>CM063505.1:77193082-77305582 GCA_032207245.1 Pardosa pseudoannulata
CGAGAGTTAAAAACTACATTAAAAATATGCAATATTTTTTGGGGGAGGAATTTATTAGCTTACCTTACTAATCAAAATACAGCACACGTACATACGTACATTCATGTTCAATGTATTTAAAAATAATCAGATATATAAATTTGCTTCATTTTGTTGGTTGTTAACACAACTCTTTCTACGTCCTTAATAGCTTTTAAATGATCATCTGCTGCTTCAGAATTAGTAAAATAACACCTAAGAGTTCATGTATGAGAGAGATAACTTCAACCAATAAACAGACAGATGTCCACTTGTTATCAGTGGGGGACGAGAACTGAGAGAGGTGGAAAACTCAGACGATGAGTCTACATAAACAAGAAAAGGGTAAAGGGAGAAAAGAAAGGAAAATAAAGGCTTGAATTTAGGTCCTCTCCGATTTCGCATTAATTTCTTAAAAAAAAAGAAAAAAAAAGTTTTTTTGAAAAACATGTACCATAATGTAACCGGTACAAGAAAAAGGAAACGGTTGTTCCATGTTAGACAGGACTTAAAGACTGACAAATCACCCTTACAAGCCCTTACCATATAGCTGGTACTAACTGCACTTTTAACAAGAAATAGATAATTTTCAACTGCTGCTTTAATTTATTTAATTAAAAAAGTAAGTATGTGTTTTATTTTTATATAACATACCGATATAGAATTTGTAAATCCAAAAATGATTTCCAAATATGTATCACGATTTTCTATATTTGGACATAATCCTAAATATTCATTTTTGGGATTAGTTTGTTTGTGAATCCAAGAAATACTATTTTTTGAATTTTGGAAACCAAAATTGAAAACTAAAACTGTTTTATAAATGCAGTCTAAATTGAGTTTGCCATCTGCATACTTCTGGATACTGAAAGGCTACTTCCAGTTACTTGAGGGTTAAAATCTGATATAAGGTAAGGTGCATAAACTTACAAGTTTATGCACCTATCGTCTCACAAGAACTCCAAAGGTACCAAAAGATGGTAAACAATCAGAAGAAGCCATTTCGATTATCTTGATTCCTAAATGAAAACTGGTTAAAACGATTTTAATTAAAAACCAAACTATAATTTCAATTATCTCAAGAAGTTGAAAAAATTTTACACTTCATGAACGGAGTAGCATTTTATAAGCAGCCATTTCATGGAGTCTGTAATTTGCATCTGACTCAAATTTATTAATTTAATTTTAAAGAGTTTTATTATATTGAAATGAATTATCAATAATAAAATATATTAATAAAAATCCAATTATAAAATTAAAAATTATAAAAATGATAAAAAAATATATGAGCCCAAAACTTTTATTTGAACTTTATAATTAAATAAAAATATATAATAAAAATATAAGGCGATTTACGCAAGACAATATTACCAAAATTTCTAATTTCCAAAGTGCAGCGATTTGGTTGCCTAATAATAGTATACATAAAAATATATAAAAATATAAGGCGATTTTACGCAGCAAGACACATCTCAACTTACGGCAATTCTGGATTTCTTTTCAAATGAAAGGGCAGCCGATTGGTTGCCTATGGGCTACCGTAAACATGTTATAAGGGCATTAAATTTGTACATTTAGAAACGAAAATTTGACTTTTCGATTCATTTGCATATCATAATCTTCATTACATTTAGCAAACGAAAATATTTAAATACACTGCTGCAGTATGTATGCCAGAGTTGATTAAATTTATCTGTAATTAAAGAGCGAAATAAAAATATTTATAAAATACGAATAAGGCATTTATTGTTTGTACATATAGTTTGTGGTAAACATGCGTCACTGACATCGCCCGTTGTCCCTCGGTCAACAGTGTAACTCACGTTACATCCCTCTAGAAAGCAAAATAATTTAGAGATCATAATTTCACGTATCCATTTGTCAATGGGTTTGCTAAGTTTTGATATGTCATTTTCATTACATTAATAAACGTTCAAAATATGTTACAAGCCTACGACTGCTTTTTTTATCAGTTGTTATTCGCGAACAGACGTTTAAGTTCCTGGTAGGGTTTAAAAGCGATTGAAATTTAGGAATCGAGTGAGTAACCAGACGCAGCATTAGTAGAGAATGGATGTGTATCTTCCAAGAAGTAAGCAATACTCGAGTTCACTCGGGTGGAAAGCTGATTTTGTACGACTGAGACATCGGATATCCAGGCAAAAAAGAAATGAAAAGTTTGTATTCCTACAGGTCATTAAACCATATTCGAGTGATGAAATAAATAGAATAAGGTCTTACAAATATTTACTCTCCGATGGACGATTTTTGTATTTCTTTATTTATTTAAACGTTTGCTCGCAGTGATATCTGCATCGTTTTGTTGAAATCTAATGTTTTTCATTTCTAAGAGGATGGGGATTTCTTAAGAGATGGATAATTCATACCTTTAAAATCAATGTTGTTCTAAATATATGAAAAATTAAAATTTCAGTTTAAAAGCTATTCAATTAATATAGAAAGGAATTACACGAATATAGATCTCTTAATTGAGAGGATGGATGAGTATCTTCTGAGAAGTAAACAATACTCGAGTTCACTCAGGTAGAGAAAAGGTTTCGTATGCCAGAAACATCGGATATGCAGGCAAAGAGGAAAGAAAAAATTGTTAACATTCCTACAGGTCATTAAAACATATTCGGTTGATGAAACAGATATAATAAGGAGTTTCCAGATGTTTACTCTCCGATGAACGATTTTTGAATTTTTTTTAATTTGACACATTGACGGACACTTGCGTCAGTAGTCGTGAAAGAGAAGTTCACTATGTGGGATGACAGTAATACCGTCCAAAACGGAATGGTCGTTTTTAGACACTACGGCTATAGCGGCACAAATGCGCATTCAGGGGTGTACAAGTAGAAGCCTAGGAATAAGGAAGGAAAAATCATATTTCTGCAAGAATTAAATGTCGAAACCTGCACAGTGGCCGGCACCATGCTTTGAAACAGGGAATACCGAAAATAATGTGTAATAATCATAAAATTATAACAATTTTTTGTCATTTATTTATTTATGTTTGATTATGAACTAAAATTTTATGTAAAACTCCCAAAAGTACTTTGTTGCACACAAAAAATTTTCTTATTTGAGTCATTAAAACCTGTCATTTGCGTTTTTAAATTTTTGCTGTTATAGCCGCCATCGTCCCATTACTTAGTGTTTAGAGCCCTCCTGCGCCATGACAGTTAGAGCAGTTACCTAATTAAAGGTTCTGAATTAATCAAAATTGAGTTCATTTAAGTAGAAAAAGTAAAACTATACTTCTAATATTCTAAAAATTACAAAAACATATAATGTTTGTTAATGGTCTGAGCGGTTGCACTGTCTCTCTGTCCGGTAGTCCGTCACACCCTAGTCATTTGCTTGCCTAGTCTTGCATGGGATTCGTATAAAGAGCAGGCATGGACACGAAAATAATCAGCCGTTGATCAGGATTGCTAATGGTATTCTTATTTATTCTTATTTAATCTTATTTAATATTTTATCCTTTACTTTTATATATATATATATATATATATATATATATATATATATATATATATATATATATATATAATGTTGATTAACAATGTTGATTTATTACAACAAAAAAAAACATTTAAAGAAATATTAAAGTGTGTAAGTAAAGTCATCCAGAGAGGAGATTACTCTAGACAACCTGCTCATCTTAAAGTTCAGCCGGGAGTTTCCAACCGTTTCTTCTTTTCCAAACAGGAAACCTCGGTTTTAGGGGAGAACGACCCCCCCCCTCCTCTTTGACCCTTGTCCTTGGG
Organism: Pardosa pseudoannulata; assembly: GCA_032207245.1. Lineage (NCBI taxonomy): Eukaryota > Metazoa > Arthropoda > Arachnida > Araneae > Lycosidae > Pardosa > Pardosa pseudoannulata. The sequence continues at coordinate 77,196,877 of CM063505.1, forward strand.
GTAGCCGAAACGCCCTTTGGCGCCCAGCCGACTCGGTCACACAAAGCACAATTTCTTTTCTCTGTCGGTGCGTTGACAAAAACGGCACACTTGACACCTCTAATCGTCCGTGCGTCAAAAAGACCATTACTGGTACAATACTGCCGTTTTCAATTGTTCAAAAGAATAAAAGTTCGCCCGACCACCGACAGAGACGGACGCGACTCTTACAGTGTTCATTTTCGAACTTCACTTGTTCCTACTGTCTGTGCCGAACGATGGCCGAATGGTTAGGATGCTGGCCTTCGGAGCCGGAGTTCGTGGGTTCGAATCCCACAATGGCATGGATGGTCGTAGCCTTTCGTAATCGTCTTTAAGCAGTAGGTCCCGGTCTCATTAGCTCTCGTGTTGCAAAAAGTAGACCGTAACACTCCAAACCAAACCTACTGTCTGTCGATGTGTTAATTAGAAATTCTTTTAAAAATGACTTAATATATTGTAAATGAATCTCTCTCTCTTTACGTAAGAAATACATCATATATACAGCTAGAAAGGAAAGAAAAAAGCTTTTGAATTTCTACAAGTCATTAAAGCACATTCGGTTGATGAAACGAATATAATAAGGTATTTTTAGATGTTTACTAACCCATGTATGATTCTTAATCTTTTTCAGGTAATTCTAACTGGTAAAAAATTAAATAAATAATGTCTATTTATTATTTTTACAAATATTTTAAACTATATAATTGATATCCACATACATAATTAAGGAAACCGAGAAGTTTATGACAAATTGAGTCACAGAAAATTTAGATATTATTTGCATAGCCATAATAAATTATATTAGACTAACAATCTAAAAATTTAGAGACTCTTATGTTTAAGACCTCAGTTTAAAAATACCTTTTATTGGATTATGCTTATTAATCAACAAAAGTTGGCGTACGTAAATTATAGCAAACTTGTAGTTTTCTATCAACTTTTGGTTGTCAATTTTGGAGTCCCTGCACTTGTCTTAACTGCGTAAATTTTGATATTTTTGTTATTAATTGATAACATTCTTACAGAATTCTCGAATACTTCTAGTTTTGTGTAACTAACTTTCTACATAAATTAAATAGTTTTTAAACTGAGATTATTTAATTTTTTCGTATGTTTAGAACAACATTGAATTTAAACGCATCAATTATCCATCTTTTAAATCCACCATCCTCTTAAGAAATTAAAAGCATTTGTTGAAAAAACAAAACGATGCAGATATCAGTGCGAACAGGTGTTTAACTTCTAGGTAGAGTTTAAAAGACAATGAAATAAGAAATCGAGTGAGTAACTAGACGAAACAGTAGTTGAGAGAGGCTGAGTAACTTCCGAGAAGTAATCTATACTCAAATTCACTCAGGTGGAGAACAGATTTCGTAAGCCAAAGATATCGGATATACAGCCAGAATGGAAAGAAAAAAAAATTGAATTTCTGCAGGTCATTGATACACATTTGGCTGATGAAACAAATGTGAAAATGCCTTTCCAGATGCTTACTCCTCGATAAATAATTTTTATGTGGGATTTTTTTTTTTTTTTGTCTTTTATTAAGTTTTTTTAAGTAAGAATCCTTTTAACCCTTTGCCCGGATATACTTGAGAAAAACGTCCAAAAAAATAGAAAAAAAAATTCTCTTTAATTTTGTTCGTTATTATCATCAAAATGTTAAAAATAGATTATTTTTGAAAAAAAAATTATTTTCACTTATTTGGGAAATGTTAATAGATTACAGTAATTTTTACTCACATTACAGCAAAATAAATTAAATGACTTAATTTTATGGATTGTCTTTTATTAATTTTTTTAAGTAAAAATCCTTTTAACCTCTTGCCTGTGGATTATACTTGAGAAAAACGTGCAAAAAGTAGAAAAAGTTTCCTTTAGTTTTGTTTTTTATTATCATCAAAATGTTAGATATAAATTATTTTTGAAAATAAAAATTATTCTCACATATTAGGGAAAGGTTAATGGATTACAGTAATTTTTACTCAAGTTACAACAAAATAAATCAAATGACATAATTTTCTGGATTGTCTTTTATTAATTTTTTTAAGTAAGAATCATTTTAACCCCTTGCCCGTGGAATATTTAAGAAAAACGTGCCAAAAATAGAAAAAAAATTATCTTCAATTTTATTCGTTATTATCATCAAAATGTTAGAAATAGATTATTTTTGAAAAAAAATAATTATTTTCACATATTTGGGAAATGTTAATGGATTACAGTAATTTTTACTCAACTTACAGCAAAATAAATCAAATAACATAATTTTCTGGATTGTCTTTTATTAATTTTTTTAAGTAAGAATCCTGTTACTTCCTGCAGATAGTAACTCTAATATATTAACTCAAATGCAATGGTAAATAAAAATGGCTCCAGATGACAACAAAAACAACCACGGTCTAAAGGTATACAACTCAATTTAATTATTACTAACATAAGACATAAACTAAGATTTTAAATTTAGCAAACATAAGTATAAGGAAATGAAACAATTAGCGTATTTAACGGTCAACAAAACTTAAATCAACTTAAAAACAACGAACCAACCATGAGACAAAAGTAATACTACGAATGTCCCGGAAGGACACTTCGGGGGAGAGATACTGCAAGAGATAAGATTTAACCATGGGGTCTAACAAATCCTTTTAACCCCGTGCCTGTAGAATATACTTGAGAAAAGTGTTCCAAAAATAGAAAAAAAATTCCTCTTTAATTTTGTTCGTTATTATCATCAAAATGTTAGAAATAGATTATTTTTGAAAAAAAAAATTTTTTTAAATAGTTGGGAAATGTTAATATATTACAGTAATTTTTACTCAAATTACAGTGAAATGAATCAAATGACATAATTTTTTGGATTGTCTTTTATTAATTTTTTTAAGTAAGAATCCTGTTACTTCCTGCAGATAGTAACTCTAATATGTTAACTCAAATGCAATGGTAAATAAAAATGGCTCCAGATGACAACAAAAGCAACCAAGATCTAAAAGTATACAACTGAATTTAATTATTACTAACATAAGACATAAACTAAGATATTAAATTTAGCAAACATAAATATAAGGAAATGAAACAATTAGCGTATTTAACGGTCAACAAAACTTAAATCAACTTAAAAACAACGAACCAACCGTGAGACGAAAGTAATACTACCTCCAAGATAGACAAACGAACAAGCCACCCACTAGGCTAAGCAAACAAAACACTTCATAAGGAAATTTGTCTCAAAGTCACGAACTACTATAATGCCCTTCCCATTCATTTTCATATTTACAACAGCCAATAGACAAACAATAAACTGCCCTTCCGTTTGAAACTAAAGCCAGAATTGTCATAAATTGAGATGTGCCCTACTCATCAAAGGCATCAAAAGTGATGATGCAATGACACTTCGGGGAAGAGATACTGCAAGAGATAAGTTTTAACCATGGGGTCTAACAAATCCTTTTAACCAATTGCCTGCGGAATATATTTGAGAAAGACGTGCCAAAAACAGAAAAAATTTCTCTTTAATTTTGTTCGTTATTATCATTAAAATATTAGAAATGGATTATTTTTGAAAAAAAAAATTATTTTCACATATTTGGGAAATGTTAATGGACAACAATAATTTTTACTCAAGTTACAGCAAAATAAATCAAATGACATAACTTTCAGAATTATCTTTTATTAATTTTTTTAAGTAAGAATCCTGTTACTTCCTGCAGATAGTAACTCTAATATTTAAAATATGTAAATAAAAATGGTAGAAAAAAAAACAACCAAGTCTAAAAGTATAATGAATTTAATTATTACTAACATAAGACATAATAATTATTTAGCATTAAATATAGGTGAAACAATTTTGTTTTAAAGGTCAACAAAATTAAAAAATTAAAAAAACAAAATAATAAAAATAAATAATTAGAAAAACCAAAAAGGGCTAAAATAATGCATAAAAAATAAAGTAAACAAATTTCCCATTCATTTTAATTTTACAACAGCCAATAGACAACAATATTGCTCTCGTTTGACAGAATTGTCATAAGATGTGCCCTACTGCTTGAAATCGTCTTATTTAAACAAACTAGGAATGTCCCGGAATGACACTTCGGGGGAGAGATACTGCAAGAGATAAGATTTAACCATGGGGTCTAACAAATCCTTTTAACCCCTTGCCTGTGGAATATACTTGAGAAAGACGTGCCAAAAACAGAAAATAAATTCTCTTTAATTTTGTTCTTTATTATCATCAAAATGTTAGAAATAGATTATTTTTGAAAAAAAATTATTTTGGGAAATGTTAATGGTTTACAGTAGTTTTTGCTCAAATTACAGCAAAATAAATCAAATGGCATATTTTTTTGGATACATATAATAAACTAATACAACAATATTATTATTATCTATGTCAACTGTCATGAATTCCATGTCCTTATGACTGTCACAACTGAATTATAATACATATAATTCAGTTGATAATATATATATCTTTCCAGATCTTACTACCCGATAGACGATTTTATTGGTCATTTTTGAATTTTAAGTGAGAATTCTGTTAAAAATGGCTTAATACATTGCAGATCAACCGCTTTTTACATAACTTTTTTCTTTCCTTTCTTCCTGCATATACAAAAACATCGGATATGCTGGAAAAAAGGAAAGAAAAAAGTTTTTTTTAATTTCTACAAGTCATTAAAACACATTCGGTTAATGAAACAGATATAATAATGTCTTTTCAAAAGTTTACTATTCCTACACGTCATTAAAACACTTTCGGTTTATGAATAGATATAATAAGATCTTTCTAAATGTTTACTCTCCAATAGACTACATTTGGGTTTTTTTTTCCTTTTTTAATTTAAGTAAGAATTATTTTTAAAATGACAATGTATTGAAAACCAATCTCTTTTTACATAACAGTATGGGAAGAAATATTCATTAAGCACTAACCAAAGATTTTGTTTTAATTTCATTTCTCATTATCAACTTCTACTAAATATATATATCCCTGTGTGGAATACAAGTTGTTTTTCGAAATATACTTTTCCAAACATGAAAAAAAACTTCTAGGAAAACTGTTTAAAAAGCTGTTTTTCACTAAGGAACACGGTCGTAACAATATTTGTATGTCTGGACATCGCCAAATTGATGTCAATTGCTCATCAAATGAGGAGAGCAAAAAAGCGTTGAGTCTATTTTTAGGCTTACGAGAAGTCTTTTTTCACCCCAAACACTGAAGATACATAGCGATGGACTGGTCTAAATTTAGAAGCCAAAATACTTCCGAGACCTTGCAAAGCCGGCAGAAAAATACAGGGAGAAGGTCACATGTTCCCCTATATACCTGTCCTTCTTCCGTCAGTTACTTATGAAAGGCTATACTAATAAATATTCCTTACGGACCTAAGGCGTTTAGCTTGCCCAAAATAATTATCATGCGTGGGATTTAATAAAAAAGAATTAACTACGCTTTAAGAAAAATAAGATAATGTCTATTCTGGTAGTAAAATAATTCGCATCACTGAATCACTGGATCTGAAAGAAAGACCATGGTGAGGAAACATTAATATTTACTTTTGTTTAGAGGAAGATGGATCTTCAAAGTGACAGAATTTGACCAAAAATAAGAAACGCTTATCGCACAGTAGGGAAAATTCTCAAATTATGACAATCCTGGCTTCAGTTTCAAACGGAAGGGCAGTTTATTGTTTGTCTACTGGCTGTTGTAAACACGAAAATGAATGGGAAGGGCATTATAGTAGTCCGTGACGTTGCGACGAATTGCTTTATTGTTCAGTCTTCAAAAAAGATTTACTGTTTAATTTTAATTGTTTAATAATTCATATCAATTATTTTATTTTTATTTTGTATAGTTCCTGTTTAACGGGTGTTTGTATTTTAACAGATGGCATCACCATGAAACGATTTTAATTTATTTTTGTTTGTTTTATATTCAAGGCGGGAAAAGATGACAGTGTGGTATTCGGTGTGTGTGTTCTATTCATTTTTTTTGTGTGTGTAATTCATTCATATTCAATGTTAAACATGTTTTTAAAACCTTATTCTAAATTCTAAATTAATTTTATGTACCTTCAATTCTTCGTGATGTGTTTCATCATTAAAGACAGTTTCATTCAACAATAGACTTCTGTTTTGGCTCATCATTTCGGTTTCTACAGATTCTTCAAATCAAATTCAAAAGGATAAAAAAAATGAAGGTAAGTAATTACCTTATTCAATAATTGATTACCATTACTACTGAACAATTATACTAGTTAATTGGCCAAAATTCAAGATTCATGGTTATTCAAAGTAAAATTCTTTTTATTCAATATACTTATATGTACCCCGAGAAAAAACAATTTTTGCAATATAGAATCAAATTTTTGTAAAAAAAAAGGAAAAAAAAGAGCGATAATTTAATTTCATTGAAATTTATTTTCCCATACATTCTGGTTTTGAAAATTTATCATCTAAGAGTACTGTCCAGTTTATTTACTTTTACTTTCTTGTTCGACGTAAAAGAAATATTGTAATCGCGAAAACGTTCGGCTTTCAGATTTCAATGGAAATACTTACTTTGGCCAAGTCATTTTGACTGTAGCAAAGGTTACGTATATACTAGTAACGCAGCTATACTTTTTTTTTTCCAAAGACGGTCCAAAGTCTTAATCCAAAGTACAGTAAGCTTTCAATTTCTTTCAAACAAAATTGTTACACACACACAAAGTAGATGCATTCGAGTAACCAAAGAAATTATTCTCGCTGATTACACATGAAATTATCCCCTATCATTTAAATCGCCCGGGTCCACTGGGCAATAAGAACCCAAGTGATTTACACCCGTGGCTTCACTAAAAAAAGCTAAGTGCAATGTTGTGGAACTTTGAATTTATTGAGAATAAAATTGAACTGGTAAAAAAACCCTTCTATACGAGGCAAGAGCTTGTATTATTTATATATATATATACATATATATATATATATATATATATATATATATATGTGTGTGTGTGTGTGTGTATATATATATATGTATATATACATATATACACATATATATACACACATATATATGTATATATATATACAAATATATATACACATATATATACATATATACTGTATACATATATATATACATATATATATACATATACATATACACATATATATACATATATATACACACAGAGATATATATATATATATATATATATATATATATATATATATATATATAATATCTATTCATACTGGTTCTGTTGTAAATTGTAAAAAAATAAAATAAAAATCAGAACTGGGATTACAGTATTCTTTAGTTTTAAAAACCTTAATTAGGATTTTTCAATCTTAAATAAATGAATTTATTAAAAATTTAAAGCAAATTTAATATAATTGAATAAATTATTCTATAATACATTTAGAAAAGAGGAATAGTAAATTAATTAAAATATATTTGAGAGGGATTTTCATTAATTTATATACTAATGTTTTTAAATAAGTAATGAAAAAAATTGATAAAGAATTAAAATGAACATGTATGTTAAAACACATGATACCACAATGCTTTATGTGAAATAATTTTAATCAAAATTAAATATTTTATTATTCATTTTTCGATCTCTGATTATTTTGTTATATTTGCTCGAAAAAATTATTAAAATTTTTAATTACTATCATTTTAAAATATATTATTACAATCAAAGTTTGTGTTTCAATTAAAAAAAACAGAAATACTGTAATTTGCATAACTGCTGATGATATCACAGCATTTTGCAAAAAACAGTTTAAGTTCTACCTTTTAACACCTTAAAACCACTTTTTAAGTTCTCTGATAATTTTCTGTAGAATATCTCAAAAAAAAAAAAAATTATTTGTATCTCTGAAAAAATTTTTAAGTTATTTTAAAGATAAAGTTACTCTACAAATTGTCTTAACATTTTCTTAAGAATAGATACATTTCATTCACCTTAACAAACTCAAAATATCTCAAAAAATTTTGAAGATAATCTTAAGAAAAAATTGAATCTAAAAAAAAAATCTTCACATTTTTGAAGATTTTCTTAAGAAAATTGTACTTTTTTAGCGCTTCGCTTGCAGGCAGCGTATTTTTACGTTCTTTGCAGTTTGTCACTGGAGGGCGGGTCACGTAAAAATACGTATTTAGTAGATTTGTGGTGGATACCCGCTAACCACCACAAATCTACTAAATACGTATAATTATATGCATGTGTGACATTATATGCGTGTTGTTTGCTTTGCTATGCAACGCTTTGCATTTTTTCTTTCCACAAGTTATGATTGTCGAGTTACTCGGTCTTTTGTTGCGTTATTTCGTCTTCAATCGAATTCCTAGCTTCAGAACTTACAAGTCGTGTTTTGTGAATTTGAAGATCGGTTTTTTATTGTTGATAATTTTTATTGTTTTTTATTGTACAAAATTGATAATAAATAATACCTGTCATGAAAAAATAGTTTTGAATACATTGTAAAATTTTAAAAATCGTTTATTTTTGTGATTTTGTAAAAATATTGTTTTGTTTTGTTAAATAATCATACAGTATATATTAAAGTGTAAAATAAGAAAAAAGTTTCGTTCATAAAAACAAAGTAGTTTTCGATTTACTGCGATTTTTCTGAATAACTAAACTTTCGCGAGATTCACGAAAAAACGCCCGCTGCAAGCGTAAGTTGGCGATGAAGTATAACCCACATGCCAAGTGTTAAGAAAATCTTCAAATTTTTTTTAGTAGGGTACGTACAGATGGGAAGACTAGTAGTGTAGTCACATCTATGCGAATTACTCATAATGGATTCAAGCATGATCAGACTAGGCATTTCTCATTGCAGCAACTCAGAGTCGTACTCAAGAGGAGTGCAAAGGGACAATTTGCACTCCCAAGATTTTTTCGCAAAACTGAAAAAAGAAGGGAAAAGAAATTTTTAACTTTGTCTTCCTTTTTTTAAGTTACTTAGTTTTTTTAAGTTTTAAAATACCATAATACTACAATAAAAACATTGTCTTGAAATATTTCGGTTTTGTAAAAAATATCTTGGGAAGTTAACTGCTATAAAAGCTTTACAAGAGTGCAATGTAGAAATTTTCCCGAATATTCATAAACTTTTAAAAATTTTAGTCACTTTTCCAGTTACCAACATGCACAGCTGAAAGAGCAGCGCGCAACGGCCATCTGCGCGCGCACCTTTTGTTTTAGTGGAAAAAGGACAGACTGTTAGTTTTCCGTTAGGTGTTGTGCTGGTGTGTGCGAGGGCCTCCTGCTCTCTGCATTTTTAGTAATGTTAAATATTAAGTAAACCTGTAAATATGTGTAAATATTTTAATAATTAAACGTAATTCTTAAATGTAGATAGTTTGTGCTGGATTTATAGTGTTACAAACTCCTTTTATCAATCATTAAATAGTATTTTTTAATTTTTTCATTCAAAAGCGGAGAATAAATATAAATTTGTAAAATCTAATATAAATAGATTTTTTCATTGCATTGAAATCGAATGTTTTTAAACTTTTTTTTAAATTGCAACTGCTTTTATCAATCATTAAATAGTATTTTATCAATTTTTCCTTCAAAAGTGAAGAATAAATATAAATTTGTAAAATCAATTAAGTAGATTTTTCATTGCATTGAAATCGAATATTTTTAACCTTTTTTTAAATTCAAACTGCTTTTATCAATCATTAAATAGTATTTTATCAATTTTTCATTCAAAAGCGGAGAATAAATATAAATTTGTAAAATCCAATATAAATAGATTTTTTCATTACTTTGTAATCGAATATTTTTAACCGTTTTTTAAATTACAACTGCTTTTTTAATCATTAAATGGTATTTTATCAATTTTCAATGATACAGGATTCTATCAATTCTGGTAAGAAAAAATTTTGTTTTCATACTATTTCTATTATTTTTCTTAAATGACCATATTTTTCTAATTTTTATAACTTGGTAAAAATTATATCAGTTGATGAATTAATAACGGAGAAATTAGATTGATATGCATTCTTTAGTTTTTACATGATGATAATACTAAATTAAAGGAGTCTATTTTTTCATGTCAATTATATGAGACTATATGAGAGAATTTAAGAGAGGGGGGTCTGAGATAAAAATGTATGCATGTGTTGTATATGCATATTTTAGTGTTAAATTTAGTTTAAAGAACTGATTTTCAAGCCCCTTCTGCACTTTTCAAATGGGTGCCCTTGTTGGAATGACATTATGCACCCCCCCCCAAAAAAAAAATTAATTTCTGGGTACGCCACTGCAGTAACTCCTTTACTTCGTACCAGGAAATAAAGCGTTACAACAATAAAACAAATTCTTATTACTGACCCATTAAAAGCCCAATAATATCTATTTAATATTATATATTAATGACTACCTTAAATCTAAGTTATTACGGACTCCTAAGAGTGAAACAAATATGCAATTCAAACATGTTTAACAGTTACAAACTGCCTTCATTAGTAAACGGGCTGAAATCTTAAACATCATAAAATGTCATTTGTAGAAAAGAAAAATTTCGTAATAACATATTTATTTGCTATCTTACTTAAACACAGTATTCTGAAAGGAAGTTTAATAATGAATATAATTATTTTTCCTGATTTCAGTTGATGTGGAATAATAAATTCATATACGAGTCATTAAAAGTCGATTTAAATGTCAAAATTGTGTATAATAGAAGAAACTAAAAAATTTGAGGGGATTGTTCTCGGTGTTGCCATCTATTTATACTAAAAATAAAAATCGTTCCAAGAAAACAAAAATTGAACAAACTAATTTTAACGCTCTTCAAATAAAAACGTTAGATGTAGTTGGGTTGGAATTCTATGGTCTACTTTATTGATGTGTGAAAGCTAATGAGGATGGGATTTGCTATTTAAAGCAAATTCCAGCTGTCTACGAACATCCAACCCCCCCCCCCGAAATATATATTGAATGGGACAGCAGTGTTCTATCTTTTCAGCCATTGTTCTGTTCCATTTTTTTCAAAAACAAAAAATAATTATTAATAACTAGACCGGTAATCATCAAAGTAAATGGTTTTCCGGGGTACCTGGCATTGAGAAAATAAACTATCCTAACATCAGTAAAGAATAAGAACCCCCAAACATAAACTTGGAGCTATATGTTAAACCAAACAAGAAATATTGCTCTGTTTTTTATAACCTGTCCTTGATTGGCGTAAATAAAATTCGCCCTCAAACATTTCTTTCTCACGTCAAAGAAAATAAACTTATGGGTCTATAGGGCAAGTAGCTTGACAATGGAATAATAAAATTCAGTTGGTGTAGACAGTCATAACATACGTATCTGAAGCATTCTTTTTAATTGTTTATAAGTTTTTGATTTCCCCTAGAAATAAATTTGTTGGTACTGTTACTAATTCCTGATGCTCTAGCAAAGCTATTCATCTCCATGAATAGATCCAGAACATTAGTAAATACAATCGGGTCATTCAAAACTTTTTTTTTTTTTTTTTTTGTAAAATCCAAACAATCAAGAATGTGGGAGGGGGTGCCTAATTAGCTTTACGCTAATGGCAAACCAAAAAGAGCATCAGTTTTTACTGAAAAGTGTCCATTAATAAAACGTGAGAACTATCTATTGTTTTTTAGGAAGTTTATTTTAGAGTTGAAGAGATCCACCATGGACTCGCCCAAAGTATCCTGCATGGTACGGTGTAGCTAATTCATATTTATTTCCATCTTTTAATTGAGAAGATCTCAAAGAAAGTGAGGACTCAGTTTAATGAAATCTACCACAAGCCATGGAAATAAAGCACGCACAACATCAAATTAAGTAGAACAACACGTGACTGTATATTTTCAAAACAAAATGCGAGTATTTAAAACATCGTGAGACGTAAAGAAAATTCAGAAATCTCCAGAAAGTGAAATCCACTATCTTGTCTTTCGCTTATATAGGGGGATAGAAATGTCTCTTCGAAAGAGCAGAGTTCTAGGCCACTTCGCAGAGCTGACAAAACTTAGATTAAGAGGAGGCAATTTTTAAGTACCGGTTCCTAGATAGTAACCAATAAAATCTGCAAGTAAGAATTTTAAAATTCAGGAAGAATTAGTCTTATTTTCATGGAAAGATCTGGGTAAATCGCGTCATTCCACAAAAAAAAAAAAAAAAAAAAAAAAAAAAAAAAAAAAAAAAAAAAAAAAAAAAAAAAAAGGTGCAGCAGAACACATTTTCGAGGTATAATCCTTCCCAACTTGAAGGAATATCTGATCGTATTTTCGATTTGAATAAAATATAAATAATGATACGTATTGAGCAGTAGGCTCGAGATAGCTTAGTGGAATGTGTGCAGGGCTAGAATTCCAAGGTGCCGGTTTCTAGCCTGTCTACTAAACATCTCCCTGTAAATCTAGAGAACGCTTGGACCACTATCTACCACTGACAATGGCCGATAATTACAGTGATGATCTATTAGTGCAAAAACGTTATTGGGAGCTATGGAAACATCGCTTCCCCAACAATATAACAAATTTTAAGCTTTTTACTTATTTATCTTATGTAGTTATTTTTAATTTCATTTTTAATTTTCCCTATTTCTCCTCTGCGCTTTCAACTCCAAACTCATCATTCCCATCTTGTTAAGAGAAAGCGCCAATTTTCTTACCTCAGTCATATTAAGCTTCTAGCATGGGCCGCGCATGCGTGTTGCACTAAGCACCAAGTCCGAGCAATTTCTCAGCGATCTAAAATATGTTTTTATTCTACAGGAATTCCTTCTATTTCTTCAGTTTAGTGAAAAACTGCATTAAATGTTATAAAATTTCTTTGTAATATATTTTACTGGCTCTACAGTGAAAAACTGCTCGACATCTATTTGTTGGGAAGTTCTATTTATTGCAATCTGAGTTACTCTCAAGGATGCAGCGAAAACGCCGTTAGTCAGAGCTTCCAGCAGTTTTCCGTACGCTGCTTTAAGGAAATTGCCAATTCATGTGCAACTGCGGGACATTTAGAGATCTGTTTAGTTCATTTTCATGTGCTAAAATATCGAAATCAATACAAATAGACAATCCTAAAAAGAGCACTTACAAATTTAAGCTGTCAGTCAAAGGTGTTCATTAGACATTTAGGTACTACGAAAATGTATCTTCAAAATCTTAATAATTTTTGTTTTTAACCCTTTTTCTGACTCCATACCACAGAATAATTATATCTGGTACGTATTTCACATCTTTTCATATTTCACACGCCTAACTAAAAAATATAAATAAATTTAAGATAGTACACCAAATTAATTTGCGCTTAATATATAATACACTGCGTATCACATGTGATATACAGGCGTATAAAGCATTAGATGTGTATATCACATAATGTACAGGACAGGCACAGAATAGCTGCAATTCTTAATTTTCATTTTCTAGTCCTGCATAAACAACACATATATGAGTGAGTTTTTTATCAAATTATTTAAGTTGAGAGCATCTCTTTCGTTAGAACTCGTGCCTCGCCACCAGTATCTACGCATGTCTGAACAGGACTGGCATATTACCGCTACACCCTAATTATTTTCATACAATACCCTTGTCTTACATGTCACTAGAAACAGTCACATGTGCCGTAAACAATTGTATTATTCTATACGTGAAGGGAAATGATTACATTTTCTTTTAGTTTTGTTTTTATATTTTAAAGCAAAAGTATGTTACTAAATTGCGGTCAGATATGTTACAGGCAACTTCTGGGTCATAATGGCGTCAGAAATCGCCAAACAGTTGAATGTATGGTAACAAAATAACATCTCTGGCGATTTCTGCCGTTTTATGATGAAGTCACCTCTGATATATCTCGACAGCAGTATGGTAGCACCCATAATTTCAATAAATATTTGAAGGTGATTGGTTATCGGCTATATTGAAATCATGTAGCTCCATATTAACTTATGGGGAAAGGAGGGAGAAAACATCGTTAAATCTGTATAATTAATGTTCGGTCTCACCAAAGTCGTTTAATGGCTAACCGCGATGAACCTATAGCGCCAACCAATGGTAGGACGCAATTCTCCGTTTAAACAGAGATTAACCGTGGTTAGAATTAAACGACATTGGCGAGACCGGCCCTTAGACTGGTAAATACAGCACCCTACATCTGCTACATATGTACTTATTTTCCTTTCTTTAATCATTGTCTGTGATTATTCTTTCTAAATATCTGTTCCTTAGCAATTGTCAAGCACTGTATGTAATACACTCAAGTGAATGTAACATCTTTGCTAAAATTCTAAAATAAAAAATATTGATATCGCTTCTGCTTTGAAGTAATTCAACTCCTAAGTCATGAAAATGGTAAATGCAAAGGAAAAAAAGTAACAATTTACTGCCAGTGGAATTAAAAATTTTAGCAATCGGGTATCTATTATCGTTTTCTAGCGACATGCAATCATACAAAATAAAAAAAAAAAAAAGGTAGACATGGAAAACAACTAGATGGGGTGAGCTGAATATACACAATTTTAAATATGCAATTATAAAACTTAAAAGAGGGACTACTTAAAAATTGGGTTCGCCTTGGCAAATTTAGCAAAAATATTGGCGATATTTACTAAACTACAAAGGTAAGCCCTCCAAACATTGTATTGCCTTTTGGCTGCGCCATCGTAAAATAATTATATACTCTTACTTAATTAAAAAAAAACGACTTGAAAACCGGACATTAATATTTATGGGCAATTAATCCCTTAACAGTCTACAAACGCAACAGCTCCATATTATTAAAAATCTGCCACAGTGAACCATCAATGGTTTGTTATATCTAATTTTTTTAAGCATTTGACACTTTTAATATATAAGAAAAGTGACACAAGGAGAGTTGGATGCAAATATCATATAAATTATCATATAGATACAGACTGTTTGGACGCGCTGAGATTACGAGAAAATGTTAGGCGACCATACTTAACAACCCATTATCGCTAAGTTGGCTGGGGAACCCAGTTCTTTAAAGAATGATGCCCCTTAAAGAATGATGTATTATTCCCCACAGTGATATGATAATTAGCTTTATAATCGAGACCAACAAAAAAAAATGTGAACAACAAAAGAAATTGTAACAAACTTTAATGTAGATTTACAATTCTGAATGCAGAAAGTGAAAAATAGTTCTTGTTAATATTTACAAACATTATCAGGAATATGTAGAATTATCCAATTTAAAAATAAAAAAACACATGTGAATTTATGATACAAGCATGATTATGTATCTATAACTAAAAAAGAAAAGTAAATGATTTTATACTTCCAAACTATAAATTTTTAAATAATAACTATATATCTGAACTATTGTAGACAATAATTATGAAAAACATAAACACATCAATAGGTTTTAAATACTAGAAAGAATTATAACTTTAATTGTATGTATGTACACATACCTACAATTGTACATAAATACATGCATACACACATGGATATATATGTATACATAATATATGTATACATAAATATATATACATAAATATATATACATATATATATACATATATATATATATACACATATATCCCTACATATACACACACACACACACACATATATATATATATATATATATATATACATATACAGGGTGTTCCAAAATTATTCGGTATATTACATGTTAAAAAAAAAATATGTAAGTGATGTATGTACAAATTTATTGTTTACTTTGAAAGGCAATTTTAAACAGTTTACAGAACTAAATATTGAGCGTAAGGTTCCCTAACATTAGAACTCTTGAATTTTTCTTTTGGGAGTATGTTAATATTGAGTGTACACAACCCCAGTTCCAGATATCAATGACCTAAAACAATGAACCACTAAAGTAATAGGGGAAATGCCTTCTAAAATGCTATAAAATACTTGTCTTGGATATCAGCTGAATTTTGGCATGACACTGATTGAAATCATGTGATAGCAATTTATTGTTTAAATTTTTCTTGTGTAAAGCTGTTTAAAATTGTCTTTCTATGAAAACAATAACTATGTACACACATTAAAAAAGCTTAATAATTTTTGATTACTCTGTATTTATATACAGTTTAGTCTCTAATGTCAATTTTTATGCCATTTGTTACAGTCAATTTTTTTAACACAAGGACTAGTCAGACTGGAACTTATATATAGCTAATTACAAATGGCTACACAGATCCATGTCAACAGTTGGATTTGAATCCATGGATTTTGCTTCAGAAAGGCATCATTCTACCAGTTTAGCCATTGTTCTGTATGTACGTATGTATGTATGTATGTATATATATGTATATGTGTGTATATGTATGTATATGTATATATGTATATGTATATGTGTATGTATACATATATATATATATATATATATATATATATATATATATATATGTATATATGTATATATATATATATATGTATATATATATATGTATGTATGTATGTATGTATATATATATATATATATATATATATATATATATAAGCAATAACATATTACATACATGAATCAGTAAACAAATACATCATAAAATTATAGTTTAAAGCAAAATTTTATAAGAAAAAATTTATAGACAGAGTAATTTTAATAAATACATAAAGCAATTTTAAATAAGGACTAATTCTGAATAGATTATACAATTAAAAATTAAATTTTTAAATAAATTGGTACATTTTACTTAGTTTACAAAATTAGACCTACAGTAATAACAATTGAAATTTGTTTATTTTTAATATAGATTCAAAACCACAACTAAAGAAATTTTAATGGAACATGTGGTGAGCTGTAAGTGAAAGACATATACAAAATTATAAACATGAAAAATGAAACTGGTATCATGACAAATCTGTCACAAATAATATGATAAGCTTTATAACTAAGTAAAAAATTGTAACTTTAATGTAGATTTACAGCTCTGAATACATAAGTAATATTCAAAAATGTCAAAAATAATCTAAGTTACCTAATTTAATAATAATAATAATAAATAAGGTGAATTTATCATATAACACGATTTTGCAGAAAAGAAAATATTTTAATTCAAAATAATATATTGTTAAATATGAAATATACCACTGAACTATTCAAGACAATATTAATAAAAATGCTAAATACTATGCAAAAAAATTAGTACTTTAGTACTGTACATCTGTATACATATATATAGCTTAGTTATGTGTGTGTGTGTGTGTATACATACAAAGGAGTGTAGAGTATTTATGATATAGTGTCCAGGAACCAATTTAGTTTTGAAAATTGGTTCTTTTTTCAAAATCATGTGATCTCCTTAAAAAGAATAAATAAATAAAAGCTTCTTTTTAGTAATGCTAAAGCATTTAAAAATATTTCTAACATCAGTAAATATATAAGTAGCTGAATAATAAAATGCAAGCATGATCCAGTATAATTATCGAATAAATTTAAATAGAAACACAATTTTAATTTTAATGTAAACTTTGGAAGAAAAACAGCATGTCTTTTGGATTTATTATGTTTCAAATATCAAGTGCTTTTGGAATATTTTTTTATATTTTATATTGTGTGTGTTTAACATTAACATATTAGCATTTACATGAGTCATTTACAAAAACTTCATAAAATTATAATTTTAAGAATCATGCAAAAAAAATTTTTTTTTTTTTTAAAGAAACCATTTTTATATAATGTGTAAATGCATATGATTATTAAAAAAAAAAGAATTGATTGTTGAATGTACCTAAAATAGTTCAGAAATAAAAATAATAAAATGGTAAGTAAATGTAATTTAAATAAAAGTTTAAAAAAAGGTGTTAAGAAAAGAAAAACTTATCCCTAACAATTAGAATTTAATATTTTATTTTATTAAGACACATAATCATTTCGAAATATATTAATAGCACAATCTTATAATTTTTTCTTAAATCTATCTGAATGAAATGTTAAATGATGTATTTACATTATGAAACATATCACACAATAACAGATAATTTAGTTCAGGAATACATAAATGATAAATGTATATAAACATTTCAACATTGGATTACAACTGCTAAATAGGATATCAATTTATTTACAGCTCTGTCAAATAAATATATATGGATGTTGGCTACATTTAAAACTGATATAATCTCCATTAAAAAGGGTCAAATGAAATATGTTTCTGTGAAATAAATGAACAACATTATTAAAACTATGTACATATAATACAACAAATTACACACAGCAGTAAAAATTTAAAAAATATAAAAAAAATGAGAGTAAAGGTAATTAATTATCAGTCAATATAAACACTGTCATTTTTATCAGACATCAAAATTCTTATTCACATGACAACATATTTCTAATATATTTTTTGAAATTGTTTCAAAACCATTGGTTTTAAAATTATAATGAATAAAATGTAGCAAAATAAGTCTAAAAGCAATGTTCTCTCTATAGATTTACACTAATAAAATATCTTTCAAAAATCCATATTCCTATATACAATGCACAAATGCAAGTTAGCTATTTACAGTGATTGTTTTACTATCACAGAAATTTTGAATATCATTTCAAATTTTGAAAATAAATGAGTAAATATCGTAATAACCATATTTTTTCTTAATAAATATAAAAATGCCAAACAATTGGAAATATATTATCTCATTCTGAAATCAATTTCTTAAATTAATTTTCTACTAAATGAGATGATTTATGTACATTGTTAGTGTAAAATAAAAGACTACAGTCAACTCTTGATATAATGATTTTGTATAGCTTGAAATTTTATTTATCTCAATGTTTTTTAAAAGTCTCAAATTTACATCAATGTTATTTAAAAGATTTTTTTCTCCAAATCTCAATATTCCCTCTGTTGTTGATGGTACTTCAAAGAACCATCTTCAAGAATAAATTTTTCACACTGTGTTTTCTTAAACTTAATATGCCAAGATAATTGAAGAAAAATTGCACCTAACTGAGAAGAATAGAAGAGACCCTGATATTAAGAAACAGATAAAAGTATTGAGTACTGCAACACATCATCTAACATTAGGAAGGTGCTTGAGCTTTACCAAATCAAAGATGGCTCTAATTTGCAGTGTAAAAAAAGTAAAATTTCCAAATATCTGGATATTCAAGAAACGTAGTTAAAATTCCCAAATTCAAAATGAATGCATGAGGAAGACGACTCTCAAATTTTTGTTGGTAATAAAATGCTAAGGGTTGACAAACTTTCAATAGAAAAGAGACACCATTTGTCAATGAAACAAGATAACAAAGAAACCAGAGCTCATCTATATATATTACTGCCACTGATGCAATCCATAAAAGCAGGAAGCAAAAGTCTGAAGAACCACAAAGAGTTGCATGCAGCTTGCAACCCACAATCAAATCTCGATTTAAACAAAAGATTCTGACAATTAGAAATGCAGAACTAGTTACTTGCTGCTTAACTGAAAACCCATCAACTGTACAAAGACTATACTAACGTTCCATAAGAAATGTATTTAATTCTTTGTATGGAAATTACTTTTCCTCACTTTAGAATAGTAGAAAAAAAAAAACGAGTGTATGGAATATTTTTAACTAAAGTATTAGACAACTCACAATAAAATATATACCTTTTTCAATATCTTGAATATTTTCCTCTGTCCCCTATATTTCAAGATATCAAGAGTTGATTGTTTATGAAATTTTTGAAAGTCCCTCAGGATTTAAGGAGCATTGAGATGTTTTACTTAGTAATATCTAAATTGTTGAAAATTAAGATTAATAGAGGATTTAAAATTATACAAAAAAGTTTTTGATACTGACCATTTGTAAAATTTTAAAAATAATTTACATAGAAAAGACTGAAATAGTATGTTTTTCTAAATATATTTATACAATTACTCCTATAAAAGAAGTATCTTGAAATATACATTTATACATATGTTTGAGAGGACAAAATTTTACTCTTAAACCCTTCTTTGTTTCTGGCTAAACAAAGATAAGACAAAAGTGAACGGAATTCAAGTGAATACTCTTCTTTCTATGACTCACATATTCAGTACTGAAGCCACACTAAAAAATACAGGATAACATCCAGCCTAGTTGAAGTTATGGAAACTATCACTAGTGCAAGTGAATCACAGTTATTACAATGAAACTCATAACTATAAATACTAGACAATATGTTTCATAACTATTAATACTAGAAATGAAAAAGAGGTTATTCTGACTACTTGCAAACCTTTTTGTTTCTGATATAGGTTTGATCTCCCATTAGAAAAAATTAAATATGAACGTGTGTTGAGCTTTTTTAAAACTTTGAAGGCAGGCCTTTCACATGCATAATGATTTAAAAATTGACTCATTATTCTCTAATGGCAAATTTCATTATAACAGACATAGAGATGCATATGATGATGTAAAAGAAAATTAAATTTACCATATAAAATATCATGCATGATATACATAACTTTTGAGTCAATTTAAAAGGTGTAGCCAATATGATACACACGTTCTCAAAGCGTTAAATTCCAAAAATAGAATTTTCATATTGATAATCATAGTACTAACATTATATTCATTACAAATAAAATTATAAAGTAATAAAATAGCACACACTAAGAGTAATCAATTTCAGGCACTAAACATAAAAAAAGGAAAAGTATGCAAATTAGAAATTATTTAATACACATATGAATTTAACAACTTTTTCCTTAATAAAAATTTAAAAGAATAAAAAGATTTTCTTTTTGCCTTAATTTGTTATAATAATTTTTAGAAGGATATTCAAACATATGACTGTAATAATTAAAAAAAAAATTAAATATATTAAATGCCAACGTTTTATGTATAACACTGAGATTAAAATAAACTGACTTTATTGTCTTTTTGAGCAACGTCCCAAAAAGCAAAACTGCAGTTTTCCCTGTGAAATAATTTATTATTGCAATAAATATATCTGCATTCACAAAATGGGGCCATTGAAAAATAGAAAGTTTATAAATAGTACTTAAGAAACTATCCACCCAAAGAAAAACAATTATAGAGCATTAGTTACATTTAATATGCACCACAGACTGAAATAAGTCATTATTACAGTGATTAACATTGCAGTTTTACTTTAAAAATAACTTGTATGGTGATTTAAAATTAATTTTAAAAGGAAATAAGCATACACAAATGTAAAGTTGTGCTTAATATTACAAACTTACCGCCAATAAAGCAGAAAAACATGTTCAATATTTTAAAGAGGATATTTAAATCCAGTTTAAAATAGTATAATGTAAATTTTTGCAATTTGTTTATTTTGATACAAATTAAGCAAAAGAAAATAATGTGAAGAATATTAGTGAGAGAGCCAAGTTGAAAATTGGCTATACTTATATCTATGAAACTATCACAGACATTTTTTATGAAAACTTTGTTTAATTTTAAGTTACAATAATGAAATTATTACAGTTGAATATTTTAGCATTCTTTGATCATCTTTTACAGTGTTAATAAATAACACAAAGTAAAACAAAAGCATTTAGGAATATGTAGTCCAAGAAATCTAATATTCAAGCTAAATTAATAGCTACAATAAATCAAGATTTGTATAATGATTATATTTTGCATGCTGTCTAAAATAAAATATGAAATGATGTACCATAATAATTTAATGCAAAATGCTTACACTTTATACACATTTTTCTTTTTTAAAAAATAATAGTAATAAAATAATAATTTTTAAAGAATAGAGTATTTTAATTTTAAAACAAAACTAAGCAACTATATTTAGTTGCTGAAGATTTATCAAACACTTTTCAATTCAAGGAAAGAGAAATAAATTATTGTTTCACATTTCAGATACATAAAACATACTTTTTACACTATTCAATATTTTGTACATAAATTAATTTTAAAAATCAACATTAAATTAGACATTTCTATATCAAAATTTTTAATTAATAAATTCACTAATATGCAGCATGTATGATTCAGAGAAGAATTTATGTAGTATATTTAAATACTACTCATATACAACACAAATATAAGAGACTATTAACTATAAAAAATTAGTCTCTACAATTACGTTCATACTAAAAACACATTTTACAAATAATTAAATATTAAAAAGTAATGTTTATCAAAGATTTTATTTACAAAAATTAAAATAACTATAAAAATTTATCTCTTACATACATTTTTCAATTTTGGGGTCAAATGCAACTTTATTAATTATAAAAGAAATAAATAAATAAAAACATGATGCTCCTCTAAGTTAATACCATTTGTGCAACAAACACAAAAATTTTAAAAACATTAATTATCACACTTAATTTCAAAATATACATTATTTTGTTCCAATATTGCAATGTGGTTTTTAGACTAGTAGCTCCATATTTAACACCATAATGAAATTTTTCTGTACATTATTATATATAAATTAAATATTTATAATCAGTAAACTACAATAGATGCCAACTTGATAAAATCACAACAGTAATAAAATCATTTGCAAGTATGCCTTAAAATAAATTTAACAACAATAGTTACAATCTTCAAAATTAAAAAAGTAACTGTTTCAAAAATCATTATCCTAAATACATGCCATAAATTAAGAAAAAAAAATTCTAAAATTAGTTTCAAAGAAAAAGTAGCTTTGTGTAGCATGAGGACCAGTGGTATTCAAAGTATGGCCCAATGAGTGTTTTACTGTGGCTTTGCAGCAAGTTCAGTGAGCATGATATAACAAAACATTCCATCCTGCCTAACCACTACAATACTAAAAGAACCTACTGAGAATACATACATGTTGATAACATTGGACCAGAAACAATTTGTTCTGAAGCTGATCATTATGGTTTTGAGTTTTCATATAATTTTGTGGGTAGAATGATATTTTTGTATGGTTTATGTTTGGCAACAGTAGTTTTGTCATTGCTTTGAGATACATAGAAACAGGCTTAACAATTCACACTTTGATGATAGTTTAAAATCTAATGTAGCAATTAAATGCTTGATCTTGATGTATTAATCAAAATATTTGCCTCAGATTGTTGCTTCAACACATATTAACTAAAAGGCTCCTCATTCAATCTGTGTAGCATATTTTATATCAACTATAGCCCTAAAATGATAATTAAATTCCAAATGTGATCTGCAAACATAAAAACAAGTGTTCCCTCCAGCCGCTACTCCTAGTGCCACCTAACACCTAGCACAGGTGGTAGATTTTGAGACAGTCAGAAAAAAGGATGGTGATAGCATGTGCTTATACTTTTTGCTATGCAAACATGTATCTGATATATCCAAATATGTATCTGAACATGTATCTGATGTAATTCATGTACATGATTTTTTTTAAATAGTTTACTTTAAATGTAACTTCATTTAAACTGGCCTGTTTATTTATAGAAGACTTATATTATTATTTTATCCAGATTAATCTAATGCCATATCATCTACAGACACTATATCAACAATTGCCACCCATCTACATTTTAGATTAAGAAGAACAGGCAAGAAGACTTTACCTGTAATATTTTAGAACTTAAGAATTACCTAAAACAGAAGGTAACATGCAACATTATGGTATTTATGCTGGGATGACGATTTTAATATATCAACAGTTACCACCTGTCAACATTTTGGATCAAGAAGAACAGGTAAGGAAACTTTACCTGCAATATTTTAGAATTTAAAAATTACCTAAAACAGAAGGTAATACACAATAATAAGAGTACCGCTATACTAGGACTAATCCCAGACCAAAGTGATAAATAATATAAATAAAAGAAATGAAATTTTATAAAACTACATAACATAAAAACGTTAATTTTAAAATAACCACTTAAAAAGATGATGCATGAATAAGGTTATGCAATAATCATTAAAGTATGTGAAATCATAAAAATATAACAAAGAAGTACTATCATTTTTATAGATTTCTATGGGATAATGAGAAAAGATTTTTTAAAATAAAAATATATTTACTCAAATTGTCATGATTATAGATTTATCTAACTGTCCGATATTATGGATTGCATCTACCTTTGACATTTAACAATTAGCTATTACTTTTTCCTTTGCATTCACTGAAATGAAGCAAAATATAAATCTGATAAATGAGTTAAAGAATTCCTAAAACCAATTTTTAAGATAATTATGATGCTTAATTTTCTACTTCTATGTCTAAATAATTATTAAAAATCTCCTTTCTGCAACTGTAAATATATCTAAATCACAAAACAGAATTTTTTAAAAATAATTAAACCATCCAATTTGTTTAAATTTATTGTACTATTATTGATCTATATATTGTAATTTAAGGGATTAATAACAAAATTTCACATTCATCTTAATTTCAGGTAGAAACTCAAAGAACTTTCCAGGGAAATATCCTAAATATTAAAAATATTATAAATTGTAAAAACTGAACTCTAGTAATAATAAAACTCATTTTGATTTGTCAATTCAATAATGGAATCTGAATCATTTATTCAATAATACAGTTTTATAATTTATAGTGACAACAGTTATTAAGAAAATTAAACAGACTGACAGTTAGGTTAAGCACCAAAAGTTTTTGCATTAAAATTAGAATAAAATAAATCACTTTGGTCTATACGAGGCCTCAAACAACTGTAATATATTACAGATATATCAGGAAAATCTTTGTGTAAAATATAAATATGTGTGTGGGGAAAAAGCCAATACCATTAGGCACAAAAATTACAGAAAACTAAAAAGCATTCAGCTGTTTCACAGCTTCCAAAAATAAGCTATTTTAGCTTTTTAATATTTTTCAATTACAGACATATGCAAAATAAAATTTTCTGTAAAAATACTAAATAGCATTTATCATATGATCCATTAAGTGGCATCTATTGTACAAAAATAGCAATCATCGTATTCTTCTGCACAGAGAATGATCATTACCATGAGGCAAAACATGCATATAAATTAATAGATAAAAAGATTACCTAATATGGTCATTTCACCTAAAAACCTCTAATGAGTAAAAATATGATTTGAGTTTACACATAAATGCTTTGTGAGTAAAAAAATAGAGTTATAATTAAATAAAAAATTAAAACCATAATTCCTCATGTTCTTGATCTGTTTGACCTGGTGCTTTACTAGCCTCATCTTCCGAGTCACTAACAACTAGATCATTACTGACATTATCTTCACCAACATCCTCTTTAGGCTGCTGAAATCCATATCGGCCCTGCAACAGAAATTCTGAGGGATCATAGTCTTCATCAATTATTTCAGAGCTTTCATTATCTCCACACAGTGCAATGTCATACTGAACCATCTCTGCACCATCAGCTGAAATGTTTTGCTGCATTTCATTATCACTATCATACTGCATCTTTTCATTGAAACTATTTTCAGATTTTAACATATTTTCACTCATTAATGCAGACATGTCATCTTCATCTTCATCAAATTCTTCTTCATCATCACCATCAATATCAACAAAATCCATGTCATCCCCATCTCTTGACTATTTAGAAAAAGAATAAATAAACAAACAATCAGATTTCATTCAGAAATAATGCAAAGCAAGGCAAATAATTTTAATAAAATAGATCCAATTTTTCACACCAAAAAAGACAATTGTCTACCAAAATTATCTAACAGGGTTCATACAATACAGGTTTTTTTTATTACGCCTTGCCCACCGCTCATCTCCATCGGGTTGTCGTCGGGTTCTATCCCCGGCGAAGTCAAAATTTTCAAATCTAAATCAAAATTGCTAAAAATTGTTTTTTGGGATTATTTAATATTATTTAGGCTCTTTTTGGATTTTTAGACCAATTTATTTATTTTTAAAACATGTATTTTATTTTTTCCACATTTTCAAAACTTTCGTACCCAATCATTATTACTAAACAAATAAAAATTTTTAACATCAAAAATAAATCAATAAAAATTATTACTATAATTAAATATTATTATTTAGGCCTTTATCTGATTTTTTAAAACAGTTTATTTTAAAATTTATATTTATATTTTTTCCAAAATTTTTTTAAAAAATTTTGTTTTTACTCACTTTTAATCAAAATTTTTTGGCATATTTTGTACAGATGTCACTGGCCAAAAAATATTTATGTTTTACTATCCCTAAACTTTCTACTCTCTAGTTTTGTGTTATGAACTCACGAATCCACCCTTCTATCTCTTTGCTCTTTTATGTGTTTATTTTTCGCTCGTTGTCATTTTTGTGCTTACTGATAGAAGCCTCTGGATTAACGGGCTCGGCCCACAGGGTCCAGTTGCATCACCACCTTTGATGCCTTTGATACAGGTTTTTTAGAGTAAAAATTAAGGATTTTTTTAAGACTTTTTAAGCAGTAGGAGTCTTTCAACCTTTTATAAGGACCTTTCTGAAAGTGAAGTATAACATCACACATGTTAATGGAGTATTACTTTATTATAATATGTAATTATTCTTATTATATCAAGTTTAAATTACATTTTTAATGCCAGAGTAACAAGGGTGACTGTGCCTACGACTATTTTTTATCAAGACTATTTTTTTAAGTATAATTTTAAAATATTTTCACCTAATAAAACTTCTGAGTGATGATCAATAGGGCACACTTCCTTTCAGTATCTGAGTCTGTGAGTTTGAATTCCCTTTAGACTTAAAGGTGCGTCAACTAAAGACATCAGATATTTCTACTTAAAGATTTTGAATGGCTATGAACAACTATGCCAATAGTGCAATTCTAAATGCTGCTAACATCAATGCTGATAGACCTCTGGTCACAGTGCCCTGCTCTTGGGGAATCCCCCAAGAGATGCCCTAAAGGCAATTTCATTCATTCAACATCAATGCTGGCAGTTGGATTTAACCTCATGTAAGTCAGCACTGAAGAGCAGAATTGGTCAAATGAATGCTGGTTTTATTAGCCCTTGTCTGGCATTGGTTTGGTTTGGAACACTAGGGTCTACTTTATTTACAACAAGGGTTAATGAGGCCAGAACCTACTTTCTGGCACTGGAAAAGGGGAAAAACAAATATAGTAACCTGAACTGAAGCTTAAACCCAAAATTAAAATGAGTATCATACCATAATATCAATTTTTAAAATTGAATTTACTCTCTCATCTCACTATATTACTCTCTGCACAGAAATTAGCCAATTTCAATCCTATATATTCAGAAAACTTCTTTTAATTATTTATTGCTCTTTTCTTCTAACCACTCAAATATACCTTCATTTATCCCCCTTCCTCCCACACACAAATCACAAGAACGTATCAAATGTTATGCTTATGCAAATCAATCAATATCCACTTCAAGGTCAAAGTTCATAGTTCAGCAAATCACTTGTTCTCTTGTACCTCCCAGGATGACCAGAAATACTAACTACAGTAGAATACTTTCTTTCTGCAGCTAAAATATGAAACAAGCAATAACGAAAGTTTGATGCTTCTTTGAATTTAAACTACCATGGTGGAAAATTTCAACCCAGAGGGAATATTTATTTCCAAACCCAGAATTCCAGGGTACCTCCAGAGCACAATCACCCTTGAATTACATTTTTTATACCAGTGTATGTATTTTTCTTCTCACATTAAAGTCAGTCAAAAGGAGAGGAGGAATGTTATGTAATTACTGTCGGAGAAGCCTGGGGCTTTTTCTGCATAGGCAAAATGCCAATTTTCCTTGACCTAGGAACATGCTGGTAGCAGTCGTTAAGTGCTTTTTTTTACAAGGGTCACTGGCTGTAGTCCGTTTTGTAGATAGATGTGTATTGTACCCTTCTCCCTCAATTGTAATGGCCTCCTTTGAAAAATCAAAGGGAGAGTGGGAAAGAGTGATTAACTATGAGGTTAGAAGAGGTTCTTTATGAGATGATTGTAGGTTATTGCAGAGCAAAGATGTGCTTACTAGCTGTATAGATGTGTAAATACTGTAAACAGAAATAAGACACACACAAAAAAAATAGAGTTTTCTCTAAAGTTGTAATCATTGTTAAATCTTTAGATAACCTTACTCGACTGTTAACAAAATATATACTACTTTAGACCTGTGATGTTACACTATGTATCTGTGACTTGACCGTATGTGATAACTATTTTTTGTTTTACTGAAAGATAAGTGTTTCCATTTCTATTCTCTGTTGTACTATCATGTATTTTTAACCATTTAATAAATTCACATTTTTTTAAAATCATCATTTATTTGTTATGTCTACTCACTGCTTCTCTACTTGCTTCCACATGCACTCTGCATATCAATCATTATTATGCTTGTATTAGAATTGAGATAGAATTAAATTTTTTTTAACCTGTATTTTTTTTTAACAACTGTACATGACTGTAACATCTGATATTAAATTAATTTTCTTCCATATGTACACTCTGTATATCCATTAATGTTAGAATTGTGAAAAACATTTTAACCTCTCATTCTATGCTACTTCAACAGTCTGTTATAATATTCTGAAATTAAGATACAATTGTACCATAACATCTGGATTTATAGCTATAGCATCTAAAATTAAATTAATTACAACTCATGCAACAATCCATTTTTACTAAAATGAGCACTACTGTTGGAAAAAAAACTGCTTCCTTACAGTTATTGTTATTTTTATAAGAATGCTACTTACTTTTCCTCTATGATGACTATATTTTTCACTGCCTTCACTCTCTGCATACATTCCATCATCTTGATGAAAGGAGCTACCAGTGATTGCAGAATCTGTTTCAATTGCATCCAGAGCAGCTTCCTTGGATAATTTAACTGCTGCTTCCAGCGCAGTCAGTTGATCATCATACTAAAATAATTAACAGGATTTTTATACAAAATACAGGAAAATTAATAATTATATCATTTCAAATGTTTTTGTACAAAAATATAACTAGAAGGTAAGGAGATTAGACAAGAAATTGGTATTTATCAACTTTTTATTAGTTGTGCAGCCAGGAACCAATTTTCATAGAAAAAGGTGGTCACTGTGCACAAATGGAAATCATAGCTCCTCACTGGTCTTAAACAATAATATAGCAATATTTTTTTTTAAGAAAAATGCAAATTTATAACATTCTAATATCCACTCTCAGCTGTCCTTATTGAAAAATATTTAATGGCAAAAGGATATTTAAAAATCATGGTATTATATATGAAAAATTTGAGCAAAATATATTGGCAATAAAGTAGTTAACAAACACACATTTCCATTATAATGACATACATAAAATAACCCACCACCACCCTCCTGAATTAAAAAAAAAGTGTATTAGCATAAGATATTAGACATTAGTATACTTGTTATTATATCCTAAGAATTTTTTAGAATTATCTATAGCACCATTAAAATTCAATATTTGAGTTATATCAGATTCTAATGATAATAAAAGAAGTAATAACAATTTCGATTAACTCTAATCAAGGTTCTTTAGAAAGATTTAAGCCGTTTTGATGAAGAGAAGGACTTATGTGTAAAACTAAGTAGTGTTTATAATATTTGTTTTTTTCTAAGGCAGGACAGATTTATATGACAAAAGAAATGCTGTGGGTCCAGAAAAAGTACAGCAACTGGTATTTTAATACCATAATCTACAGTATAATAATTTTTAAAATAAAAATATTTTTAACAGAATTTATTCATTCATTATATGTGTTTCTACATGCTATACTTTTTTCTACACTTTTAAAATTATTTATCTTTATCGGTATAAATGTATAGTTAAATTTTTATTTTAATCTGCATTAATTTTAGTCATGAATTTTGTTTAACTTTTATATACTGAGTAGCCATATTTTAATATATTGGGTGATTATTTTAAATAGATTAATTATAACTTCCTTTCACTTCAAATAATTCTTAAAATATTAAATCCTTACAACTACTCTATAGTCAGTGAATACCAAGTATAAATTTTAGCAAAGAACCAAGAAAATACTGAGCACTCTGTATGGCTCTAACTAAATATTTGGTTAAAAATAAAGGGATATTAATAATGATTCTAACATTTGTATGAAATTACTGAAAGCATAGATCAACATATAGCACTATATTCCATATTTTGCATTCTTGATATGTTTGTTCTTTTGCTCTTTTATTGAGTTTCTAGAACAAACTGTACATTTTCTTTGAGAATTTTTCCATTTCTCATTCAGGTAAATATTAGGGATATCACTTCATGTTAATTACACAACTGATGAAAACTAAATGTCTTAAAATCTACCCTCTTTGAATGATCAATATAAAATTTTCAACCCTAATTCTTTCCTAAACATTCTACTCACAGAACATTTGCTAAAATTTAATAAACATCCGTTAAAAACCTTCCCATGAGAGACCTCATAGTCTTTTTAAATTTCCCGCTATTGACAAATACTTCCTTTATATAAACAAGTTAGTCATTAAAGGCCAATAAAAACTACACAGAAGGCATTATCATATGAATGTCAGAGACCATCTGAAATTATATTAAAAAATCATGCTATAATAATGTTATCTAATGCATGGCCATCCCCAGCATTTCTGGTGCCATACACAAACTTCAAAAAATTTTGTCAACCAAGCTTAAAAAATTTTTAAATAAAAAAAACTATAAAAGTAGTATGTTAAGCCAAAATGAATGACATATAATTGACTTTAGATAATTATACTGATAAGGTACATATTTATGGAAAACTGTTTTATTGAAAAACAAAATTTACATTTTTAACAGACTAACAACATTGAACTTACCAACTAGTAAAACAAAAATAGTACTTACTATATCAAATATAGAAATACCTAAATGCCTGTCTAATCCTGTTGCTGAATTAGCAAGTTAAATCCAGTCTGAAGTGCATTTCCAAAATATAGGACTGCCTAGAATCCTGTCATTTCCTGCTGTACTGGATTTTACTACTCATTTATTTTCTAGATTGAAGTAATTAAAATATAATTCTATGAATTATGGTTTTTTTTTTCTTAATTTTATTATCATCCTCAAAATTTTTTCACTTAGGTTCAGACTGTTTCGGCACTCTTAAATTGTTCCCCATCTGCAGTTGCCTACTCCCTTGGCTCTGCCTTGTAAAATTCAAATATGTTACAAAAATATTCCTAAACTCAAATATGTATATGCATTATGGAGGGAGGAATGGATGATTGCACTTGTAGTCCGAAATGGATTAAAACATTTATTTTTAAATAGCAGTTCTATTCCTGATATAAAATGGTACAGATATTAAAATATTATACTAATTAATTTCAACTTATTTCAAAGACAAAGTTATCCTTTAGAATTCTTAAACTATAATTATGAAATATAAAAGAATTACCTTCTTTAGGGCTACCTGGCAAGCTTCATAGATTTCTTTTGCTTTCTTCGTAAACTGACTCTCAGGTCCATTGAATGTCAAACTGTTTGTAACTAAAAGTTCAACATCAGCAACAAAATCTTCTCTGTTACTATACTTGTGAGATTTTACGTTCTAAAATAAAA
Source organism: Pardosa pseudoannulata (assembly GCA_032207245.1). Taxonomy (NCBI): domain Eukaryota; kingdom Metazoa; phylum Arthropoda; class Arachnida; order Araneae; family Lycosidae; genus Pardosa; species Pardosa pseudoannulata. Next base: position 77,228,282 of record CM063505.1, read on the forward strand.
ATCAAATTTATTATGATCTGGTGTATTAAAAACACATGATGAAACTCAAAATAATTTTCTCTCTGATAAATTTTATTTGGTCACATGAAAGGAACACATTTCTGCAAAATTTCTTATGACTTTTCCCATATATCTATTGTTATAAAATTACCTGTTTAAGAAGTTAAGCAATTAAACATTTTCCTGCTTAAGAAATTATCTCCTATGAACCTTCATTTTGAATTTATTGTGAAGCTTCATTTTTGACCAAATGAAAGCATTGTTTCCTGCCCTCATGAAACAAAAGATCCCAAAAGGGTAGAAATACACCCAGATGGACACTGTCCATGGAAATGAACAATAAAAAATCAAATCTTAGGTTACGTCAAAAGTTGTCTAGTGCATTTTAGGAATTTATTTATTCAAGAATGGAGGGGTTCCAAACAAGTTGCTTTAAATTGACTTGAAAGCTGTAAAACTTAAAAGGGAAAAAGTACCTTGCCAATTAAATCTAATTAATTAATGCCAATTAAATCTAATTAATAATCTAATCTAATTAATTCCCTCCACCATACAACTTCTAACTTCATGAGTACATAAAAAAGTATGTGCATTTTCAAATAAAAGGAACTTTTTTTTTGCTATTGCAGACTAAAAGCTGTTAAAAATCCATTTTAGATATGTTTTAACTCTGTAAGCATAGCTTGAAAACACACAATCACTCAGTACATTATTAAATTGACAAAAATTTCCTAAAGAAATTCTATCAAAGGAAAGCTTGGTTTTTTCATTAGTTTTTGTTTTAAGCATCTTACAGAATTGTTTGGAATAAATAATATTTTAAACATATCAAATTAAGAGCAAAGCTTATTCTTTAACCAAAAGCTAAGAATTTTAAAGGAGTAAAAAATATTTCCCATTTAACGCTCATTCAGATTACAAAAATTTTGAACTTGTCTGAGATAATGCTAAAGATGTTGCTAAATAAAAGGTTATATTCAAAAGTTTTTTGCAATCTTTAAAGACATGAACCAAAAAAAAAGGGAGGGATATAATGATTCTGAAAATAAACTCATTTTATAGTTTAAACAAGCAAGGCCAATATATACAATAAAATATATCATTTCCAATTTCCTGCTTAAGAAGTTATAATCCCTTGGTCCCTTGGGAAACTTCTTAAGCAGGTCACACTGTATATTTTTTATTTAAAAAAATGGGTATTTTAAAAAGTTTAAGGGTGGTGAGACTCCTTACAGTGGCAGTAGACTTTAAACTAATAAAATTTGGTTGAAATTTTTACATTTCTTATTAAATCAGGAAATGTAGCTAAAACAGAAAGGAAGAAAATAATAGTTTCTTAGCATCTATCATGCTATAATACATATAATTATTATTATAATATACAGCTGAATAATTCCTAAATGGTTAGTGCACTGCTCTTCTGTACTGAAGTTTGTGGGTTCAAATCCCATTGAAAGTAAGATAGTTCATAGTCATTCTGAATCGGCTTTAATCAGTAGGCCCTGATTTCTTTAGCCCTCATGAGGCAAAAAGTAGACTGTAGTGCTCCAAATCAAACTAAAACAATATATAGAGTAAAATAATTACTGAAAATAACTTTATACATTTTTTCCAAGTAATAATTTTTATCTTTAATAGATATTTAGAGCACTCCAGGTGCATTTCTCATGATCATGATCTTTTGAATTTATCAGTTAACTTCATTTATAAATAATCCATAAATAAAATAACTTTGTATATCTGTGTGTATGTACACATATACACTGTGGGTTTTTTTAAATTTTTTATGGCACTATTCAGAGCCACCTGTAGCTTGATCTAACAACCAAAAAAGCACAAAACTTGAAATGGAGACTAATAATGACATGGTAAGTAGAACTCCCAATCAAAAATGGAGTTTCATAACTAGATGGTACAATCCTAAATACAAAATTTCAACCATCTACAGCTGATCATTTTTTTTATATACCTGTGAGACACATATTTGCATATGGATATACACATATACATACAAATATCAAGTTGAAACTTGTCAAAATGTGCTCAGGAATGCTCTAAATCCAATATATAAATTTTTAAAATTAGTTTCTTTGTACACACATACAAACATACCAACAAATTTTTCAATATTGATTTAGACATGTTCAGAATGAGAACTTCCACTGATGTGAACATTAAAATTTCTCGCAGTTAAAATACCTCCTTTACTTCATACAAGGAAATTAATGAATTAAAAAGGGTTAGAAAACTTTACGTAGATACCTCAATTGCTATATTGAGTACCTACTAATATTTTTAAAACTTTGCTTTCAATTACCTTCAAAATGGTATCCAAATCAATTGGATTCTTAATGACATTGTAGTATTCTTTTACAAACTTCTTACTAACTGGCTTGTGAAAAGGCCAAGATTCAGGAATACTCTTCAGTTCATCAGATACAATTGTTTCCAAAATGAAAGAAAGAGCCACTTGATCATTGTCATCCAAAAGAGGATTGATAGCTTTCTCAAGTCTCATCAATTTATCTTCTTTTTCAGCAAATCTTTTCAAACAATGATCCAGCATTCTTTTTGCAGTTTGACTTAATGGACTTTTAGGACCTAGGGGTTATAATTAAATCTTGATAAAATACACAATGTAAATTGTTTTTAAAGACAAAGAATTTCTTTAGAACAAAAATTTATATTTTACATTTCTTATCAATGTAAATATCAATCCCCCAACAAAATGCTCTCCCCCTGCCATTTAAAAAAAAAAAAAAAAAAAGTTTATTCAAATTTATTTTCTGCAGATTTTAGAACAATTGTATTATCTGAGCTACATTAAATTAAAAAATACTAATATATATTATATATTAAACAAAATTTGAAATTTTATCATATTAAAAATATAAAATAATTCAATTTATTTTAATGGAAAACTGGGATAAAGGGAGAAAATTTACAACCTCCAATAGCTCCCCTTTAAAAAAATAATTACTCAGACACTCCAAGATAAGTGTCTGAGCCATAGTACAAGAACAGCTGTGAAGATTTAACCTGTGTTCACTAAGTCATACCATTCATTTCAAAACAAAATTATTTAATAAGCTTTAACAGTGCAATAAAATAGATTAATTTAGATAAAGGATAGATGTAAAGTGGGAAAAATAAAAAATGTTTATCATATTAGAAATCAGTGAATTTTTAGCAAGACAAAAAAGTTTTTTAACTGAAAGTCAAATTTTAACTTGAATCCTTAAACTTCCTTTTAAAGAGACCTGATAAATACTACATAATACTCTTAGAAAATTAAAGAACCATTAGATATACATATAAATAATTGCTGAGAAAAAAACAATTTTATTTTCATTCTATATTTAATGATCCTTTTCCCTGCATCTTAATATTTATAATAACTGTAAATTATGTCAGCAAAGAACATATTAAAACAAAATAATATAATAAGCTGTTCTCCATACATATATATATATGTATTTTATATATAAATATGCATGTGTGAGTGTACAAGAAAAAATAAAATTCACTAAAATAACTAAATATATAAAATCTTAAAGCAGTTCTTCCAAAAACAGTTTAGAAAATAGGCAAATCAGAAAAAAACCAATAATCATCCCATCCCCCATTTAAGAAATTCAAAAGACATAAACTAATTTTCTTTCTTACGTCGAAAACAGGTAAGTACTTTGATTTCTAACTAATACAGGTAGGGGGAAAAATTAATTCTCTTCCTAAATAAATATGTTTATACAAGTCAAGGATTTTCATTTTAATTAGAAATAGTATAAAAACTGGTCCTTTTTTCTTACATATAAAAGTCTTAATGACAAATTCATTATTTTGTTTTCAACAAGGGAAAACCTCATGTTTAAAAGAAATTAAGGAAACTTTGCTCCAATAAATTCACTAACCCTTAGTAGACTAGCAAGGCATATAGATTCTACTAAGATTTAAAAAATTAAAAGTGGAATGAATATTTCACAGAAATTCCATGTAAAGTGTCCAAGCTATGAAACAAGAATTCATAATACATATTTAATATGCACTCACTAGATGGCACCACGATGCAAAATAAAACTCATTGTTTATTTGAGCTTTGTTAAGGATAGTGTTTTCCCTAGTTTTGATTGACTGGTGAGTATTGCACTACTTTTTTTTAATAAAATTTGCCAATCTTCTTATTGTAAAGGTATCAAATAAACCTTCCATGTAGCTATTAAATAATTTACATGCACAAAAATTTTTTTTAAGCTTGGGAAAAATATATCCCACTAGTAGTCTTCAATCTACATCCTGGGACATATATGTCCCAATTTGTAAGTCAGTTTACAAAAAAATTTCCAGTAAAAGATATCTTACTTAGAATATATCAATGCTACTACTAATAACCAAAATCGATTTTAAAAAATCATATTGAAAGGAATCAGCAATCAAATAACATTAAATATATAGCTGAAAAAGGTAATAATTAAACATTTAAAAGATAAATGAATGATCAGCTTTATTTACCATTATAAAGTGTGCTATTTTCTACTATCTGATTAACATCTTCTAAAAACTCCTCACGACTTTTATACTTTCTTTGATGAAGTTTCTCTCTCATAGTTTGTAAGTCCATAGGTCTATGTACAATGCGATGATAGTCAGGCACATTTTTTGCACTGACTGGAAACCAAAACTGCTGAGTCTGTAAAAGGAAAACAAAATGCATCATAGGACAAAATCCAAACAAAAAATTAAACATATTCTTGGAAAAGTAGAAGAGCAATTTCACATTGATGTATGGTAAATCTAAGTTATTATACACTCCTAGGATTAATATATTTATACATATATATGCATGAAATTTGAACAACTTTGAATATTAAAGCCTGTCCTTATCAGTGATTTCAAACCACCAAAGGAGGTCACTTGTGAAAAGGAAAAATTTCATGATAAATTTTTTTGCTATCCCAGTAAACACAGAACTGTAAACAGAAATTTTATAATAGATATTGTGATTAATGGTGATTTTAGTCAATGTACCTGTTTAAAAAAAATTCATTGCAAAGCTCAAAAAATCATAAAATGTCAATTCAAATGGCAAAATTATAATAACAAAAGATACTGAAAATTTGAAGAAGTGTTTATAGAAGGGGATTCCCCTTTATGGCCTGTGAGTCCAATTTTTGTAATCTGCCAAAGCGTTATATACATACATTCATAGTTCTATAGTTTTTACTTAAAAAAATAAGTCATCATTAAAAAATAAGTTAAAAACTTGACTTCCAAATTCCTCCTTGCTTATCTTCTGAGATTAACATTAGCAGAGATGATGGTGGACAGCTGTTTATTGGTTCATAAGGAAAACTATTCATAATTCCCCTCTAAATTATCCTTTTTAAATTATTCTTTAATTGCATTATTAATTTTAGTTCATCTTTAGGCAATTTTTTAGTCATTTTTCAATAACAATTCAAATAAATAGAGACTGTTGAATGATCATCTTCAAAATTCAACTGATTGAATTAAAATAGCTTTTTGTTTATTTTTAATTTAACTCTTTGATGCAATTGCAAAATATTCAGTCTAATAAGAACTTTGAACCTTTAAAAAAACTATTGTTTAATTTTGATTTCTTACTTTCTCTTGTTTATTCTTATGTTTAAAATATGCAAACAGTCATGAGATCTAGAAATGCATTTTGTAACAGAAGTATCTGATTGCTTTAAGTAACTAAAATGACTAAACCCTTGGTTTTAATTAAAGTATACATATTATTTCATGCCGGTATCTCAGTACTACTTGCAAAATTTTAAGAAAATAAGCGAATTACAAAACTGCATCCCGCAATCATGCATAATTTTGCCAGTGGGGCTCATATACCCATACAAGTTGGAAACCTCTAGCTTACTGCAATGACATCTACCTTCACTGAAAAGGAAAAAATGTTCCAAGAAAATATAAAATCCACACACTATTTTATAATTGATTATAAAAAGAAATGTTAGAAACTAATGAATTAAGAAATTACAGATCTTGAAATTTACAATTGTAAAATTAGAAACGTAAGATTTTATGTTAAAGTAGCATATAACTACCACATTACAAAAGAGAATATGAAGTCTGAGCATGACTTGGAACATTGAATACATATAGGCAGGAATCAAGAAGGGAACAAAGAAACAGGTATACACAGGCATATTTGTTAATTCATATAAAAAGTAACTGCCTGTGCCAAGTTATGCATTAACTATTAACAATCTAATTTGTTAATAGTTATGCATAACTTGGCACATGTATTTTAAATGTGTACACATAGTTATTTATAGCTATCCTGTGACAGATTTATATATACAATTGAAATTTAACAACACACTATTTCTCTTACAAATTATAAGAATAAAATACCTCTACATCTTAATAAAGCAAAAATATAACTTTGCAACACTTTTATTATTTTAGTAAGTAGTAGATGGATTTTTTTCTTCTATAAATTTCATAAAGGGTAAGGGATACTGTATTTTTCGACCATTCCACAGCTTATGAATGCTGAAAAGCCACATTTAAATCTGTGAGTAGAGCATATTAACATTTATAAGAAAAAAAGTGTATCCTATGTGTACTTAAGTTGGTAAACCCCAGCAATTTTTTTAAACAATTTCTTATATTAATGGTATTTACTTATATATACAGAAGTTGGCCCTCCCAGATATACATAATTTAAAGAATTTCTAATATTATTACTATTTACTTACTTCTGGTAAATCTCTCATCTCATTCAACATGCTTTCTAAAATTATAGACAATGCTACTACAGGGTCAGTTCTCTGGCGGTTCACAAGCTTTTTGTGAGGCTTTAGATAATCACAATGAGTAACAGTTCCAGCTCTGCGTCTCTTTTTGATGGAAACAGCCTCTTTAGGGAATTTGAGCACAAGTGACTTTCTCCGAACTTCATCTGCATGCTTAACCAACTGTTTAGACAATACCACCTTAGTTTCATCTACCTTTACAAGGTGGTCATCGTCTAAACCAGCTCGTTCTTCTTCCTCTTCTTGTTCCTCTGTCATAGCAACCTGAACAGGAGGTATAGGAGCAGCGGGCTGATAAAGTGGACACGTTTTATTGGTTCTCATATGTCCAATAGCACCACAAGCACCGCATTTGAGCTGAAAGGAAAATATGGTATCAGAATTTAGATATTGAAATGTAAATGCAAGTATGTGATTTAAAATTAAGTAGTAAATACTTAGGCTTGAATGTTGGAGTTATTTTTTTATACATAAAAATGAAACTAAGTATCTACAATCTACATTACATTAAATTGACAGTTGAAAATAAAACTTTCATATTTCCCTTTGTATTCACATATTCTCTATTTATATCTATCCATTCATAAACACATATATATAGAGATATATAAATATATACATTTACTATTGATGAAGGAATTACTAAGGTGAAAAGCTGTATTTTTTCCTTTGAATATATAAAAATGATACTATTTATGTATATTTATCTATCTACAAATATATGTATATATGTAAGGAAAATTCTCAGGGGTTTTCAAATCTGAAGTCAAGGTCTAAAAATTCCTGTGTCCTTTTGCATTCTCCTTTTTAACCCCTAACCTAAATTGACCACTAGGGCTACAGTTTATGCCCTCAGAGAAGGGGTCTGACCAATTATAACTCTACATTGCCCTAGCAGACAATTTAAGAAATGATTTTTATATAGATTTTCCCACAGATGTTGATCAGAGCCTTTTTACATATAATTTCATGCTAGCTGATCCTCCAGTTTGTCCTGTCGCTATGATGAAGTGGGAACCCGTCCTCCAACATTCTATTAATAAAGGTCTTTAGCTAAAACGGTGTCATTTTTATGGGCCATGACTGCAATCATCCATCAAGAAGTCTGTCTTATTACATATATATATATGGAGAGAGAGAGAGAGAGATATGACTGTACAAGGTCCTAACAGGTTTGAGATTTTTTTTTAAATTCATAGCAGAATGAAAAATTGACTGGTCTGTTGTATTAATTTATTACTTTGTACATTTCTAATCCCTCTGAAATCTTTTACAATGGTTATTATTATAATATTTTTAAATACTAAGAAATAAAACTTTACATCATTAAGCTATAGTTTGACAGCTGTTTTAAAATCTCAAACTTAATTTACTCACATAATATTTGTATTTGTACACTACACATAAGTAGACAAAATAGACATTATTTTACTTTTTTTTAACAAAAAACAAGTAACGAAATATAATTTTGATTTTTATACTTTTAACTTTATATTCTCAATATTGAAAAATAATTTACACATAGTTTTTTTTTAAATTAGTTTAAGGAATTGTAACACTAAATATTACTTTCAACAAAGGAGTCTCCTTTTTAGGTTTCTTTTTTGGAGGAACATGCTTTTCTTTCTCAGCATTTCTCTTCAACCTACGCAGTTGCTCTTGAATTCTAATAGGAAAAGAAATTTTAGCATTAGAAGAACCTCATTTAAATTTATATTTACAATCAAGACATACCCTCTAACATTGGTAGCAAACTAATTCATAGCACAAAAGTTATTTTTGACATACAGATAATGCAAATACAAAATATTGTCACTTCTTTGGTCTTGGCTTATGGTTAGCATGTGTATTGCAACATGAGAATGAAACTGCAGTGACATCAAATGAAAGTTTTAAAAGCAGGTACTGTGGTAGCAGAGTAGAATTAGAATGTATTACTTAAAAACAATGTATAAGTGGCTGGCAAATTTTGTTAGTTTTACAGTAGCAATTTTTAATTATTTATGATCAATATTACATGAAAATACCATGTTACAAAAGAGATCTTTAGATTCACAAAATTAAAATCTTTGTTATTCCATGTTAATTTCTGAAGAAGAGTCTTAATACAAACTAAAACTAATTTCAAAATTTATTTATACACAACTAGATAATATTTTTCTGAAGAACTGCATTTTACATTAATACAAATATTTTAATTGAACATTATCTTTATTATTTCTTAAATACAAGAATATTACCTAAACTCAGATAGAATTTAAATACATTTTTTAAAAAATTCATTAAAAAGACATACCTTCTACGCTCTTTACGTATTTCTTCTTTTTGGTGTTCATCAAGAGTGGAAGCAAATTGTTTACTAGAAGAGAAGAGTACAACAAATTGAATTTGAAATTCTTACTAAACTTCAATGAAGTATATAACTCTTTGGGATAACTAGCTCCCAATGTACTGGTATGAATGCTATTGTTGTTGTTGTGACTATGTCCAAAGGAAAAGTTTCAAACCTAGCTCTAGTGCAAAGTAAGATTGAAAAGCACATAACAAAAAGACAAAATAAATGCAGAGAATATTATTTATTTTAAAACACAAATGACTTCAGCAATGAATGTGAGGATTATGCTGCTTTTTTAGAGTCAAGATTCTATTTCAAGCAAAAGACCTAATTCATTCCATGGAGACAACTGAAACTTATGGGGAATTGGAACCTGAAGAATTGCAGCTTTTTAGAAATTTTTATTTTTATTTATTATTTTTTTTTTCAGTAAAGTTTTGGAGAATTGGAATAGTGACTAATGTAAGCAAACTGAGGTTGCTCTTTAATTCTACCACATTGCATAAACATTCATGTTTTGAGATTTTAAAATTTTATTATTATTAAAACAATCTGTAATAAAGGAAAGTAAACATTTACAAAGGCTTACAAAACATACATTGTAGGAGTTATTGCATATTCTTGCTTCAAATGTTACCTTACACAGTCATCCTTTCAAATAATGTTTTATAAAGATTTTTTTTTATATTTTAAATTTTATTATACTTATATTAATTAAACTTTTTTATACATATTTTTGATAGCGCTTAATAGAAATCAAAATGTTAAATGTTTTATTTATCATTTTTAAAGAAAAAATAGCAAGATATGTCTAGCCAGATGTCTGATATTTTGATATGTATTTGTTCAGTACATAACTAAAGCATTAGAAGATTATACTAGAAGCTTGGTGGAAAGACTCAGCTTTCATGCTGGCAGTCTGCTTTCAAATCCAGGCTGGAGAATTCTTTTTTCTAACTGCATAAGCATACAGCTTCAGTTTTCTACTAACAGTGTCAATTTTTTTTATTATTATTTTTATTTTCCTTTTTATTTATTTATTTAGGAGGAAGGGCATTTAAAGAACCAAAGTTTGGTATTAAGCAAATTTTTTATATGTAAATATATTTTCATTATAATAGGGGAGAGTTATAGAAAAATTCAAAATTGGTACAACTGTAAGTTTGACTTAACAGATATAAACATATATTAGACATTAATTAGAATCATAATTATTATTGTTACATCTAGTGCATCTCAGAGATTACTATACAGTAAGGTTTAAAATAAAGCAGAATTGTTAAACCCTAACTGTATAGTCTTTTTAGAAATATATTTTAATATAAAGCTATTTTGACACATATATAGTGAAAACAAAGCAGTTTTAAGTAAAAAAGTTACATAAAAGATGTTATAAAATAATACATGAATAAAAATAGACTAATGATAAAATTAATAATTTTGCTTACATGAAGGCAGGATCTTTTGTAGTTCTTATTCGAACATATGTATCAATTACAGCTGGCTTTCGCACAGTTTCTATTCTGACAAATTCTTTCCCATCAGGATTTTTGAAAGTTCTGTATATCTTCAAAATTCTACCACTCTAAGTCATCACAAAAAGAAAATAATGTCAACAGTAAAAATATAATTTATATCTAGATTTTAAAGTAGTTTCAGAGTGGTTTTAAAATTTACAAAAAAAATATAATATTTACACCTTTATTTTTTAACAAATCTTTAAATATGCATCACTGAATCACTGTTACAATAGACATTTGAAAGCAACTTATTTATCTGGTGCTTTTCATTTATTTTGGGTTTAATTTGGAACACTATGATCAGCTTTTTTATCTGCATGAAGGTTTATGATACTGAGACCTACTGATTAACACCGACTCATTAATGGCTTCAAACATCAATGCCAGTGAGACTAAAATAAATGAACTCAAGTACTGAAAAGCAACTTGAGCATATGTCTAATATCTGTTCAGCCACAGTGCAACCTTGAATCAGTTGATTTAAACTAAACATACATTCTGCTTAGTTATAATAGGAATAAACATATTTGTTTATTTATAGATTTGGTTTTTATAGGAGAATGATTCCAAATTCATAGATGGTTTCACGTTAGTTAAAATTTATGTTTGACATGCCTTTGAATATTGTATAACTGGAAACCTAACATGATATACAAACCAAATGATGCATGCATTTAAGTTATATAGTCCCATATAATAGTTATATATATATATATATATATATATATATATATATATATCATATATATATATATATATATATATATATATCATATATATCATATATATAGTAGTTATATATATATATGTATATATATATATATATATATATATATATGTATATATATATATATATCCCATATAATAGTTATATAAGTCCCATAGTTAAGTTTATATTTACATGTAAAAAAAATAATAATAAACCAGTAATACTTCAGGATACTAGAAAATGTGTATTATGTAAAATTTGATGAACTGTTACCATACAATTATTTATATAGAAAAGATCAAAGTCAAAATATAATCTCAAAAATTGAAATCTTTGTCAAATTTATATTTTCATTTCAAACTGATAGTATATTAAAATTACTAGTTTGTTTGTTTTTTAACTTCTAGACAGTTTTGGCTTACAAGGGCTTACATTCAAAGATTCTAAAAAGCATACAGGTTAACAATGGGATTTGAACCAAAAAATTCTGATACAAATATAGCAGCTACTAACTGTGACCTATTATTGCTCACTGAAATTTCTACACAAATGAATACTTTTAAGTAGTTAAATAATAAAAACACTAACCGAATTTGATCCTGTGCTTCCTAAGCTTGCACTATCATCTTCCATTTTTAGTTTATCTATTAGAAAAGGGAGAAAAGATCTGTATAATATGGAAATGAAATAAATTTTAAAGTTCAAAGTAATTTACTAATCATGCATAAAATAAACTCAATATAAATACTTGAAAAAAAATGAGCAATTATTCTTTTATATTCTATAGTATCAAAATAGACACTAGATCCTTCTATAAACTAAGCCAGGGTATCTAATTTGCAGTTTCTTCCCTGATAAATTCATACAATTTAATAAACATTTTATTTCATCTCTATTATATAACTATTTTTTAATATAATTTACATATATATAAAGCTTATACATCCTTATATTTATAAACAAATAAAATCCCAATGAATTCATAACTTAGAAAACATTATTTTTAATCTTTAAAGTGTTCAGAATAACCTGTGTGATTAAAAGAAGATTAGTCAATTTCATTAAAATAATTTTTAAAAAACTGAGAACTCTTGCAGTTCTGCTTGTTCTCATTTTATTTATATTTAAGTAATGTATCCTAATATATAAATTAAAAATTGTACATTATTATTTTAAAAATTCAATTTGCTACATCATAACATTAATTTTCTTGTTAGTTTTTTCGATTATTGACATTTTTTTGTTGCAATTGCTTTTAATCAATTTTTTCTTTTGAGCTTCAATTGATCCATATTTTGAAAATTCCTTTTCTGTTTCCCCATATTTTCATTTAACAGTGAATAAGCATTTTTAAAAAAATGCACAAGAGGTCTTTAGCTTTTTTGCATTTCATTTTTAATTTTAACTGGTGGACTTCCTTACTTTTCAAACTTTTTTTTTTTCAGAAAATTCATCCATTATTTTTAAATTACCCAATTTTTCTGATATTTTCCGAATTGCTAAATTCCCTGACAATTTTTGTTCTTCCTGATTTTCTCAGTTGCTGGATACACTGTAAAAACAAATTAACTAAAGCAAATTCCAATTTTTTCCTTAAACAGGAAACAGGGAAGTACATTAAAAATAATCTTTAGTGCATATAGTTTGGTTGGTTGGTTGGTTAGTTGAATTTAGTAGTGCTAATTCCTGAAAGGACAAACTGCACCAAACAAGACGAAATTAAAAAACAAAGTAATAGATAAAAACAAAGCAAAACAGCACAAGAGAAAGGAATTTTGAGGATGACATAAAAGAGACAACAAAGTGGGGGAAAAAAATGCAGATACTAAAATAGAAAATATATACAAGATAATTACAGTATAAGAAAATTAAAAACAAAATATAAAATTGATAAATTCTAAATCAAAAAATTGTTAAATTGAAATTTAATAATTTAAAAATTGAAAATAAAAATTAATATACAAGTTAAAAATCACAGAATTCAGATTTCATAATAAAAAGCTGTACAGCAAAGAAAGGGAAACAAGCCTGGATGTAGCATTTCACCAATGTGATTGTGTCAAGATTCGGCGATAAATTTTTAAAAAATTTTTATATACATTGATTTGAGACAACACTTTGACAAAATGTGTGCAACTGTGAAAGGTGTTTTACAATACACACACTGGGGAGGTGCCTCACCCAGTAAGAGATGGGAATGGGTGAGTCTGCAATGACCTACTTGTAGACGAGTGATTAGTATATATAGGAGGACATAACTATGAATTACTTGAATTTCAAAAAATTTAAATTTTTATAAAAAGATGTAGACTAATAAAATAGCAGAATTCTGTTACATAAATGAATAAACAAAGTATTACCTCGTTTAGCCATGATTCTTCGATCATCAACACTATCTTCGCCTAATAAAAACTTTTCAAGCTCTCTCCTCTCAGCTTCTTCCCTTTCATGTGATAACTAAAATTGTAAAAAGAAGCAAATATCTTATTAGGAGTAAAGATTTTAAAAATTTATAAAATAAAAAAAATTAATAAAGAATTTTAATGCAGACAGAATGAGTATCATTTATTAAAAATTTAATAAACTCATTTACTGGACATGTTTTGCTTTAAGGTAAAAATTTTTTGATTCTATAAAAAGTACAATACTCTATTTAAAGAACTGGACAAGCTAACAGCAGTCTATATCAGACTCAAATAAGTACTAATCTGATACCAAATACTTATCCTATACTATAATACGAGGAAAGGTTGTCAAGTGGAATATCGCCCCAGAATTAATAAACTGTAGTAAACTTGGGGATCTGGGGTTTTTGGTCACGAGGAATCGATTGGCATCGGTTTTGACGAGCTAAGGTCACGTAGTTCGGCGCTACAGATGGGGCCGGGTTCGAACCCCGGTGCGGGCAAACTTTTTTCTCATGCTTCCAAACCAAGTGAAAATTAGTACCCGGGGGTTTTCGACCACGAGGAATCGATTGGCTGTAGTTCTGACGAATTATTAATAGTAATAATAATAAAAGTCTTTATTGATTCGTCTTTATTCCTTGATATCGGTTTCCATTTTTATTTTATATCAACTCTAAATATTAAATTAATGTAGCAAAGTATATATAACACATAAACGATATAGTAAAAAAAAATAATGCAAACAAAAATTTTGAAAACCAACCACAAAAAATTAAAAAATAATGCTTCACTAACGTGCCGAAACAACCTCGCCGTTCAATTTTCAAAACCATACTAAACACAGAGCATATAACTTACCAAAGTCCGTCGCCGCGTTAGTGCGTCGTCGGCATACCAAGAGGTGCCGCTCTGACGCGCCAGTGCGTCGGTGGCAGCGAACGGGTTAAGGAACTGATTTCGATTTCAAATCACCGTCAACAAAGTTCGACATTTCAACATTCATCAGATTTCAAGCTACATTTTCAACATGCAGAACGCACCTCTACATGAAATGCTTCAAGGAGCCGGAATTTTGGAACAACAAGCGATCAACTCAATTATACCCGCAAAGGGACAACTAGAAGATACCGTCATTGTCAGAATGCTTCTCCATTCAACACACTTCAATCTTTACACTGCTCACTTTGTACCATTTCTTTAATTGTATAATTTTTTGTTATCAATTACATTTTATTTTCTATGACTTTTCAAAATTTACCTTTGTATAGAATAGTTCCCTTTCCAAACAACTTTGTTTAGAATAGTTTACAATGGTGCACTTTAACCGGTTATCTTTTCACTAATGGTTTCACAAATTTTCTTATGGCATGTATTGTTTTGATAAATCACAATTGAAAATTTAAATCTTCGAGTTAGCTTCGATACCTGTTTTCTCCGAGCGGAGCTCGGTCACCCGGTACTAATTCTAAAATAACAATTGTAATCAATATATAATTTATTATAGAAAACAATCATGATAATTAGGACCATCTTACAGAATCTATTACATTGCAAGCATATATTATTTAAATCTCCAAATAAAATTCAAAGCTTTTAATAAAAATTCATTTAATTTTATTATATTCAACTAAAAAGAGATTTGGGAATAAAACTACCTTTTATAACTATTTACCCTTATACACAAAAGTCTATCAACCTAGGAACAATAACAATATTGTCAAAAAAGCTATCTATTTCTATTTAATGATTAAAAAATCACATGGTAAACTATAAAAATAAAAATTATGACACACTTAGCAATTTTATAATATTGCAAGTATATATTCATTCAGTTTCCAAATACAGTTTAAATCAAATAGTGTCTTTTTAAAATAAATATTTAATATTCATCATCTATTCAATCAAAAAGCAAGAGATTTTAGAATAGTAATAATTTTTGCCTTTTGCCCACATAAAAGTCTACCTTTGTAGGGAAATAATATTCTCAACCTACAACTGTAAAAAATTGAAAGTAGCCTCCTCTCAACTTTCTCATATCCCCTATATAATAATAAATAGCCTAAGTTATCTGTCCATCTGCCCTTGAATTTATGAAGCAGTTAGACCTGGAATGGATAATGGCATCCATATTGGATTCTTGATTAGCTAGAGTTAGCAAAATTCAAAGCGAGTTCAAAAATGTTCGAAACCCACCCTTTCCCCCTTTACAATCACTTAATGCCATTATTTCAAGCCCTATTTTCCCCGGTTAAGAGCATGCGATTAAACTTATCAACTTATTACATTATAAATAGATGAAAATAACATTTATTTCTGTCCTTATGACGTCATTCCTTTAAGCATGTCATTTAATCATTTTTTATTTTATATTATTTTAATATCATCTGCATTATTTTCATACACTTTATCACTGAACTTTGATATTACGTAAATAATTTTCCTTTATATTTGGCTTAAATAATAGATTAGGTAATGTGATAATTTTATATTTAATCATCTATTGTTTTTTGTTGCAATGAAAATTTTATTACCTGTATTAACAACAAATTCTTTTCATAAAAGTCTAGGAGTCTATTTCACGAACTAATAAATATCTAGCATTTAAGTTACATATCTTTGAAAATTAAGAAGTTCATTCATTTGTGTGTTTGTTTTTTTATACATAACCACAGGGTTTGAAATTGATTCGCTAAATTTTGGACATCATTCATATATACCTCCAAATAATCACTGTCAATATTAAAACCTCTGTTATCCATCCTATCAGTAATATGACAAGATAAATTAAAGTTGGCAACTAACATGCGGTCATTAAAGATAAACAAATTATTGAGCTTGTATCAGATAATTTTCAGCCAAAAAACAAACTATTTTTTACCTGCTTTTTTATTTACAAATAAGTGTAATATTTATTAAATTTTTACTTAAATATGGTCTTTCACTTAAAATTTAAGGAACTTTTTTTTGCAGGATCCACATTTTTCTTATTAGTGGGTTTCTGTGATTCAAGGTGGGGATAGTTCAGTGAAAATACTATATTTTTTGTTATTTCTTTTACAAAACATATTAACACTATTACATAAATAATATCTGCCTCTTAACTACTCTTAATATAATATTTTATGAACTTAAATGAGAATGCACATTGTATGGGAATCATGACAGGAAGTGGCAAATAAACCAGAAAGCAGGTAGCAGTTTACCTGCTACTTCCAATTGTTAAAAATAACCCAAAAGTTGATTTAAAAAACTATAATTTTGCTATAATGTACGTATCCAAAAATTGGTTTCACTACAACAAAATGTACTTGAGTTATGTTAACATACAGATAGACAAACAATTCTAATAATAAATGATACATTCTGACTCAGTGAAGGCCAAAACATGAAGATCAATCAAAATCTTAAGGTCAATTTTTGAATGATTACAATATTTTCTGTGTACTACATATAGAAGAATATAAAGTTATTTTCATTTAAATTAGAAACATTATTTTAAAATATTTCTAACAGGAAATAATAAATTAAGATTGGAAAAAAAGTACTTACTTGCATGCTGCTCTTTTTATTCGATAGCATGTTTTCAATGTTTTTACCCATTTCTTCAATATCTAAGTCATCTTCAGAGCTGGAGTCTTCATCAGTTGATAGTAGTTCCTTAGATGCCAAGACACTAAATTGAGTAAAAGGAAATAAATTAAAAAAAAAAAAATTTAATCAGTATCCTAGAAATTGCTAAGAAATTGCAAACTTTAATTTCTTGATGTAAAATAATATAATCTGAACAAGTCAGAAGAAAGGCTTTAAATTTACAAAAATTCTGATAATGGTGAAATTAATAAATATTAACTAACTCTGAAAAATACACTATGTATATATAAATGTATTCACACACACACACACACACACATAATATATAAATTTTAGTAGTTAGTATATATATATATATATATATATATATATATATATATATATAATATATATACTAACAAATATTCTAAACAGTAATAAAATTATTTTTTTTTTGCAACTTAACTCTGATGAAAAAATGGCCTCAGTCAAACAACATATCTATATCTTTAAGCATGTAATATATATATATATATATATATATATAGGTGAGTGTGTGTGTGTGTGTGTGTGTTTATCTGTATATATGAGTATGCAGAACACAGAAATACACCCTGTTAGGTTAGTGAAAATTATTCTTCCATTGTGGCCATTTATAAATTATTCACAACCACATATAAGTAAAATAAATCTTTTATTTTGAGTTAAAATATTATGCTTTAAATATACGAAGATGGCAGTCAGCCATTTCATTTTAAAGTCCTACTGTAGTGTAAAGTTTTGTTAGTTTAAAATCCAAACAGTAATTTAAATTCAGTTCTACATTCATTAATTTTTTTGTGTGATCAAAAACACAAATCTTGCAGGGGGTGGTGGTATTTAGATTTTAATTTTGTTTTAAATACTATTGTAAATGTCGATATTGTACATAGAAGGTGCTGTCTTCTAGCAGCATGAGATATGTTGAAAGAAGAATTAAGTTTGTATAGAGATTTGAGAGAGTACACATCTGCCACAGGGCAGTCCATTAATTAAATAAATTTTTTTGTTCTTGTTTTGTTTTAAGATTGTGCACTCTTACAAACCAGTCAAGACAATTACCTCCATGATTCCAACATTATTTTAACATTTTTATGTACAATGACATCATTCCCTGAAATATTTCGTTTATTCATTACTTTTTAATCCAATTTTTAGGATATTCTGCAATTAATTATATATATTTTAGATGCTGCAAATCATTCAAATATATCATATTCTCACATTATTTAACAATTTAAATCATAGTGATTTTAAATTCACTTTTTAATAATTTTTATTGCCCAATAAAATGTTCTATGATCAATCTTCTAAATCAATTCCTCCTATTATAGTTTTTTTAAATAAATATTAATCATTTCTTTTTCAATGAAATCATAATTTAACTGAGAACACTGATATCTAAAATTGTCTTAAATCTTCATTGAATTTGAAATGATTTGCTGATTTTCAACCTCAACATCTTAGTTGTAGGATAACAATATAAGGTCAATCCTATATAAAACCACAATAATGGATATTGAGTTATCTAATAAGTAAAACTCAATGTGAACTTACCGATTTTGCAGATCAAATATTCGTTGGCAATCTTCTTTATACCTTTCTTGATGTTCAGCTATACTAAAACGATTACCACGAGCAAATTTGCTCATTGCTAAAGCAAAAATGAAATTATACTATTAAATGACAACATTAAAAATAGGTAATATTTGTTAATATTTATTTAAACTATAAAATATCATAATCAATAATGATAATGGAAGTAAAAATAAGGAATTTACATTTAAAGAATAAAGTGTACCTAATAAAGTATTAAATCTAAATTACTTTAAAGATACAGAATAATTAATATTCTTATTAACATACATTACAAACACTAAATCTAATTTTCTTACATAAATAAATATGATGGTACTGTACAAAATTGAATATATTAGAAACTATAATAAAAATTATGTTAACACCTCAACACCCAGGTGCATCTAAGCTATGCTTACAGCATTTTAGTAACATTATGAGTCATATTATTTATAGGGCATTAAAATTTATATATCTTTACATCTTTTTCTCCACAACTCTAAGCATGTGGCTATAGTTAACTTCTTTGAATTTTTTAAAATTTTAAGTAAACACTGTCTTTTTTTCATTATAAGTTATTGTTTTATAACAAGAGATAAAAAATATTTTTAAAATGATAACATATCATAGTAACAATAATGTATGTATTAGTAAAAGTGCCTATATAATATAGATGTAAGATTTATTAACATAAGATTTATATAATTGTCAACATTTCAATTTTAAAATTAGTGCAATTTTAACATGTTAACTGTATATTGCACACACACATTTAAACATAAGCACCTTCCTTCTTTAGAATGATGCTAAATGAAAATCAGAACTGTTAACTGTTGAAAGAATCACTATTCTAAAATATAGAAATATAGCAACATATGCAATTTGTTTTGTATGTTTACGCAAGAGATTTTTCATTAAAACATATGATTTTTAAAGATTTGTCATGAAAATCCATGCATTTTTAAAACCATCTGTATAAATGTACAATCACCTGTAAATTTAAAAAATGAATGAAAAAATCATAGTTAAACAAATTTGCCAAATTTGGAACTAATTAAACGTTTGATGCTAACTAAATAGAACTGAAAGTTTTCTATTTTACCATTCATATTACAGAAAATTACTGTAGTTTAAAATAAGGGTTACATAATCAAAATAATTAGAAATAATTTAATACCATCTTCTCCAGCCTTTGCTTTCTCAGTAGAAAGAGTCCTTACCACGTCTATAACTTCCCACCGAGACAGTTTTTTTATCTGCAAAAATTTAGTTTTTTTAAGCAAATTAATTACATCAAGAACTATAAAAAACTTCAAATAAATTCTTCTTACCTCTTCTTCAGGAACATTAAATTTGCGAAGTAACTGCTTAGCATTACTAAGGGAAAGACGGCGCAAATCTGCATCAGTTCCTGTTACAGTCTTTTTAGCACTTGCTTGGGTATTGCATTCTTCCTAATGGATTATATACAAACATTACAAACATACATGGATTACATATAAACAATTAAGATGTCAATAAAATATATATTTCTTTAACCCTTTCGTGGGCCATGGGAAGATTACTTCCCACCTACACGATCTTACAGAGCCGCACAGGTAGAGAATCCTATTTTAGTTTGGTTATACCACAGGTAAGATCCGTTATAAATTTATACTTAATTTTTGTAGTTTTCTCAATTTAAAATTTTTTTCAAAGTTTATTTACTTTTGCACTATTATATATTGTGTTTGTTTTAACATTTCACTTATTTTTGCTGATTTGGTGAATTTTTTTAATTACCAAGGACAAAGATGTCTCAAGGACTTTATATTACATCTGTTCTTCAGATCTGTATATACCCCCCCCCCTCCTTTAGCTCTAAAAAAGTCACAAAAACTCTCAGTTTATTTTTGGAAATATGGTATATACAATGTGCTTAGTTCAGTAGCTGCAGTTGGTTTCCATTTTTGGCATGTGTGTAAGGTACTGCTTATCTTTAAGTTGAAATACTGCCATGCTTGATGTTTATTTTTCCAGTTTATTATGGCCTACTTTGAAGTTAAAAAAATAAATAAACCTATGGAGGTTTTATTTGTTTTTAAGTTGCTGATTTATTTGCTTCAACTCCATTTTTTAATTTTCCATTGTAATTCTGCCTTTAACTTTTCACACCTTATTTATTGTTTTACATTAGCCAAAAAACATCATTACTTAAAGCAAAATTAGGAAAAGAAAATTTTACCTTTGATTGTTGGGGTTTATTAGGGACACGGACATAAGAAAACCCTTCAGCACAACCAGTTGGATCAGCAACACCTGTCAATTGCAAAAGACATTTCCCCTTCATAGCAGCTATAAAAGCCCGAGTGGTATTCCAAGGAGCAGCTTTAACCTGTGATAAAATGATGATTTACAAAAATGTAGCAAATGTATAAATAAAAATGGACAGAAAACATTTTACATAAAGAAATATTAATATTATAGATAAATAAGTTTTTAAATAAGAAACAATAAAATGCTTTGAAAAATAAAAATTTTTAAAGAATAATATAAAGAAAAGTTTGATTTTCTGAAATTAATTTCATATAAATTAAAAACCACATATATGAAAATTGAACAAAATTGCTATTGAACTATTGTTTTTCAATAGTTATATTAGTAGTATGTACGCATGGGGTCAAAGCTCCATTTTGATTTTTCACCCTATATACAAAAAGCCATACCATTATTACAAAGTATTAATTCAAATTCAATTTAATTTAACATAATTACAGTGAGGAGTCATTTTGAACACTGTTTAATATGTAATATTTCAGCATTTTAATATTGTCAGCTAACTGAATTAATTCTACACAATACGAACTTCAAAATTTATTGCCTATTGTAAATTATAAGATGTTACAAAACTAATGAATCATAATTCTTATAACAAATAATCTATTAAATCTGTACTATGGTTTTAGTCAATAGTGATATTATAGACAGGCATTAATAAGTATGAATATTCATATAAACATGCACATTATAGCAATTTAAGTGAAGCTAATGAGTACATATAAGATATAATGTAATGCAATAAATAATGTCAATAAGGTCATTAATTACTTTTAGATTAGTAAAATTTTAATTAATGGGTATTAAATAATAATTTGATTTTTTATTTTACTTGAGTCTGTCAGGCAAACTCTGACCAAACTCATCAATCTGAACATTCACCTCAGCAAAAAGTTAAGAGAAAAAAAAGCTAAAAAATTACTACTACAAAATCTTAGTTTATTCAGCTTTCGTAAAAAAAAATAAAATATACTTACAATGAACTTAAAACATATAGCATTTTTTAATCCAATGGTTTAAATTATGACTTATATCAAGGTAATATAAATCAACCAACCTTTATAACTCCAAATTCCCCCCCCCTTGCTTTTTTCAGCAAGTATTATTTCAAAATTTTTTAATGGGACCCATACTTAAATCAAAAATGTGACAGTCAGCCTAAGATCTCATTATTGTTATGATTTGGTTCAAATTGCTACAGTTTATGCTTTAGCTACACAAGAACTATCAACACTGAGTCATACTGCTTAAAGCCAATTCTCAATGGCTATGAACTTGTTAGCAATGGGATAAAATGTTACAGTTTATGCTTTAGCTACACAAGAACTATCAACACTAAGCCATTCTGCTTAAAGCCAATTCTCAATGGCTATGAACTTGTTAGCAATGGGATAAAATGTTACAGTTTATGCTTTACCTAAACAAGAACTTGTGACACTGAGCCATACTGCTTAAAGTCAATTCTCAATGGCTATGAGCTTGTTAGCAATGGGATTTGAACCCATAGACTCCAGAACAAAAAAAAGCAGTTCTTTACTAATCACCCATAACCCTAATTGTTACATATCTTCATTTATTTCAGTTTTGCTGATGGAGAAAAGAAAATATAATGAACCTAAACACCCTTCACCATAACAAAGGAGTAAATAAGCAATCAATTCTTACTTCATCATCCAATTTCATTTCCATTTCTTCGTGGTTTTCATCCTCAGGAGCAAAAAGAGATTTCTCACCATATCCTGCATCCTGTTTAAACAGACAATATAGTTTAATAAGACAAAAAAAATTAACAATATGGTTTCCTACTAACTTAACAATATATATTTACTTTTTATAATATGAACATTTTCAAATACATATTGTATATAACATGTTTTATTTTATGGGAAAAACAGATCTTTACTCAAATCAATGCTTAACAAAATTAATAATAAAAAGCAAAGAATCAAATTTTCAAGGGATTATGTTTTCATAAGTTTATGGACAGACTTTCATACATTTGTAACAAGAAAAAAGTTTACCAAATGAGAAAAATTTATAATTGAAAAAGTCATAGAAGAGGTAAAACAGAAATTTTCAACCCAGACTAGTTTTAAATAAAAAAGTACATTAAAAATATTCTTAATCCATTTAATGCCTAGCATCCCTTTTTAGTGATATTGTTTGTAAAATTTTTATACTCTCTTAGAATGAGTTTTCCATTTCAGCAAAAGTAGATTGCAATCCTCTATCGAATCTACCAAATTTCCATGTATTTGCTATTTTTTATAACTTTGTAATTTGGATCAAAATATTCAAATTTTTTTAGCCTTACCCCTAAATTTACCTTTTAACAAAGTACATTATAAAATTTCACTTTATAGTACTTATACAATATATCAAATAAATCACTTATCCTAAAGTTTTCCTTTTATAAATGGCATGCTATGATGTTTAAAATGACAACTGATCACTAATGAGGTCAAGCTGTAATATTCAAAGTTGTTCAAATTTTATATTTGTTTTACTCTGTGCAGTCAATAATAATTTGGATTTAAAATATTCATTAACATATATTTGGCAGAAGTAACTTGGGCATAAATAGATTAAATGATGTTTGTATTCAAAATTATAAAATATTATACTATCAAATTAAAATAAAAAGACTATTAACAAATTTTTAAAGATCTTACAATTTTGAAGAAATTATTATATAAAATACAAAAAATTAATACTGTAAGACAATCTGAATTTTATATGCTCTCATAACTGTATTTCTTAAATTTTTATGAACTGAGAGTATTGAATTTCCCTTTGATAGTATGTATATATATGTGTGTGTATGTGTGTGTGTTTGTGTGTGTGTGTATGTGTATACTATTTAAATGAAAATATAGCTATTTGAAGTTATTAAAAGTTATAACCAAATTTAGGATTACACATGACTTCTAGCGATCTCCTGGCAGTGAAGGTAAATCACAAGAACTTGGACCACTCCACATTGTAGACCTCCCTTAATGTGCCTTTGTGTGCAAATGTAGATTTGCAGGTACAGGCAAAGTGTTCAGGTTATTATATAAGCATAGTACCATACATAGTTCTGAATAGAAGTAAATGCTCAAGTGGCTTAAGTTAATCATAAAGTTTTACTTTTCTTTTCTGTTATCTATTTTAAATATGGGCATGAATGAGAGGAAAATCATTAAGGATTTTTCATTAGTTTTCAAACTGACTGACAAAGTGGAAACAAGAAAGCAAAATTACAATTATATTTCATAAATAGTGTAAAATTTTATAATTTAGAAGGTAAAGGAGGAGTTAATGTTTTTTATAACCTATGACAATGAACTGTTTAATGGATAAGGTCTTAACAAAGCCATTATCTTATCAAGTAATAGAAATTAGCTAAATACTAAAGAAAAAAATTATTTTTAAAATGTAACTATATGTAGATAGTAATTCTGACATACATATGTGTTAACATATGTGTGTGTGTATTACAAAGTATTAATTCTAATGCAATGAAAGGGCATACACTAATAAACCTTAAATGCTTCAGATGATAAAAAAAAAAAAATAAATAATAATAATAATAATAATAATAATAATAATAATGACAGTTTGAAATTTGAAAGTTAATTCACATTTGTTTCAAAGAAAATTAGAATGAAAAAGAATTAGTACTATAAAAATAAGATTTCAATTTAAAATAACCTAACAGACAAAATATAAGAAAATAAAATGCTGATTAAATAAAAGGTATCTTACACTTTGAAACAAGTTCATACACTAACACAATCAATGAGTCAAGAGAACTCAACATAATGCATAGCTTTACTTAAAAACAAACTTATTTACATGATAGAGAACAAGCCAAGCTAAGCAAGCAAATAGCTGACTGATTAAAACTAATCTGGCTAAACTTGTGCTATCTGTTTGCAAAAAAATATTTAATTTTTGTTCTAGAATCATGCTTTGAAAAGTAGTAATACAAAAAAAAAAGATTTTATCATAAAGACTACCAAATGACTTAAAATAATAAATTTCTTATTTACCTTCAATCTCTGCTCAGCAGCAAGCATACCGTAATAAGCACAGCACTGTTCAGGTGACACCATAGCTCGCATTTCATCTTCTGTAGGGAGTCTAAAATCAGACTTCAGAACCCACCAGTTAGAATCATTACCAGTCCTTTTGAAGTCAGCACACAACTTTAAACGTTTACGTATACTGCTTTCAGAGTGTGAAGGAAAAGCCTTTTTGATATCTTCCATTTTTATTCTTCTGGGGCTGTCTTTACTTTTCTCAAAAAGGCGATATATAAATACCTAAGAAAAATTGTTTTCCATTACTGAAACATATTTAAAACATAAGAGAAAGTAAAATGTTTCAATTCAAGTACACTAAAAATAAGAAAAAGCTACCATGATTAAGAATACATCAACATTGGTCACTAGTCAATTTATAGCACTTAATGTGATACCAAGCACAGAATCACAGCCTAGATTTGTCACAATGTATATGATAGCAACAATGTAAAATTAATTTACATTACTTCAATTTATAACTAAGAATGAAAACAGAATAATTTATAAATTAAATACACATTAATAAAATGATTTTGATAGCAGCCAACTACCACCATCAGTTAAAATGGCAACTAATATCCTAGAAACATTTTTTAAAACATAAGTGAAAAGATACAAGTATCTTTTGAAATATAAGTGAATGATTTGACTTAAATAAGTCAGACTATCAGTGAATAATCAGACATTTGAGAATATCAAACTACAAAAGAACTAAATGTAATATACATTGCAAATCAAAACACTTAAATATTTTATAAATATAGTAAGCAAATATAATATTCACGTTGTTCTAACAAATAAGTTGTATAAGATATAAACAAAAACATACAAATTGAATAAATCACACATATCATCATACAAATTGTATAAGATATATACAAAATTCATAGATTAGAAGAGAAAAACTTATGGATTCGCAGAGTGTTATGCGTACATACTTTGGGGGATATATACCACAAAAATTCTGAAATCTGCATATTTTAGCATTGATATATTAAAAATACAAAATTTTGTAACTTAACTATGTTAATTCTTTCCTACATGTAATACATTTCAAATATATTTTAAAATTAATAACTGATAGACAAAAATATATACCTGTAAGAAATCTCTAATGAAAATGTTAGCTTTTTTAGAGTTTGGTCCAGGAACTTCAAACAAAGGTAATTCTTGGCCTACAGTATAAATAGTTTGAACTTCTCGAATGTAGTAACTAAAATAAAAAAAAAAATATATTTATCTATAATATATGTGCTAAACTGATAACAAAACTTTCGTATTTCAATAATGCAAGAATACATAAATTAATAAACATGTTATATTTGAAAGAGATATCAGATAGGCACATTTGCAAATCTAACTACAAACAAAACAATTTTGTAACTGTGAGCATGAATTTGACAATGAAGAAGAAAAAAAAAGACAAAGTGGGAATTTAAATATTAGACTCAAAAATTATTAACTATATACAAAGCACTTAATTTTTTGTGACTGCACTCTGTGCTAAGTTTTGCCCCTGAGTTACATCATCATACACAGACATGCACATAATTCAGTATTACTTTAGTTTAATTAGTTAAACTGATTAGTATATTATACAGAAACTATATAGTACTTAAGAGGATTAAAAAGGAAATAACTTACTGATCCCTTGTCCTAATAATCACAAAATCAGTATCAGGTAGTTCATGAGTATAAATTGGGGCTCTAAATAAATTATTTTCAAATGCTTGAATAGTTTGACCAGGAGCTAACGAACCCAAAAATGGTGAAGTGTGAGCATAGGCAGTCTCACCATACTTGTATTCAGGTGCACCTGAATCTTTCCCAGGTTTCTGAAAAGTAGTTCATAATCAAAAATAATATTCATGAAGGTGATTAGAAATTAACTTAAACCCCAAATTATATTTACCTTTAGTATCAAGCTAAACATAAAAAGAAAGATATTATAATACAAGAATCAGATAAAGAACATTTATGTGTAGCTAAATAAATAATATATATATATATATATATATATATATATATATATATATATATATTTCAGATATTAATATGTAAAATAAAAGTTTGGAGTTATTTTCTGCATAATGCCTCATATGCTCCTCACTACTGATGTCACATATGAAAATGTAGTAATTTAAATTTGAAAACACTACAAAACATATGCAACACAGACACAATGGGAAAACAGTAAGTAAAAAATGCACATTAGTAGGCTCTTCTTAGAGTTAAGCTATCTTATTCTGCCTACTAAAGATGCATGGAAGATTATCAGAATGAGAAATAAGAGGAGAGATTGCATCTTACTTTTTACATTAGCAGACGTGAAAGATGAAACTAAGGAGTGTGAATTACTTTAAATTTGTACAACCAGTGTATATTATATATACATTTAATTATACATTCATGTGTTGCTAAATAACAAAAAAAAATTAAATAAAAACATATATGATAAACACACACACAGATATATATATATATATATATATATATATATATGTATATATATATATACATGATGCACACAATAATAATCTATGAAGATTAAGTATTAATAAGGTATTTATAAGTATTTATTTATAAGTATAAGGCAAGAGGAAAATCCTTTATTCTTCTAAAATGATCATTATGTTGAAACTATCAGATAATATATAGTGCTGTTGTACCTTATTTAGCTTGAATAGTGCAGTTCTAAAATCCTCCTTCTAAATTTTGTTCAGATTTTTTTTTTCTGCTATGTCATTTTCATACCAATTCATAATTAAAAGTTATGTTTCTCAGTTTTCTGAGAGGTGGTTTTCAATATGAACCTTCACACAAAAACGTTTATAGACTTACCTTCAAAAAAGGATAAATAGTGGTGATTTGAATCCATGTTATGGATTCATAAAAACAATATTAAACATTATAAATCTACAAAAATGAACTATCAACTAACTTTGGGCTCTTTTCAAATATACCAGAAAGTGACAATCAAGCACTAATCCAGGACCATATGGCCATGAGGCCCTCCAACAATGCAACAAAATAACAAGGTACCACTTTGTAAATCAGAAGCCAAAGACGCATAGTCCTATTTCACTCTAATACTTAAGCTTTCATAAACTAACATTGCCTACTCCTCAATTTCACATCCAGCTACAATATGTATGTAAAACCACAAACCCAAAGTTGAAGTAAAAGTATTTTGAAATACTTTCATGTTATGTCCATGCCTAAAATAACTTTATACATCAATTAAGAAGTATGGTTTGGTTTGGTTTGGAGTGCTATGGTCTACTTTTTGCAACACGAGGGCTAATGAGACTGGGACCTACAACTTAAAGCCGATTCCAAACAGCTATGAACATCCATGCCACTGTGGGATTCGAACCCACGAACTCCGGTATCGAAGACCAGAACCCTAACCAATCGGCCATCATTCGGCATCATCAATTAAGAGGGAAAATGAATTTATAATTTAAAATTCCTCATACTACATTTTTTGCACTGCATATAAATATATGTGCAAATTATTTACACATATATATACACTATTTAAATAAATAGTTCAGAGAGAATAATAAAGACAAAAACATTAATTAATTTTGTTCTAAAATATAAATATATATTTAAACAATTTCATTAAATCATCTACTTTATTTTACAGTTTCTGGATAAAACATACCCGTTTATAATAGTTTCGAATTTTGGTAGCCATTCCAACTTGCATCAGCAAAGGAGGATGTTCTTCAGAATACTCTGCTAATATCAAATCTCCATCTCTTCCAGTCAAATCATCTGGAGTACGCATAAAGAACATTTCACCCCCTCCAGATGCTTGTCTTTCATTCTCTCTTTGCTATAATGATAAACCACACTCTTAATATATATTAGTGTACCCTTTAAAAAAATGTTGTTAAAGGTTTAACTTTATACCTAACTTCAGATATCAAATTAAACAATTAATAATAGTTTAAGGCAGTATATTTAATACATAATTTGATTATCAAATTTTCATAAAAAATTAATTTTAGTTAATTTTAAAAGAAATTTGCATAATACATATGTAATTTAAAATTCATTTTATATCTATCAATAGAAAGAGGAAAATAAAAATAAACTTACAGTAGCTTTTCTCTTTATGTGCTTTAGTAAAGGAATAACACTATGAAACTTAACTTCTGCCAGTGGACCATGAGAGAATCGTTTTAAAGGTGGACGGTGAAAATGTCTTAACTTCAAAGGTCCCATATGAGTAGGAAAAAATGGGGGTAATAATTCTATGGCAGGTATAGAATGCTATGTATAGGAAAAAAAATTGATCATTTTAGCAACATATTTCACAATGAATAAAAGAAAGTAACTGAAAATTGAAACTGATTAATGGAATGGGCTTTAAACTGAAATATACTTAGTTGAAAGGTTTTTTAAATCACACATGTGTAACATACCATGACCACTTTTTTAAATATCATTGAATCTGACCTATTGGCTTGTTCTTGTATTTATTATCCAGGAACTCATTTTAAAGAAATAAGGTCCAGTGCAAAAATTAAAATCAGGTTTTCCTGGTCTTATGGCATAGTAATACTTTTTGGAGATTAATGTAAATTTATAATATTTTGATATCTAGCCTTAGTTATCTATATTTGAAAATGGTCTTATGGCATAGTAATACTTTTTGGAGATTAATGTAAATTTATAATATTTTGATATCTAGTTTTAGTTATCTATATTTGAAAATATTTAATGACAGGAAGATTTTGAAGAATCAAAATATCACATACAAAAAGTTTGGGCAAATAAAATATATTTTATTTACTGCAGTTAACACACATGCATTCATTTTCAGTATAGTAACATAAATGAAATATCTATTTAGCAAAAAAGAAACTATTAGCATAATATATTAATACTTAATCATTTTCCTATGATTTTATAAAATACTAAATGACTCGAAAGAAGTTGTCCTGTTTTAATGCTGTAAGTCCAAAAATTGTAAAATGTTTTTAAATAAATTATAAATTGGACCATTTGGGTGGAAAGGTAAGGAAAAAAAATTATTTTAAAAATACTTGATGCCATCACACATACAGTCATCACAAACATAATTAGATTAAATTAAAATTCCCACATCACCTGTACTTCATCTACTGAAGCCTGTTATGCTGACCACTGCATCACAGATACGTTTGAAGTAAAGGGTTTCAAGCAGCATTTTAATAACTCAATAAGCATGTAATTCTGGATTTTTAATTAAAAAAAAACATTTTCTATCGGATCAAATTGTGAATCTAAACTCTTTTTGAATAACTTAATTTCCTCAAAATTTAGGAGGAGTTCTATTACAAGCACATGGACAGAAGAATTTTATATATAAAGATAACATCCCCTATGGCATCAATAATTATAATCGTGTTATATCAGATTCTAGTGTTAATTAAGGAATGATAATTTAATTTAGATCAATCCATCGAGGTCTTTAAGGAAGATTAAAAGTCATTTTAATAAAGAAAAGGGACAGGAAAGTTAAATATTGAGAATGTTAAAAATGAATGGGGAGGGGGGAGGTTTCCACAGATCATGAACATTCTTGCAAACGTACATTAATTTTGATTTTTAAACACTGCAGTTACTGGAAAAAATCACTGGTGTACAAAAAAGGTTCAACCACAAAAATGACAACAGTAATTTACCTGAATGAGGTTGCCACCAACATTTGGTTTTAAAGCAGTGTCTTCAGTCATTTTTGGATTATAGTATTCATCATTGGAAATATTAAATGGATCCTTTTTACTATTCTGAGGTGGTGGCTAGAAAAGAAAGCATAAGATTTAAACACAGTCAAGACATGAAAAGTTTAAAAAATAAATAAATAAAATTTAAAAAAATCAACAATTCATTCACTTGAGGTATTTTTTATGACCTCAAATGTCATTAACAAAAGACATTTAATGAAAGAAAATCCTCCCAGATCAGATAGTTGCTAAAATAAGAGATTTTGTAAATCAAATTATTTTATTTATAATACAATAAAATTTTTAAAAATCAACAATTCATTCCCTTGAGGTTTTTATGATCTCAAATGCCATTAGTAAAAGACAATTAATGAAAGAAAATCCTTCCAGATCAGATATTTGCTAAAATAAGAGACATTGTAAATAATATTTTATATTGTAAATCATACTCTCTATTAGAACAATTTTGAATTTTAAATAAATATATAAAATTTGTATAACATAATAATATTAAAAAATATAACAATGAAATATTTCCTCTGGTAAAATAAAAAGAAAGTTTTCCATTCTGTCAGATTAGATATTTGATAAAATCATAAGTGATTTTATAAATTCAGAACAACTACTTTATTAGTCAAACAACTCTAACAAAATTATTAAGAATCTTAAATAAATATTTCAAATTAGCATAACATAATTATATTAAATAATATGGCAATAAAATAAAACAATAATATAATTCATGAAAAAGTGAAATTAATTTTCATTAGACATTTTACAGTAATATGGAAGTTTACGAATAAAGCAGCTAGCTGTAATAAATTTTATTAAACTTTTTAAATGACACATAAACAGCTAATATGTAGAGAAGATCCAAATCGTGGTAATTTCAGCTCTTTTATAATAAAAAGACAATAAAGAACTCTTAAGTGACCTCTAATACAGTTTAAACAAAAAACAATAAAAGAATATGTATTCTTCTAAAAATACCAGAAGGAGATATTATAGTATCTTACAACAGTAGACACTTCAGACACCAGCATTAATGTTCCCAAATAAAGGATATATTTACTTCAAAATTTTAATTAATTTTTAGATTATCAGACACAGAAGTCAAAATTTTTGGAAAAAAGAAGGAAAAAAAGGAGAAAAATTCAAAAAAGAGGAAAAAAAGAGGAAGTTACATAACTATTAAAAATTAATGTTCTGATTTACTTAATGCAAAAACAAGTGCCTAAATATGAAATATGGAAGTATCTAAATAACTTTTTATCAATATAAGTAAGTACTCAAGTTTCCTAGTAAAAAACATATATTTAAAATAGATTCAAATCAGATGCTTCTTCAATAGGCCTCATTAAAAAAATAAATTCACCAATACGGTTGAACTTTATTATATTAGATTTTGAGGAACCATATTGTTTGTTGTACTTAAACCTTTAAGAAAAATGCTAGATTTCAGAAAATTATAACTTGTATGAGATTTACATAAGGTTATATATTATCTTGTATAAGATTTATAAAAATATTATCTTTAATGATTTTAATTGACCTTAACCAAACAACTGAACGATTGAATATTAGAATGGCCAAAAATGTAGACAAATGCAAAACTAGTTTTGTCTTCTAGTTATTGCTTACTATAATTACTCAGTTAATTTATAATCTTCTATATCAAGATAGTTTAAGGAATTTCTTTGTCCAATACAACAAAATACATTTTCTTTCCTTGAGTGGCTGGACAAGATGTTATTAATTTCATGCACTTTGTTTTTACATCTAGAAACATATATAAAATCTGATTTTATAACTGCAAAAAAGTTTTATAAAAAATGAAGAAAAAATACTTAGTAAATGATTAAAAGAAAGGATTCTTCTACCTCATTCCTAAGATTCACTATAAATGTATAAAATAGAGATTCACCATTTATGGATAAATTAGCATTGTAAACAAAAGGAAAATCATGAGATCAAAATTTTCATTTGTTATAAGCTGGTTTGTTAAAATAGGGATTTCAACAGTACATCAATAATTTAAAATTCATTTCAAATAGCAAAGCTTTAAAATGCACTTCCAAACAGAACTTGAAAACTTTGTAACCGCAAAATTTTTTAACTAGTTTGTAAAATTCTATTAATTTTTCTTACATTGATTTATAATAAATGTTTAAAAAATACAGTATAAGCCTAATTTTTTTAAATGGACAATTCCAAAAATTTTTTAATAAAAGTAGCAGATCCAGAAGTTAAATATTAGAGGGGGAAAAAAAGAGGAAAATCGGAAAGTAAAGAACAATTTAAAAATATTTATTTAAGTATACATAATACATATTAAGTATACAAGTACCTAAGTATGAAATATACCAGAAGCTAAATAATTTTTACTAATATAAACAATTACTAGAGTCTCCCAATCAAAAAATGTTCAAAACAGATTCAAATCAGAAGTTTCTCAAATATCCTAATTAAAAAAAAAAAAAAAAAAAAAAAAAAAAAATATCCAATAATATAAATGCGCATTTTAGATATCAATTTTTTAGAAGGCATTCCTACAAACAAATTTTTAATTTTGTGACACTAGAATTTCTTAAATGCAGTAAAATCTATAACTTAATAGTTTGTAAAGATACAATAATTAGCATTAGATTTAATTTTAATCAATGTCTAAAAACTCATGATTTAAATAACATATACTCTATATAAGGCTATTTTTTTAAGTGAACAATTAAAAAAAAATTTTTTTTAAACAGTAAGATTTTAGGACGATGATCGAACTGGACGGGCTTTCTTCCGGTATCTGAGCCAGTGGGTTCGATTTCTACTTTAAACTAACAGATTTGCAACCATTTAGTTTGGTCTGAGAGCGCTAGAGTTTACTTTTATGTTACCCGACTGCTAGTCATCGGAGTTTACTACTTAATTACTACGATTCTGAACGGCTGCGAACAAAGCGGCGGGATTCGAACCCGTGGCAGCGTCCTGCCGATTCAGCTGGATGGCTGATTTTTATCGGGATTGCCGTTAAAAGTTACGATTTTTCATTAGTAAATTTTTTCATCAACTTCAATACAGATGCAAACTTAACAACAAAAAAAGGTGCGGACTTTTTAACAATAATTAACTTCCGTAAGTTATTTGCAACAATGTTATTTTCTCACAGACACTGCTCATAGCACAAAAATTCAATCAATAAGATGAAGTATCGTTACAAATAAGTATAAGAGGGATTGAAATCTTAATACTGTTACCACGATATTAAAAAAATATTGATATATAAAACAGTATTACGATCGGTCTACATGTACGTGCGTTCGGGGGATAATCTATAAAGTACGCAGGATGTTAAAACATAATTCTACCGTTTCAGAGCCAGCAGTATTAACTATAATGGCCCATTAAAAAATGCGTATTTTCCGGAACCGAAATCCAGAAAACGGTTGTTTTTCACCAAAACATACAGTTATGGCTTAGCTGTACTATTAAAACTAGAACCACACACGTTCTATATGTTTCATTTGTACCGCGTCACACGGCTTTTTGACCTTGAAGCACGTTTTGCGAGAATCTACTGATAACGCTTTTCTCCTGCTCTTTGTCAAAAAAAAGAAAAAAAAAATTGTGGACGTGGCAAAGAGAAAAAACAAATGAGAAAAGAGAAAAAATCTGATTATCGTCAAAATTTAAATATATATAAGTTTAAAAAAATCGCTCGTTTTTTTTTATTTTCCCAAAAAAAATCTGTTTAACAATCTTTTTTTTTTAATTAAAAAAAAAGAAACTACAAAAAATTTCGGATCAGAATCATCTTTGAATTCATTAATGCCGCATCGAATATTTAATATATTCGATGCGGCAGTCCATTTTTTAGAGCATAGGCTCGGAGTAACGTTTCTTTTCCCCTTCTTCGGTTCAGAAACGGGGTAAACAGATTTCTTGACACCACAATCAAAATATTCGGGTCCCCCCTTTAGTTTTGACACTTTGATCGTTATTCGTTAACTTTCAAACATCTGTACCGCCAATAAATCGCCTTACACTTTTTTTTTTTTTTTTGGGGGGGGGGGATCTCACAGAAAAAAAAATAGAAAAACAAAGATGTTACCAAAACATGGAAAAGATGTGTGCAATCCGTTAGGCCGTTACATAACTCCGTAAACGTTGAGAAAGAAAAAAGGAATAAAAGGAGTGAATAGCCCAAAGAAAAAAGGAATAAAAGGAGGGAATATGTGAAAAAAAAGGAGGAATGCCGTAAAATAAGGAAAAAAGGAGAGATTTCTAAAAAAAAAGGAAAAAGAGGAAAAAAAGGAGCGCTGCGGTGTCTGGATTATATTACATACTAGCAATATACAATTTCAAAAATAAAACAACTCATTTTCATAAAATGAATAAAGCAAAATCTTCTTTTATTATAAAATTTTTACATACTTCAGAAATACAAACTAAATAAATAAATTGGTACATTTGGTAATATTTGGCAACTTATCTTTGCACTCAGCTAATAGAAAATTATCTACATTTTAGAAAGAACCAAAGTATCAATAAAAATAAAAATATTATGGTGATATAAATAAAATGTTAAATACTTTTAATTTTGCAAACAATCATATAATTACTCCTAGCAAGGAAATAGATTGTCAAAGGTGAAAAAAATGGTAAAATTGAAATTTAAAAGAAATATACCTGATAAAAATATATCAAATTAAATAATTAAAGTAAATCTTATCAAAATGCAGCAAAATTTATATAACCTTATCATACATTTCAAACTCTATCAGATGAATTAATTTACTTAAATTTCCTAAGTACTACTTACTTAATTACCATATTTAAAAGATGAAGTTACTTAAACATTCCCAGAGTTTATCTGAATCACAAAATTTTATGCATAATTTTATGAAAATTGATCCAATCATTTCAGAATGTATAGAAAACAAACAGACAAGTAGACATACATACATATAGAGGATAATATATATAGAGAGATAATTACAATAAAGTCTCATATATTCGTTAATTACAAGATATTAATTTGCTTATAGGAAAAAAATATTAAATTTCTTCATGTTTTTTAAAATCTTTAATCGTATTTCATTATGCAGATATATTCAAACTAATGCATATTTAACATGAAAAAATAGTTCAAAGTATACTTACAGGGCTAGGAGGTTCTGGTTCCGATATGACACCAGCTTTCCCAAGTAAAATTCGGGATTTCCTGACCATATCCTGTTAAAAGGTTATAAATATTGATCATTAAAATAAGATACACATAGGATAATGCACAGTCAAAGGCTTTCTAAATTAATTTTATGTATTACTAATACTAACTCATACTCTCTAAAATTGGTCACTAACCAACCTGTAGTACATAATGTCAAAACCAGAGAAGTATCAAGGCTTTAATGTTAAGACCAATGTATATGTAAATGTAAATGAAATGAAATGTTTGGCCATTTCACTGCCAGTGCACTCATAAAATTTCACATATTACAAAAAATACTCAGAAATTCAGAGAAAATTTCACAGGTTTTATTTGTCTAACAATTTTTAATTCTGAGACCTCCAAAAATCAACTTACAAACAGAAACTGGTTGGTGGGAGAGAGGGATTAACCACTGACATGAGAGAATTATGGTCAAAAGAGGACACTATCATACAAGTGTGGATAGTTGTATAAAAATTAAATAAGTATTGCTGACTTGTACAAAATTAAGTTTAGTGACTGGAGCTCATTAACAGGCTTATAAAAATAGAGGAGAAGGAAGGAAACTTTACAAATGGCAGAGAGGGATGGTAAAAAAATAGAGGAGAAGGAAGGAAACTTTACAAATGGCAGAGAGGGATGGTAATATAGGTACAGAATCTTCAAAAAATTATTACAAAAAATAATTGAAATTTAAAATAAATTGTGTCAAAATATCATTACATATACATCTTGTACATGCAAATGAATAAATAAATAAATAAATAAATAAATAAATAAATATATATATATATATATATATATATACATACATACATATATACATACATATATATATATACACATATATATACATACATATATATACATACATATATATATATATATACATACACACATATATATATATACATATATATATACATACCTATATATACATATATATATATATATATATATATATATATATATATATACAAATATGTGCAAATATGTAAAATAGAGAAGAAGGAAGAAAACTTTACAAATGGCAGAGAGGGAAGGTAATATAGGTACAGAATCTCCAAAAAATTATTACAAAAAATAACTGAAATTTAAAATAAATTGTGTCAAAATATCATTACATATACATCTTGTACATGCAACTGAATATGTATGTATGTATGTATATATATATATATATATATATATATATATATATATATATATATATATATATATATATATATATACATACATATATATATACATATATATATATACATACACACATATATACATATATATATATACATATATATATACATACATATATACATATATATATACATACATATATAAATATATATATACATATATATATATATATATATATATACATACATACATACATATATATATACACAAATATGTGCATACGTTTGCTAAAAATTTATATAATGTAGACTGAATTTTTCAGAGCAATATTAAACATTAAAATGGCAATATCTCAAAACTTTGTAGTTTAAGTTGCAGCTCTTTAGAACTAGGCTGTTGATAAATATATGTGTGTATAATAAAATATACACATTCAATAAGATAAAAAATGTAATCAGAACTCTGTTGTACACATTGGGAAAACATGCTGTGAAAGTTCTGAAATCCATATTTTCTAGAACTGATGCATAATTTAAAAACTGCTTTCTATTTTCTAAAACGGCTACAAAAATATGTAGTAAAACAAAGTTTTGAATAACTATACAAATTACTTAAAATAAGGAGAAATTCTATGAGAATGCTTTTAATGGTAGTGCTTAAAGGAAAAGAAATAATAATCTACACACAAATGAAGTATCTATGAACATTAAGGATGGAACTGGTAACTTAATGTCTCAATTTTCAGACTTATTTGACATACTTTAATAATTAAAGCCTAAACCAGTGGTTCTCAACCTTTTCTGAGTGACCACTCCCTTTACAAGAAAAAATATTCAAATGTCCACTTTTCTATAATAATGGATTATACCAAAAATTGAAGTACTGTTGCATATTATCTATATTTATTTTTTCTACCTATCTATCTATTATAAATCACAAAGTAGAATTAAAATGTCCATCAAATGTAGGAAAAAAAATTGCATGTTAAAAAAATTTAAAAATGAAGTAATACACCATTGTTGACTCTAGTTGATGGCTGCCAAGATGGATGAGGCTGGTGGAGTTTTAATAATTTGTTTATGTTCTAATTTCATTAACATCATTAGCAAATCTTCAAGTTCACTCATGTATCTTTTTTCAGACAACCAACTGCTACTGCATTGACAAAATATGATAAAGGAAATACAATATGAATGTCTGTACTCTACCCCATGGGTGATCAAATGGCAGCCCATAGTGGGATTAATGAAATTTTTAGTTGAAAGAATATAGCATTTATTGTTGAAAACACACTATTATTCGATTGATTTATTGGTGATTTTTACAGATATTATGTCTATTGGTCTCCCAACTTGATTGCCTTATGCCCTCATTTGCCTTTGAACTCTCTACCACTCCCCTCAAAGGCTTCAACGCCCTCAAAGGGGCAGTACCACCCCTGTGAAGAACCTGTGACCTAAACAGAATAAATAAAGCCAATAGTTACATTCTTGCAAATCATGATATATGTTTTAACACTACCAAATAGAAAAGGGTTTGGTAAGTGCAACGGTAAACTTTTTGATACATAAATGGAGAGATACACAAATAGAAAATGAATAAAATTATTAAACAGAAGAAAATGTTATTTATAATTCTCTTATTCTTTTTATTCCTATTATATAGCAAACTCATAATACCTCACTATTAAATTTCTCAACGATGGCCGAATGGACAGCGCGCTGCTCTTTGGCATCCGGTATTCGCGGGTTCGAATCTCCCTATTGGCATGGATATTTGTAGCTATTCGAATCGGCTTTAAGCAGTAGGTGACGGCCTCATTATCCCTCGTATAGCGAAATAGTAGACCGTAGTACCCCAACCAACTGATATTTGACCATCATCTTTCCGATTTTGTGACATTGCGAGAGGAACATGTGGTATATCAGTGATTGGCAATTTATCTACATCGCGAAATCGTGTATTTCGTCCTTAACTGAAGAATCTTGATGCCGATCACAAACACTGGAAATAAATAAGAGGGAGACGCATGGAAAGCAGGAAAACCTCGGCGATTCACAAATACGGAGAGCGGCTGGGTGTCTTATGACTGGGTGGGATCTGCGTCAAGATATTCTTGTGACACTATCGTACACTACTATAATGGCAAAATTATATTAAGACCCGCGTCTGACTAGTGCAGGAAATTCTTGTTGTGACATGTTTGTCCATGCTCGCTTCGAACCAATTTTTTTTCGCTCCATTTCCCGGTGGTGCGCGGAAAAACGTAAATTGACATTACAAAATAAAAAAATATAATTAATCTGAATATTCCATACTGCCCTAACATTTCCATATTTTCCCGATCAGTTGACACCCTGATTACCATTTTTAACAGACTGCTAACATTAAGTTACGGGAGCAATCGGAGAGAGTGTTGGATAGTTGATTTCCCAGAAGATGAAAACTGGTTTCAAGGGATGATAGTCGTCTCACCAATACACAAATTTATTTTCTATTTCGAAAAATTTACAAATGGCAAGGTGATTTTTGAAAAGGCAGAATTTATTAAAAGAATCGTAAATTCACATACACGTACATAAACGTACGAAAAAAAGGCGGAAATTGGCGAGGCAGAAATCGACTATAGAAATCATAGAAATGAAATTCCACCAAAACGCGGAAAATTTCCATCCCCTTTATTTATTTTTTTCCGTCCGCACCATCGATGGTACAAATTTTATGTTTATCTTTTTTCACTGATTTCCATCATAAATTCTTGTAGACACAGACGCTCTCAGAAGTAAAACACGGTAATCCGGAATAAAACGCACGTGCAAACTATTTTCCCGAACGCCCGTTAAGTACAGAATACGATAAGTACGCTGGCTACAGCACCGCCAGGAATAATGCCGCCTTCTTTCAAACCTGGAACCCTTAAACCATAGAGCAGGGGTAGGCAACGCGGTGCCCGCGGGCGCCATGGCGCCCCCGATCGATTTTTAATGCGCCCTCTCTGGACTAATGTAAATGTATGATAGCCAGAGCGATTTACTTACTCTTGTCAAACGGCGATATACAGCAAGTAGTCAGTTTAGTTTAGGATTGTGCATAGATTAGCAGTTTGCTAACCTTGAGCGTATCTAATAGCACGCACGTGTTTTTTGTTAGTGTGAGATCGTATTTCGAATAGACCACGTGTAGACCGTGCATTTAAAACTACCAAGTAATCCGAAATAATTCTTTTCTTTCAAAACCCTTCATGGATAAATGTAAAAGAAAAAGAACATATTATTTTAACGATGAATGGGAACATCTATATTGTTTCGTTGATTACAAAGGGAAGTGTATTTGTTTGTTGTGTAATAATAGTGTTGCGATTCCCAAGAAAAGTAATATTGAACGACATTTTAAGGCCGTTCATACCAATTTTGATAGTGACTATCCAATGAACTCTAAAATTAGAAGAAAAAAAATTATTTCTTTAAAATCTTCAATAACTAACCAGCAAAGTTTTTTTACTAAACCACTGCAACAACATAAAGCAGTAACGATCGCGTCATATAAAATATCGCATTTGCTAGCTAAGAATAAAAAACCATTTACAGATGGAGAATTAGTGAAAGAAGCCATGTTAGAAGCTGCTGATTCACTTTTTGAAGAATTTAAAAATAAAAAAGAAATAGTTTCAGCTATAAACACGTTGCAATTATCAGCACGAACTGTTACTAGAAGAATTGAAGTAATTGCGGAGAATTTGGAGGCAGAATTAGCAAACGATATGGAAAATTGTATTTTCTTTTCGCTACAGATGGATGAATCGACAGACGTGACAAATATATCACAATTAGCAATTTGCGTGAAGATGGTATTTTCTGATTTTACAACAAAAGAAGAATTCCTTAAAGTTCTGCCATTAAAGGGAAGCACCAGAGGAGAAGATATCTTTTCTACTTTTAAAAAGTATATAACAGATGTAAAATTACCTGTACAAAAGTTATCGTCAATTACAACAGACGGGGCACCAGCGATGACAGGTAAGAAAAAAGGATTTATTGCCTTATGTAGACAGGATTCCTTATTCCCTAAATTTATTTCTTATCATTGCCTCATACATCAGGAAATGTTATGCGCAAAAACAATCGGCTTTCAACATGTATTTACGATAGTAACAAAAATTATTAATTCCATAAGATCGGGAGCTATGCAACACAGATTGTTTAAATTACTTTTAGAAGATGAGGACGTTCAGTTCACAGATCTTCTTTTACATACTGAAGTGAGGTGGCTGAGCAGAGGTAAAATACTTGAGCGGTTTATCATGCTTTTGCCACAAATAAAGGAATTTATTGCATCAAGAGGCGAATTTTACGAGCAATTAGAAAATAAGGATTGGATAATCGACCTCGGATTTCTGACCGATATAACGGCAAAGTTGAATGAATTAAATTTAAAAATACAAGTGAAAAATCAGCATATCGCTGACATGATTAGTGCAGTAAATGCATTCAAATGCAAGTTAGTGTTGTTGAAATTCCATCTATTGAAAAAAAATCAATATCACATTTCCCAAATATAAAATATACTGTTGAGATTTTAAATTTGAATAATGAAAATTTTACTGCTACATCATATTTAGAAATTATAGATAAGCTAATAGAGCATTAGAACCCGCTCTAAGATTTTTCATAAATCCATTCAATGTTACTAAAGATGATGTCCTTGAAATAGTTTCAGTGTATTTCGAGCTTCATAATATCGAAGACCTAGAATTAGAAATAATAAACTTGCAAAGTGATATTATTTTAAAAGCGCATAATAATGATAAAATATTTTGGAACTTAATCGATGAAAATAAGTATCCTATTTTAATTAAATGTGCGCTAAAAATTTATTCATATTGTGCAACATACACGTACATAAACGTACGAAAAAAAGGCGGAAATTGGCGAGGCAGAAATCGACTATAGAAATCATAGAAATGAAATTCCACCAAAACGCGGAAAATTTCCATCCCCTTTATTTATTTTTTTCCGTCCGCACCATCGATGGTACAAATTTTATGTTTATCTTTTTTCACTGATTTCCATCATAAATTCTTGTAGACACAGACGCTCTCAGAAGTAAAACACGGTAATCCGGAATAAAACGCACGTGCAAACTATTTTACCGAACTCCCGTTAAGTACAGAATTTTATACGTACGCTGGCTACGGCACCGCTAGGAATAATGCCGCCTTCTTTCAAACTTGGAACCCATAAACATAACGCGATCGTCATTTGACCCTAAAGTGTAGCCTCGCCTTGCTATAGTACGTAGAGCCAATCGGAATGGAAGTGAATCAGTATGCGTAGTCATATCTCCGCAAGTGTACATCTCAGCGAAAACACGCGGTAGAAGATACTGATTTCGACCACGATTGCACCCCATCCCCCATTTTCCAATCACGATTTCTCGATGGATTTGCATCGATCTCAGAAACAGTCCTAAAGGCTGTCAAAAAAGCGGATTTCCGCTTAAAAGCAGAAAAATTTCATGCCTGACTATTAAATTTCTCAAAACTTAATATTCAGTAACCTATTGTATTAATAACACTAAACAAAAGATTTTAAACAGATTTTATCATCCTATAAAATAACATTAAAAAATATCCCTTACTTTCTTTTCTTTAACTGGCTCATTTGATTCTGAGGAGTTTGGATCAGGATTTTCATCAGGTATTCCTAAGATTATGTTTTCATCATTAGGATCCAAAGTCAAAACTTTGGGTTCAGGAATTTTTTCCATGGCCTATTATTCGAAGAGAACATGCATAAATTACTTTTAAATCTAAAGGTCTCAATAATTCCAAAGATTACTGAAATCTGTATAAGTCTTACTTCACTATCCCATATAATCTCTTCTTCCCAATTACCAAACACAAGCTCTTGATTTTCAACAGGAAAAATTGACCAATAGGTACCATTTTCATCATCATATTCAGCTTCTAAACAACAAAACCAGAATGAACCAGAATGAAAAACATGAATGAAACTGTAAAACTGATAAAATAATTTCCATTCAAAAATGTTCTCTATTTCAATCTAAAATAATCTTTCCTACAATCAAAATATATGTTTAAACAATATCAACATAGTGAAAATTGAGAAAAAGATGTGATTAAAGTGCAAAAATTACATAAAATTGAAAAACATATAGCTGATTCATAAATTATCAAAATAAATAAAAAAAAAAAAAATTACTATATCAAGGCATAGGTAGACAAAAGGGTTAGCTGGCCAAAGCTAAACTAAGCCAGAAATAATAAAACTTGCTAATACTAAACATTATTACACAAAAAAGGTCAATGTGTTAAAATATACTTAAAAATCGGAATCAGTCAAAGTGATTATGGCACAAAAGTTAAAGTCAAATTGAAAAGCATAAGTATTTCTTAGATTAAAAAATAGAAAACTACATTACTACAATATACACTATCTGCATTTTTTAATATGCTTTAGAAAATGAAATTACTACCAAAAAGACAGCTTTGAAAAGATTCAACAGAAACCAAAATGCATAAATACAAAGCATTACAAAAATATATTTATATTACACATTATACAGATATGTAAAAATTATAAAAACAGTAACATTACTTAGTGAACATAAATATACCATGTTCATGAATTTACAGTTTACTGTTATAAGCTGCAGCTTATAAGTCATTTTAATGAAACTCATTCAGAGTTGTAGCAAATTTACAGTTTACAGTTATAAGCTGCAGCTTATAAGTCATTTTAATGAAACTCATTCAGAGTTGTAGCAAATTTTCTTTTATTTAATCAATGCTTAAAATTATGACAATAATGGGGCAGCTGCAAACACACACAAAAAAAAAAAAAATGAAAAATGAAAAAGACACGTGGTGCTCTATTAGATATACACAGAACTTGAAGAACTATATTTGTTGTTTTTTTGTCAAAATATCTTGAATTGTATTATAAGAAGGAACATTATCAAGGTACAAAACCTACGAGAGTTCCTGCCATAACAAAGGTCTTTCCCAACAAATTACTTCATGCAACTGTGACATAGTACTCTATTAATATTTCTTATTGACAATCTGTCCAGTTCATAGAAATTCATAATGATCACCACCATAATACTTGAAGAACACAGTCAGTATTACTTCAAATTTCGAGATACCAGAGAGTGGTCCATTTAAGATAGACTCTATCCTTCTTAAACATTTTGTACCACTCAAATACTCTTGTATTTAACTTTTTAAAAATGTCAAAATATATTTTATTTTAAAACGTACAAATTTCAAAAGGCTTTTTGAAATATTTCAAATGCTTTTGTAGAAGAAATTTCTTAGCGGGAACAA
The DNA here is from genome assembly GCA_032207245.1 of Pardosa pseudoannulata. NCBI lineage: Eukaryota > Metazoa > Arthropoda > Arachnida > Araneae > Lycosidae > Pardosa > Pardosa pseudoannulata. Next base: position 77,273,029 of record CM063505.1, read on the forward strand.
AATGCATATTCTTTGCTCAATTACATGTTCCAGTTAACAAAATTGACAAAATGGAAATTTTAATGTCATTTACAATTTTACTCTTTAAAGAAAAGTAAGATCAAATACTAAATGCTGTCAAAGGTTTACATAAGTCTGTAAAATTATTTGATAAAAATTTACAAACAATTGCTACTATGTATATATGTATTAATTACAGCATTTCTAATACATTTTGATTACAGTAGTATATTGAATGATCAAGAATCTGTATATTTTATAAAAAAAAGTTATAATATTGACACAAAAATAAAATTTTGACTACAAAATAACATTTTGATTTAAAAAATTAAGAAACATAAAATTTAAAGAAGCTGAAAAATCTCTTGCTTTAATGTTAAAAAAATGCTCAATTAGAAATGTCTGTAAAATTTTTATTTGAAAGCATTCATCAAGAATCTTGTGCAAGAATTTATCCCATTAAAAACTAAAAGAATACATAAACGCTATTTCTATTTTTTTTAATCCTATATGAAATTCTTATTGAGGGAACCAGAATGTAAAATGCCTTCAAAATTTCAATTTTAATTTGTAGACTACAAAATAATACAAATCTCACAGATTAAAAATATATATAATTTATGTACTTTTTTATACATTAACAGCATTTATTATCAGTTTAAAATGTAAATAAACATTTCCATTTTAATTTGTGTTAAAAAAGGAGGAGGGGGGTCTGATACTGACAAACTTTACACAAAATCTGATATAGTTAGCTCAATAAAATTTTATATTGAAGTTAAATATGTACTTCTACTGAATTTTTAGTTATTTTTTAAAAATCTTTTGAGAATTTTTTGAAATAGTATAGAAATGTGAAAGAAAATCTTACAGATTTCTAATGAGTAATAATGGTTATTTTTATGATTACTGAAAACGAGTAGCAAAAATTAAATTAAGTTCAGTTTTTTTTATCCTTATACTTTTGTATAATATTTTGTACTATTATTGTTAATATTAAAAAAATTCATAATGATACATGTATAGTTAAAAGACAGGGGAAGTAAAGCTTAAGTTCAAATTTTGCACTTCTAAGTTTTGCCCATATATCAGACAATTTTAAAAAAAGTATATTAGAAATAAAAGTTAAATACCAAGATTAACAACTACTAGTAATGTGTTTAAAAGCATTTTGAAATGTAGATACTTAAATAAAACATTTTTGTAATAAAAGACTTTATAAAGTAACAGTACTATTTGGGGAAAAAAAGAGAATCTGCAGCTTTTCACAATCTATTAAAAATACAAAATTGAAATAATTTATAATCATTAATTCCAAATGACAAGAAACACTAAAGAAAGAAAATTTAACAAGTGTTAAATGAGGTATCCTATATTCAGATAAGAAATCAATAACTTAGTTAAAATTATAATTTTTTATTATGATTCTTGAAAAAGAGCAACAAAAATTATTATAGACCCAGCATAAAGTTAATTTTTTAGTTAATAGCTTTATCTAAGAATTTTTTTATATACTTTTATCCTAAATTTTATCCAAAATTATCTTCAATAAGTAAATAAAAGATTTAACAGAATTTAACAAAATTTTATATATTTATTTTAAAGATGAGATTTGTAATGAATCTAGTTATGTAAAATAATACAAACTCTTAAACTATGTATACCTAATAAATTATAAGAAAAAGAATATATTAATGACTATGCCATTTTTATGCTCAACTGTATTAGGAAAGTTATGTAACAAAAACATATAACAGAAAACAGTATGAGAAGTAGGTGTCACATGACCAGGAATAGGCACCAATAATGCTGCCAACTTGCAAAATTTTGTTCAATTTGGTGACAAAATTTAGTAAATATAAGAAAAAATATATATATTTGTTTACAGAAGTCTGCTTATTTATTAATTTTTTTTTAGCGATTCACTTTGTTTAAAATGACATAGTCAATTAATAAGTTTCTCACTTTTCAGGAGTGTAGAAAAAGAAATCTTGGAGGTAGAGGAGTAGATTGCTTCCTGCTGAGGCACATAGCATTGAGTTATTTATATATATATGTAAGGAAAATTCTCAGGGGTTTTCAAAACTTAAATCAAGGGTAAAAATTCCCGCATCATTTTTCATTCCCCTTTTTAACCCCTAACCTAAATTGACCACTGGGGCTACAGGTTACGCCCTCAGAGAAGGGGCCTGTCCAATTATAAACCTACATGGCTCTAGCGGACAATTAAGGAAATTTCCAAATAAAAAGGAGATACAAGCTAGTGGAGACAGATTTTTCTAGATATTTTCCCAGGTAAGCTATATATAGAATTAGTTATATCTTTAAGCTGAATTTAATAGACACTAAAACTGGAAATGAGGGAAGATGTTTGATATTAAATGAAGAAGGAGAAAATGATGATGATGGTAATGATGATAAAGATGAAATGATGAAGAATAATTTTTTAAATTTCTTTAATAACTTGCCCTTTCTACATATTGAACTATTAATTTAAATATCTACACTAAATCATTTACCACCCCCACTATATGTTACTACTAAAGAGTAAAACAACCATGACCATGAAAATAAAAAAATGATTCTCAAACTCATAATTCCTTTCCCCCAATCCCTGTTTAAATAGTTAAAAATTACTCTTCATCGCTTAAGAATAGATGCAAGTATCTATTCTGATGATGATGGTTTTATGATAACCATTTACACCATAAGAACTAAATATTGACTTGCATATCTTACTATTAGTAGAGGTAGGCTTAATTTTCATCCCCTGTTGACTGGATGGCTTAGGTGTGCCTATTTACAAAGTTTGAGAATAAATTTTAGCTGAAAACAAATATAAAAATTAAAGTTACAAGCAAAAGAAAAATACTGTAAGGTCAAAAGATTTGATGGTGGCAATAAACCCATGGCATCCGTTACTTTACTTAACATGATATTAAGGAATATTTTCTAGACGAGAAGTGACACAAGAGATGAAAAACAATAATAAATTTAAGAAACAGGAGTATAAGCAATGGAAATCAAAATATGGTAAGTTGCAAAAGTAGAATTTGCTAGACATAATATTAAGCTATTGAGAAAACAGAGAAAGAAAAATGCTATAATAAGAGATAATTTTCACAGGGTGGCCACAAGATTTTCAAATTCCAGGTTTTCTAATAGAATTTCAAGTATATACAGAGGACAATGTTATTATCCTTTAAGGTCTATAGTTTCTCTGCCTACCCATGTTAAGTTAAAAAAAGTTAAAAAGGCCATGAAATTTTATATATAAAAAAGAAAAAAAGAATATATTAGGGAAAAAACTAATGACAATGTATATAAGCTATAAAAAATGTCAGCTACAAGAACTGAATAATTTTATAGTATTACAGATCACTTTGACTATTTTCTATTCAGTAGTTTAATTCAAGGATTTTGAAATTAATTTAAAAAAATTAAACAAAAAAAAATCTGATTTTTATTACCTAGATCACAAAATAGTGCAAATTTATTCACACATGAAATATGAGGTCAGAGAATATTGATTATGTATGATATTGATTGTTTATAATTGGATTCCAAAATCGCAGGATGTTTAAAACATTCCTTCACATTTCCTTGATTATTTCCATATTTTTCAAATTCCCTGACATTTCCCAGTATTCTAGGTCTATGGACACCCTTTTTACTCTAAACATTACCCACCTCCTGAAGGGAAAATAGCAACAAATGGTATATAATAAGGGTAAGTGATAATACAGTGAAATGTTTTAGTTCTTGTGAAAATAAAATATATAATTAATAGCAGACATGCCAACATTCAGGCACTTGTGTCAGGAGCAACAGCATGGTTTGAAATTTTAATATGTTAATTACAGATTATACATAAGTACAAATCTTATTGGTTTCTAAATTGAAATTAAATCCCTTATATAATAATTGCCTAAGTTATCTGTCCGTCTGTCCTCGAATTTATGAAGCAGTTGTACCTGGAATGGATAGAGGCATCCATTATTGATTCATGATGAGTTAGGGTTAGCAACATTTGAAATCCACCCCTTCCCCCTTTTCTAGCATTTAATGCCATTATTTCAAGCCCTATTTTCCAGAGTTAAGAGCAGGCTATTAAATTTCTCAATTTGTCACATAATAAATAGGTAAAAATAACATCTTTTTCTAGTATTAGGACGTTATTCCTTTAACCATTCCATTTAACATTTCTTATTTTAAATTACTTAAATATCGTCTGCATTATTTTCATGTGTTTTGTCGCTGAATTTAGATATTACATAAATAATTTTTTTTTTTTTTATATTTGGCTTAAATAATAGATTAGGTACATAGGTGATAATTTTAAATTTAATCATTGATTCTTTTTGTTGCAATGAAAATTTTATCATTGGTATTAACAAATTCTATCTACCTCCAGGGTGTAGTGGAAATGATAGTTTCATTTGCTTTCTTCCATTAATTACTGCGGGGGAAAAAATTGGGAAGAACTCAACGATAATTTCGACGTAGCTAAGAAAATTTTGAATTATCTTTCTAAATGAACTGAACGTGATTCTAAACTGCATTCACAGTATTTAGGAGTAAGAAAATAAACAAATTATTGAGCGTGTACCAGAAAATTCTCAGCCAAAAAACAAACCATTTTTTTTTTTACTTGCCTCATAGAGTACTTTACAATTCTGGAAAATTAAAAATTTTACTGATCCCATCATATGATGGGCTATATGCTAGTTTAAAATACTTACACAGTAGTAAATTGTAAAAGAAATTAAAATTTATGCATTTAAATTTTATGAGTAGCTTTTTTAGCTTTAATAAATTATTTTTCAGAACAGTGTTTCTTATAGCAACATTGACCCTGATTAAAATATTTGCATTTATTTATCGTCAGGGATTCTAGAGTTTGTCTACTCAAATTTGATCTAAATTCAGTTTGATTTTTCTGCACAGTACTGGAAACTTTTAACATGCAGCATTACTGTATGAAAAGAGTAATATTCAGCATTATTTTTTGTAAAACTTTGTATTTAATTGCAGAATTGTAATCTTTTAGCTGCTCAAAAGCTTTGTTATTTTCCAGAGGAACCTGAGAAGTTTCCAGAGTTATCAAATTTTCTCATTTCACCGAAATTGTTTTGGAGAATTGGCCTGTCTGTTAATAGACGGTATACTAAAAGTAATCCTATTCCAAAGGTAGTTATTTCTTGTCAGTTTTTTTAACTGACAAGAAATAACTACCTTCATGTCATCCAACAACAAAACAAAATAAATATTTAAAGTTTCCCTGTATATGCAGACATAATGATAAAACTAGTCAAAAAGGTACGCAGGCATGATCAAAATGAGTATTTCTACTGAAATCTGAAAACCAATTTTTTTTGCAATTACAATACTTTCTTCAGGAAATAAAAATATAAATATTGCACAGATTTTATAAGTTTTCTGACAGAAATTTTTAAGAGTTATATCTTTTTGTAGGTGTTCTATGACAGTTGTCCATCTAAGCAGTTATGAAATGACATTATCACCAACTTTTCTTTTAGTAAAGGAAAGGATGTCATGATTTGAATGGAAGCTACCTTTCCATACCTATTCTAGGTCATGTGACTGAGATCACAAAAGTGTCCCATGTGAGAGGGTATACTGCACATAACTATAGTGTGACTTTTAACATTGTGAAAAGTTGAATTGTGGCTCTTCAATGTAATAAAAATTAAAATGCAGCTTATTAATACTATGAAAAATTAGAATGCAGCTATCATTGAACTCAAGCTTGGCCACCCCTTTTATATAATGTGTTAGATGTGGAAAAAAAGATATTAGAAGTGATATTTAATGAAGGCAGAAAGCAAAAAAACTTAAAAAAGAGGAAATCAAATGCTTTTTGCTTATTAAAAAAAGAGAAAAAAAGTTTGTAAAGTATTAGCTAAATTTTAAAAAAGCTACAAGATTAACAGACATGATACAATTCAAACAAGCACAAAAAATCAGCATTAACTCATTTAACAAAAAAGGGTATTAAGCTAACAAGAACACTAACTAAAACCTAATTTGATCGCTTAGGTGTGTCAAAGCAAATCAAGTCTAAAATAAAATAAGTTGCATATAACAGTTTGCTTCGAAGAACCAAAAGCTAAAGTACTTAATTACTCAGTTTCAAGGCCACACATACTGTAGCTGCTAACAGAAGATAGCAAGCTAAGAAATAAATCGTTTCTTATGGCAACAGATACTGAAGAAATTAGGTTTCAGCACATACTAATAAAACTATATATATATACAAAGAAAAATAATGCATGTTACTTTATGAATGATTACAAAAATTATAATTATTAAATGTAATATTTTAAATTTCAAACAAAGGTGCTAAGATCTATAATCAAACAATTAAATAGCTTAAATTTGCATACTTTAGTAGATAAAGGTTATTTTATGAACATTTCAAATGTTCAGTTCATCAAGTATAACATGTTAAAACTGTAGTAGACCAGTAGTTTAAAAACCAAAATAATTCAGTATACATAGTAAGATTGAAAATAAATGCATTTTTTTATTAGTTTTCAAGAAAACTAAAATTTTTAAAGTTAATCACTGAAATAAAACATGTGAGAAAAACGCTGATCCAAATATCAAATATTGATCCTCCTACAGATGAGATTTTTAAAACAAGGCCAATGCATTCATAAAATTATTATAATTTTCAGTTATTAAAAAAATATCTGAAAATGACAAAGTATTTATGATGTAAAAGGAAAAGAATGAGCAAAATTTAGAAACACGTAGATATCGCTTTATTATTAAAATATCTCTCCTTGATAACTATGAAAGTCAAGAGAAAACTGAAAACTACTAACCAATATAAATTCACAGAAAAATTGAACCACAAAAACAGACAACAATAAAAGATGTATATTATAGTTAGTATAAAAAACAATTATAATCCATGAGGTCCCTAGAAATAATATATTTCAATTTTTTTATTCTAGGTCAAACTAGGACTGTTTAAAAGATTTTGTTATACAGCATAATTTAGTTCTAATATGACTGGAAAATCACGAAGCTCCATATTTATTTGTAAAGTGAAACTGAAAAATAAATAAAAATGAAACACTTTACATAAAGCCAATCCTTTTATGTTGTTAAGATATATAGTTTACATACCTCAAGAGAAAATATTATAATATGGAAGGATATATATTTTTTTATCAAAATGAGACTTCATATTTCTGACTAATTCTCAAAGTCATATTTAATTATATATTTTCAAAAACAATATAAGCATTACAGATACTATTAAACTTAATTCTCTTAAATGTTATTATTATTAAAAGCTTTTATCATTATTTACCTAAGTAAGTGCATGTATATAGATGTAATAATTTCTTTCTTTGATTTCTAAAATTCTTTGAATATGTTCTTATGAATTCTTCTTGTGAATTTTATTAACCTGGATTTCTTTTGAATATTATCCCTCTTCAAAATTGACTTTTTTTTTAAATTTAAATTCGTATTGACTTAACTCTAATCATTATTAAATAAAGTTTTTTTTCAGTAATTAAAAATAATAAAAATGGTACTTAAGAGAATTTCTAAAGTATAAGATATTTGTTCTTGAACAAATTTAGGTCATTTGAAGTGCAATTCACATGGTAGTGATGTCACTGCTTGAATAAATTCATATTCTCACAAATAAAATCTTAAAGAGTTTTAACGCCTAATCTACACTTCATAATCAGCCAGGTCTTACTGAAGACCAAACATAAATTTAAAATAAGTCAATTTTATACAAATAGAAAGAATTCCAAATATAGCATTGTAAAATAAAATTCTTTATATTTTGAAAGTTATTTCTATTTTTAAAATATACATGCTTGTATCCTTACTTTCATAACATTTTCAATTTAAAGGTACATCTGTTTAATGTTTCTTAAAGCTGCTGAAGATTATCTGAACAAAACTTAAAATCAAAACAAAAGGAAAAGCTTCAACCTATGTTTCAGAACTCTAATGCCTACACTTGCTATAATTTCTTTGCAATAGTATATATAAATGCATATTACAGTAAAAAAGTGATGAGAGGATGTTTACTATGTATAATATAAAAATAAATGAAAACTACATTTCTAAAAACTGAATTTAAATTGTAACATAAAAATACCTTTGAAAGCAGAAGCTGTTCGGTTTAAACTTGAGGGCACCCATCCAGCTGCATTATTTCGGCTATTTAATTTTGATAGGACCTGTAAAAAATAAACAAAAATTCAATAATTATGTAACTTATCTAAACAACAATAAAATGCAAGTAGACCTCAGATATACTATCACAAGCAAATGTAAAAAATTATGAAAAATGATTATCAAAATAGTAAGTTTATAGATTTCAACTTTGAAATTTGATGCTTTCTACTCTACAATGGAATTAAATTCTTATATAAATACAATTAAACTTGCTAATTGTGAACACTAATTTTTAAAAAAAATTCAGTTTAACAAAGAAATTTAAAAAATGACTGGTTTATGTTAAAAGACTTATATAAAACTTATCTATTGTACACTCAGATTTTTGTAAAGATTTTATTTTCATAAAACATCTTTAAAATTCCACCTTTATCACTATCAAGAACTTCTACAGCCAAGAAACAATGAGAAAGAACAAAATATTTAGAGTCTTTATTAATAACAGTCAAACTCTGTTATAGTGAACATGGCACATAATGAAATATTTGGTCCTCTCCTTTCCTATGCTTCTTTATGCTATTTAATTTTTTTTTATTTATTTTTTACAGCAAGTCTTTGAATTTTTTTTAAGTAACAGTTATCCAGTGAATTAAAAAATAAATTTGTTTTGTTTTGAAAATCTTTCAGTTGAAAAACATCAATTTGTCTTAAATTTCATGAAAACACAAGAAATTAACAATTTTTTATCTACACAAACAGTGAAAAAAAAATATCATGTTGTATTGGATAATTTTACAAAATTCTCCTGGAATAATATGAATATAATATTTTTGCATCAAAACAATGAGTAAAAATTAAAGGCAATACTAGCAAGTTTTCCTTTGCTTTCATTTTTAGTCAATTTAATAGGCAATCAATCAAAGCTGCTTGTTTTTACAAATTTTTAATTAATTCTTAAAATTTAATTAATATATAACTTTAAAATTTAACTAAAATTTAAACAAAAATTTAATCCCTTTTAGTCGATTTAACTTATTTAAGACCTTTAATAGATTTTTTTTTCCAATTATATCAATATTGAATACACTTAGCAATCAATGAGTTAGATGTAGCATTTTTATTAACTGTTTGGATATTAGCGAACATAATCTTTAGTCCCTTCAAGTTCATTTTAATGAAGTTTCATTGCAATAACTTAGAAATTGCAACAAGGTTCAGACTCTTTCCACAGAAAAAAAATTAAGCACTTTAATTTTCATTGTACTATGATCTATTTACATCTAAAGCTTAAAAATTGAAGCTTTTTGTGAGCTTTATGACTTGTAAAATGACTTTAAATAATATATATAAATTAATTTAATAATTTTTTTAAACACAATTGTTAATATCTCATACTTTATGTTAAGTCATCTTTCTCCGCAAACATAAATTTTAGAACAACAATAGTCCTTATTGATCAAATGCCCCCCCCTCCCTAAAAATATCTGTAATACTTGTAAAGTTAAGAAAGTACTATTGGTGGTGGAAGATCAACAAGTTTCACATCATAGCAACAGTATTTTTACAGCGACATAGATGTAAAATAAGATAATAAAAAGTATTCTGTATTATAAACAGGTAAATATAATATTCACACATACACATACACACAGGGAGACAGAGAGAAAAGAAGATGCAGTATCTACACTAAAAAAGTTTTAATTATGAGATACTCAAAACAAGATTCAAGAAATTATCAACGCTATTTTAAAAATGTAACTGAAGAACTATTTCCATTCATAATAGATAATGAGAACCATACAGTATAAGAAGGGGGAAAAATAAGAGAATATGTCTAATTTTGGAAGTTCATTTTTCTTTTCTTCTATACATTTTTTTAATTGGTCTAACTCTTATTTCTTATCTTTAGCTTTGTTGAATGGAATGAAGATTAATTACCAAGGGAAATAAAAATTCAGCAACCGATATTTGGGGAAAAAATAAGCACATTTTGAGCACTCAGAAAAAATTATAAATTTTAAGGCTACAAAAAGAAAACTAAGCACTTTTTAACCCATTAACGCCCAAATTATTTTTGGCGATGCATGCTTTGTCTTGCCCCCTGTGCAGTGTGGAATGAGTAGAGCACCTAAAAGCTAGTTTCCTACACTACGTTTAGCGATCTAAAAATAGATCACTGGGCGCTAATGGGTTAAGGACTTATTAGGGACCTTAAAAATGGATCTACAAATTAAGCACTTTTTAAGGATTTTAAGCAGCTGGCCAAACCATGTGCAATACTGAGAATCAGAAATATAAGACTTGCATTTGGATTGATGATGAACAAATTACACTAGAAACCCTAACTGAAAAAATGATTACTTTAGAAATAAAAAAGCTCTCAAAAAGCATCACCCAATACAGAAGCTAAAAAACAGAAAAAAGAAATAAATAAACTGTGATGATTTCAATGAAATTGTTATGAGAATCTCCAACCCTTTATCTTCCAAAAGATAGTAAATATGCAAAAGACTTTCTGGAAATCCAAAGGTGTCAATGATAATAAGTCAATGAAAGAAAATAATTATTCAAAGTTTCAGGCATCACCCAATGCAGAAGCTAAAAACCAGACACAAGGAAGAAATAAACTGTGATCAGAATTGTCATCATTTATCTTCCAAACAATGACATATGCTAAAAAAAAATACAAACTTTCACAAAATCAGGAGGTGTCAATAATAATGTATTCCATGACACAAGTGTTATACATTGAACAACTACTGGGATATAAAAAAGAAAATAATAATCCAAATTAAAGTGATCAGTTTTTATTCCTTTGCATTTTTTACTAACAATATTTTTAGTAGACCAGTTTTATGAACAACCAGATTTAACAAATTGTCTAGATGCCTTCTCTTCATTATATGCAAGTTTGATTGTATTTAAATAAAAATAATGCACACTCTGATAAAAATATAAATGGTCACCAAAATGAAATAAAAGTAGATTCAAATTAAATTTAAATTGAAGAAAGTATAAATTATAAGTATGCAACATATTAGTCATAATCTACTGTGCTTCAATCAAACATGTTACATTTTGTGCTCACAGCAATAGAAATACTTTGATATACCACCATAAAATAATAACCCAATTCATAAAAACAAATTTCTTTTAATATTTATTATGTAAGTACAGTTACTAAAAATGAATTTTAAAAATAAGATATAACTAACACATACATAGGACCAAATTTACCTTTATTCTGTAACAGAAAAATTGAAAAATTACTTATATTTCATTTAAAATGTATTGAAAACCTGGACAACAATTACCTAAAATCATAAAAATAATAGCAAAGAAAAAAATAAATCCTGAAAAGTCCTGCAGAATTAAAATGACATTAATATATAATTATTAAAAATTTCACTAAGCACCATTTTTGCTCCTTTTTTTCCCTATTTAATGAATATAGTTTTCAATATCCTAATATACTTGAATTTATGAATAGGTAGAACTAACCTTATGTTTTACCTCTTCACCATTCCATATGACATCTTCCTCCCATGGAATCATGGTGACCATAAAGTAAGCATCATCAGGGAATTCATCATCACGTGGAGATTCTTTCACGGTCTCTACAATATCTGTTGAATCCTACAGCATAAAAATGTTTTATTTAAACTAAATGTAATTTCATTACAGTAATACCAATAACATTATCAATAAATTATTTCATGGTGTCCAAAGGGAAACCGTTTAGAAATTCTCCAATAATTCTCTGCAATTTTCAATTTCTTCCTTAATAAATTACTACTATTTAATACACAATATTTTTTAGTTCTTTTATTTAGATATATATAAACAAAGTTATAGATTTATATATAAATTTAAATAAAGTTATAAATTTCAATATAAGATAATAGAATCCCAATACATTTAATACTTAGAAATATCTTTTTCTGTTTTGGAGGTGTTCAGAATAACATGTGTGGGGAACAGAGGATTAATCAAATTAAAATAATTATTAAAAAACTGTGACATCTCTTGCAGGTACGCTTTTTTTCATTTTGTTTACATCTAAATAATGCAGTCTAATGTATTAATAAAAAGTGGTACATTATTCTTTTAAAGATTCAATTTGTCCAAGATAGCATTAATTTTTTTTGTGGGTGTTAGCTTTTTCTTTGATTATTTACAGTTTTTGTTCTAAATGTTCTTGAATCAATTTTCATTTTGTCAGTTTTCTCATTTTCTAAAGATTCCCTTTTCCATTTCTCTACATTCTCATTTAACAGTGAATAAGCAATTTTAAAAGAATGCATTTCAGAGTATTTTTTTTTTTTTAATTTTTGACTAGCGGAATTTTTTATTTTTTATTTTAACATTTTTATTTGCAGAAAATTCCCCAATTTTATAAAAATATTTTTATAACTTTGATGAAATTTCAAGAATTTCCAAATTCCCTCTGATAATTCCTGGTTTTCCCGATTACTAAACACCCTATATTTATATGTTTTATGAAAGATTCGCAAAATTTTAATTTAAATTTTGTTAACTAAAAATTTAAGCTTTAATCATTGATGACCACAATGGGCTTGACAAGCTAGCTCGACAAGCACAGCTGGAACATTTGCTTCTCCATTCCTAGAAATAGAAGAAGTCTGTCCTTTAAAGTAGTATACTTTATATTTTTGAAGTTTCAAACCTCCTACCTACTTTCAATCTCTCCCTTTGTGAAGTGCAGTTATCAATATATCAATTTCTTACATTGGACCTGAATTCATTCCATATTTCAAGGTTTCTTTTTCTTTTTTTTCTTTCAAATTCTTTTTTTTTTTTTTTTTTTTTTTTTTCTGAATTCAAGCATGCATATCTCAAAAATAAATTTTTAAAAAATATAACAAATTTTTCAGAACCTGTTTTTTCAGGCTCATGGAACAAAAGTATGACCAAGGGGACATCAATAAGAAATATGCAAGACAATTTTCTTTGCAGTACAAAATTATTGTCAAAAATGTGAAAGGTCAAAATAAGGAACCAAACTGCCTCAACTCAAACCTAAAGAAAACATTATTCTACATACTAGTAGTAAGTGTTAGACTTCTTTAAAATGGCATTTGTCATATTTTTAAAAGGTGTACACTATTTAAAAGAGAGAACAATTTTAGTCAAATAAAGCCAGATCTTAGAGGCCAGTGTCTTCAATCTATGAAAATGTTGATGCAATCAACAATGGTTCCACTGCAGTCAGAAGTTTGACTAAGACAACTTCAAATAGAAGGTGCCCTACTCGCTTGTTTGAAATCAAGTTCCATGAGAACTCAATTTTTAAACTGACCAAATACTGCAATAAATGGGTTTTTTTTTGGGGGGGGAGGGGGCATTTTATAGCCTGGTCATAATGCATACATCTTGCTCTATGCAACTCTTATAGATGAGAGTGTGGCTCTTATGCAAATAAAAAAAAATATATAAAATATAGTAAACTATAATTAAACAATGCTCAAAAGTAATTAACTATTTTATTTAACTTCTAGTTAATTAAGGTTTAGTTTGGAGCTCCATGGTCTACTTTAACAACACAAGGGCTAATGGAGACCAACTGTTTAGAGCCAATTCCAAAAAGCTAGGAACAGCTATGCCAGCAACAGGATTTGAACCTACAAATTCAAATACCAAAAAACATCACCTTACCCATTCTCCCACTATTCCGCCTTTTGTTAGTTAAATTCAGTGCTATTCAAAAACATAATATATAAATATTTTACTGATTCTATGTTATAAGAATGTTGTCAATCTTAGCAATTAACCACAAAATGATGTTGGCAAAAATGAGAGAATGCTATGTATGTTGTATCCTAAAAGCAACTTTTGCTTTAGCAAAAGATGGTGTGATTTACATGGAAATTCCATTTTTATAACTATTCTGGGTCATGCAATTGATATGCTAGAGAGAGAGCAACACATAATAGTGCAACTCTTTATAATTATGAAAAATTAAAATGCAGCTATCAATGACCTCCTGTATGCAATATCATCTGTTATATTACATACCTCTTTTTCTTTAAATCCATAATCAAAACCTTCACCACTTTCCGGCACACCAAGCATCTCATACCACAATTTTGCTGGACCATATCGCCATGCAGCTAAGCCAGGTGATAGCTCATTTGATTTGAAAGATTCATTGCCTCTTGTACCAGATCGGCTTTTTTCTTCTGGTTTTAAGAGCTTTGTCTAAAAAATAAAATTAAAAAATTGTTAACAAAACAAAAATGTTTATAAAATCAATTCGAGGAATGTATATAAATATGTACTGTACTGTGTAGATCTGACAACTACAAATTAAAAATTAATTAGCAAATTTTTAAAGCAATAATTAAAAAGGAATTCTAGAAATAAAAATAAAACAAGCAAATAAAAATGTATAAATCACTACTTTCAGCCTGGTATATGATGTCAGATGCAGAAATTCTACACTTCACCAACATTTAAATCCAGAGACAACTTCATGTACCCATGATCACTTAAAAATTTTCCAAGACACCATAAGTAAAATTAATCATTTACTCTGCATGAAGCCTCCTAGAAACATTTATGTATATTTAAAACTTTTAACTGTTATTGTGAATTTATGAATTGTAAAAAAGCTAAAATAATAACTTGTATTGCTTTAAACGTTTACCTCAATATATATATATAATGTGGTCATGGCTTTTGGATTGGACAGACCAAGCATAAATTATCTCTTTTATTAAAAATTTTGTATCAAATTTCACACACAAAAAAAAATCCAACAAATGCTTACTTCTACAATAAATATAAGTGATTAAATCTCCAGTAATATATTTATCATTTTTGAGGTAAACTTGAGTATATTTAATGTTCGCCAACAGTACAAGGAAAAAAATTCTACTAATAAAACCATAGCTACTTCATAGCAAAATAAAAAGCAAAACATAAGTTTTTTGTAGCAAAAATAGTAAACATGATACATTTGTTATTATAAATTCAGATAATTAAAAACTGATATATGAAACCAACACACTTTTATGTAACAAAAGTGTAGGAAAGAACTCAAATGTAAAAAAAAAAATGTTCACAGGCTAATAGAAAAATTAATAACAAATTGCTAAACAAAAAAAATTATAAACCTTTAACATGTTCATGCAACACCTTTTGCAAAACAGATCCCACAGTGAAAAAGTCAAACCTTATATATGTACAATAATTAACCTTTATCTGTTAAGAAACCATACAAATTTCTCTAACATTTTCATCTAACTTCACCACCTTTACTATGAATGGAATTGGCACTCTGCCAATAAAGGACTGCTGACACTCTGCCAAAATTGGGCCAGGGCCATAGTAGAAAATTCATTTGGCATTTAGTAATAAAAATAGTTTATCTATAATGATATGCACTTTATGATTAATTCATGTAATCGAGGAAGTATGCAAAATTGCAAGATTCTAGATTATCGAGAAGTGGGTGAAAATTTGGCGAACTGATTTGTGGCAATCTAATACATAATACAAGATAATTACAGTGTCAATAAAAAAATATATTTCAGATAAATATTTTTTTAAATGTTAAGTCAGCAAATAAACACTTGAATAAACATTTAAATAATATACATACATATCTATCTGTACATCAAAAGTAAAGGACACTATATCTAGGGCTAGATGAAATCAGAAATTTAGTATTGCAATATATCCCCTAATTAATATTGATATTACTGGTATATTATGATAATACTTTCAACTATGAGTGATTAGATATCACTATTTTTGAAAGACTAACAGTTTCCACATTATTTAAAAAAAACACCATAAGCCTTCAATATTAACAGAATGAGGATGCAGCAAGTTATTGAGATATATCAACATGTGCATATGTCATGAACTACTGCAATCAAGCTTTCCAGAAATATCAATATGTGCACATATCACTGGCTATAGATAGCAAGCATTGAATGTCAATACCTTTGATAAACCCCAATAGATGCAAGTCGTTAGTAGATGCAGAAATAGGACACTAATAAACTTCTGGTTTACACCCAACAGCATCATATGAATGCATCATGAATAATCGAATGTGCTACCAAAGATCTTAAAGCAGACATGATTATCTTCAGACTGGTTTTCCGGCTTGTGTTTGTATTAAATATGCTCATAAATATGTGAAAGGGACATCAAATAAAGGCAGTAACTGGAAGAAATATCAATTTAAATTGATATGTGCAGAATATTCAGAATGCCTTTTGATCATCTACAATATCGAAGGAAAAGGAAAGCAATATTGCTGATGAGGATAAATTGGCAGTGCATGATTTTAAACATTGTTATTGTGATACATGAAAAATATCAATGTTTGAGAATATATCCCCTAACTATATCATAAATTTCAAGCACTATAGGACAGCAAAATAAAGATTTTCCACAGATTTGTTTGAGCTAAATCATTTTTGGTGATAAGCTTTATAAACACTGAAATAAGGCCTGTAAACATTAAAAAAAAAAAAAAACTGGACATAGCGCCTCTTACTTCAGGTGTATTGATATATAATAGACAACAAGAAGCAAAGGGTTATAAGTGACATAAAATTTTGTGTTGTCATCTTTTAAAACAATATAAAATAAGAATAAAGATAAGATCATTTAAAATAATATATTTAGTGATTTTATTTTGTTTTTTCAATTTTGTTTTTGTGATAAAGTTTAAAAATAGTTATTTCTTAGGTTATCAGTGAATATATATTTATACTATTGCACAAAAGCATCAGTTCATTTTGCTGTTTACGAAATCCATGATTTTTGCAAGATAAACTGGTAGACTTTTTAAGCTATCAGTTTAAGAAGTTTTTTTAATCAAGAATAAGTTGCTCAAAACTTTGTTTTCATTACGGTTTTACTGCATACTCACTTTGAAGTACTAATGGGATTTCTACTGCCATGCTTGTCCCAGATTAAAGTTCTAGAAGCTTTATTATTAATTAATCCCTAAAACAACAAACTTACTTCTTCATCAGATTCACATTCTTCAGGTAATGGTGGGGAGGGTGACTTCTGTTCTAATATCGACAAATTAGATGATACATCATCAGGACTTCTTTTCTTCTTTTTCTTTTTCACTCCCTTCCAAATTTGTGGTAAACTAGATTGTTTTCCAGGGCCAAATAAACGAGAGAACCGCAATACCTATGAAAATCAAGTCAACTATTACCTATAAAACTCATACAAACATTTAAACATATAAAAAACAAGAAAGTAAATTAGATGTGAATAATATAGACTGATGAAAGCTTTATACCTAAAATAAATCATAAACTCACTTAACTACTTTATTGCTTAATGTTTCAAGGAGAAAAATTGAGAAAAATGTTGATTTTTTTATGCATATAAATAAACATCACATTTAAAGAATAAAAAAATAAGAGGATTTTATTCTTTTTACTTTTAAAGATCTTATACTATCACTTTTTTATAATTCTGGAATTCAATACCCTCTAAAGCACACTTAATATATAAAAAAATGAGTTACAATTACAATTACTCTACATTAAAGAGATTTTATAATTAAAATACTTTTACAAAACTTGGTGAAATTCAAAGTCCTTGAAAAACTACTAATAAATATTTTTTATTTAATTATTTTTCAATTTTCATTTGTTTTCAAGCAGAAAACTACATAATGTTTTCCAAAACCCTGATTGCTATCAGAAGGAAGAATGATTTTAATAAAATTATTCCCTATCAGTCTAAGAGAACAACATTTCATCATTCTGAAATTAATTCTTGAATGATAATTTTTAGTAATCTGGTAACTTTACAAGAATAAAAAATGAGCCATAGTATCTGAGTCAGAAAAGGCATCAACACATGTCAATTAAACTGTGTGAAATAGCCTGAACAATAATGGAATCATTTTATGAGAAAAAATAATGTAATATAAACATTTAATTTAAGTATACATGTAAGGAAAGGAAATTAATGTGATGATTGCATTTCCTTTTTTAAGTTTCTCCATGCATGGATCCGTGTTACTTAGAAGCAAACTAAATTTGTTTTTAAGTGGAAAAAGACATTTCTATAAAGTCTCAAGTATTCAAATTTTTAGTGTAACCATAGACAAAAAATCCTTTTCACAGAGATAAGATATGGCAAAAAGGGATTGATAGTTTCTGAGACTATATTTCTATAATTATTTACAAGAGCAACATGTTTAAATCTTCAGATGTAAATGGCATTTGCAGCATTTTATAAGAAGATATTTTGATGAGCTAGTCATGAACCTCAATTAGTAACTTAGCAGTGGTAACAATGTTTTATATTTTTTATAACACTACTGGTATTTTCTTAGTGTATAAAATTAGTGCTATGTTGATTATATAACATTAAATAATTTTTAACAGTGATAGTAAAGCTCGCTGTTACTTATTCCTTTGGGTAGGTGGGAGTCAGGAAGGGACTGCAAAATATTTTTTTAAATTCTTATTTAATGTTTGGGAGGTTGTGGAGCTAAGGTTGAGAATTGCTGTTTTACAAACAAACAACAAAGCCTTTGTATTAAGTGTCAGTTAATCCAACCCTTTCGTGGGCCATTTATTTCTCACTCCACGTTTCCAAACTTTCAAAACAGAGTTGCTAATTTTATTCAATCGATCGAACAATTGATGACAGCGAAAAATTGAAGCGGGAATCAGTCTTCCCATCATTTCAATAACAAGACCAATATATTATAATGGGTTTTGCACTTCCCACAGGTGTATTTTTAAAGATCACGTGGGCGGGAAGTAATCTTCCCACGGCCCATGAAAGGGTTAATCCAATTAATGGTATAATTTTAATTAACAGTAAAATAAATATCTCTTAGAGATATGAGCTAAGCAAATTAGTTCAAAACATTTTCAGTATATATTTTACACCAAAGTTACAAAATAAAACTAGTCATGAGTTATATAAAATGCACAATATAAAAATTAATTTATCATACAGAAAAAGCACCAAATACTGTTTTAATTTAATAAAGTATACAACTATGTAAGAATACATACCTGACCATGCCTAAATTCTGGAAATAATTTGGTAACATCCATATTTTTGTATTTTGATGGCAGCATATTAGCAAGAGGTCTACTTGGAACAGTAACTGGATCCTGCTTTTTAACATCAACATTATTATTTGTGTCCCCTTCATCTTTTATAGGTGGCAAAGGAGGTGGGGGCATCAAATCAGTATCACTAGGTTTTAACTCATTTTCTTCAGATACATGGTTCAAAATGCTAACACTCTCCTCTGTAAATGATAGACAACATTTAATTATAAATATATGCAAAATCTCTTTTTCACTCACTCACATATAAACTTTTAAAAAATTAAAACCCAAAAAACAGAATTTCTCAATTAACTTGCTAAGGAAATACCTCAGCTTTTAGCTGTTAAAAAAAAAGTAAAACATGAGAAACTTTGACTAAATTCTTCTCCAGGTAAATTAATTAATGATAGTCATATCTCTCAAATTTTACTGAAGTATCAAATACTATGCCAAACAGTAGCTAGTAATAAGTTATAAATTCTTTAGTTTATGTCAAATATGCTCAGATAATCAGTGCAAATTACTGAAGCTAGAAACATGAAATTCAAAATATAAGTGTCTATTAGGATGTATGAAAGCACTAGAAAAATGTTTTCAAAATGTAACCTCTAAAAGGGTAAAATAGGGTTTGAAAGATGAATTAAAAAGATAATGCTTTCACATAGTTTAATAAACATAAAATCCCCATGGTGAACCATGCAATAAGTACATAAAATATGCATGTTTAGATATATACATGCAAACTTACACTAAAGAGCCAAAACATTATGATCATCCCTACACTTTGCAATGAACTTATCTGGATGACGTGGAAGGCACGTGATCAGGTGGAAGTGGTATTTAACTGCTCCAGGAGAGTCTGAAGAATCATTTTTTCACTTACTTCTGTGTGCGATGGGAAAGGCTGCAGATCTAAGTGATTTTGATAGAGAACAGATTGTAATGGCTCAAAGGCTCAGAACAAATCTTTTAATTAGTTTGTCCAGGTTTACTGGGTAAAAGGAACTCTTAATTGTAGTGCAGTCATAACTCCCTCAGAAACACAAGTCCAACATCATTTAACTTCAAAAAAGTAACAATAAACTGTTTGTCTGTTAAGAGAAATGGCTTTGAATCTAATGGATAAGATTATACACTTCTTTCACATACGTTGAAATCAAGAGCAAGTAATCCCATAATTTTGTTCCCAAGACATTTAAGATTGTTCAAGAGTAAACCTTGATTATTTAATCCAGCTCAAAAACACACAGTTCTGTAATTTTGCTATTGAAAAACCATTTTTCTGTAACAGCTATAAAATGCAGCCAGTGAATAGAAAATTAGCATTTATTTCAGAATTAGTTTTGAGAGACAGATAAAAAGAAGTCAGAGAACACTTTCTTATCTGACATTTTATGGTTGGAAAATTAGGTATTGAAAAATGATAAGGGGATAAAGAGAATTTAAGATAACTATTTTAATGGCAATAATTTAGATATATTACATATACATAGACATATGCATAAAGGCATAATACATAAAAGTTTTACAAATATTAACAAAAGGATTTTTTTTTTAATTTACCTTTATTTTCTGAAGAAATACTAATGGAATCTTTTTCATCAGCTTTAGTTGATTCTGAATCTTCAGCAAGCTCAGTAATGTCTGAATAATCTATTGCAGATGGTGATTTGTTTTCACAGTCTAAAACAAAGAAAAATATTCAAACTTTAAGAAACAGTCCTGAATCAAAGTCAGATATTTTACTAAATAACTTTCTTAAAAAATACATTGTAAAAACAGGTTTACATGATTTATGGTAAAACATGTTTACATGCTAACAATTCCAGGAAATAGAGACATTTACAAAATATTCTTTTCAAGGAGCTAGATTTTAAGTTACAGTTAGTTCACTTAATAATCTATATATATATAAATGAATTTGTGTCTATCTGTCTGTACTCGATAGACTCAAAAACCATACATCCAATCGCCGTGAAATTATGGGAAATTATTAGATATATCCCTGGGAAGGTTTTTAAGAATTTTTAACATTCAAAATCCATTCCTTCCCCCTTCTTCGAGCATTTCATGTCATTATTCCAAGCATTATTTTTCCCAGTTAAATGCAAACGATTAACTTTTAAATTTATCGCATCATAACTGAGTGAAAGAAGCAATTTCTAGCAAAGTGACATCATTCTGACAATCCCATGTAATTATTTTAAGTGCAGTTTTCCTCGGTTAAAAGCAGGAGATTAAAATTTTCAATTTATCACATGATAAATAGGTGAAAATGATATTTTTGTATCATTATGATGTCATTCCTTTAAATATCTCATTTGTTCATTTCTTATTTTATATTATTTAAACATCGTCTGCGTAGTATCCATTCGATTTGACCTGGAAATTTAGATATAAAGTGATTCACTTTCATTTCTATTTGATGCAAATTATAGCATTTTTATATAAGAACTAATTTTAAATTTAATTCTTGGTTAATTTTTAAGTTACAATGAAATGTTTATCAGCAATATTCTAACAAAAAGTAAAAATTTCAGTGAATCTTATAGGCAAATAAAAACTTATCATTCTACATAGTTATCTTTATATTCATATGGTTGTCAATATGAGTGTGTGTTTCTGTTTCATACAAAACCATGTGGTTTGTCCTTAATTAACATCAACAAAATTAGCACTGTTCCTGTCAAAACCTCTGCTTCACCGTAGCGAAGCACGGGCACACTTGCTAGTAATAATAATAATAATAAACTCCTTTAAGATAACTGTTGAATTTTATAGTTGTTGTTGTTGTCTTATATCACTTGGTCAAACCAAGCTCAATATGAGTCGGAGGCTACTCAATTTAAGGCAAAGGGATCAGCCTTTTGTTTCAACAAGCACCTCAAGAGTGAAAGTACGACTTATGCTTAACCCATTAAAGGTCACCTACATAATTTCTTTCCAATTTAATGAAATGACTTTATAAATATTATCCATAAACCTTATAATGCAAAATGATTAATTTTTTTTTTTTTTTTTTTTACAATCTTTAGAGGAGTTTGTTTTACAGGATACCATAGGAGGGATTGAGAGGGGAGGGGGTTAACTGGCAAACCCATTCCCTTGCACAGCGTGAACACAATGTTTTTTAAAATTTTAATTATATTGGAAGAGCAATAAATAAGTGTTCTTAAAAAGTATAATAAATAAATAGTTCAACAATTTATAAGTGTTGTTTGAATAGATATTTTTGTTTGGGGTAATAAGTGAAAAAAAAATTGAATTACTAACTTTCTAGGTACATCAAGTACATATTTCAAAAGAAAATTAAATTAAATACAGCCCTATCATCTATTGTAAGTCTTAAATGTCAAAAACATAAAAAAATAGAAAAAACCATTCAAATTTTTCCAAAAATTAGAGAAAAAAATGTTTAACAAGAGGTTTTGCTGTGAAACCACTGTCCATTAAAGGGTTAAGAGGATCCTCGTAATTTTGAAGCAGGGACCAAGCAGAAGACCCATAGACTTGGCTTGCCACCCCCAGAGGTATTGATTGAGAACTTGGAGGACATTGTGACCACAAACATATTATATATGTCCCAGTCACCTTTAGCGAACACAGCAGATCTTATACCGGCTCGGGTTCCGAACCTGCAACCTCTCAGAATTTTATGGTAAATTGAGCAATAAACTGCACTTTAAAATATTTAGTTTGTAGCAAATTTATGTATGATTAATGAGTAATATAATATACATATATGCACATACACACATAAAGGCAGAATATATAAAACAGTTTCGAAAAGATTGACTTAAAATGTAAAAATAAAAAACTAACTATTCTACTATAAATAACACTTTATACATAAATAGAAATTCTTGACTGTCTGTTTTTTCAACAGTTTGTTCTGTAATATAGTAGTGTTTTTGGTGAAAAAAGCTTTAAATATTAATCTGATTCATTAAAGCCAGTAGTATGTACACAATAACATTTTTCTTTTTCTATATAGTAAAAAAAATTGATGACTTGTGATAGACCATTTTTTTCTGAAGGGTTTAAGGTATTTATTATGTCACACCAAAAAATAGAAGCAATTTTTATCCTTTTCAAAAGAGGAAATGTGCCTCCTTCCTAGCTGCTGACATCCTATCAAGAAAATAATTAAAGCCAAGCATTTATACTGCACATTCTCTACTTATACTAATATAAATTAAGAACATATACCAGGCTTTACGATAGCACTCATAGGATTTGGGCACAGCATACAAACTCATATATGAGAAAAGTAGTATAAATACCAGGAGGAAAGCAATTGTGTTTACATGCTTAAAACTTTAATTTTTAGCAGGTGCAACAATTCTACAAACACAGTGCTCACATTCAATTAAAAAAATATTAGCACCTTTTTCACCCTAAATAAGACTTGAAAAAATTACTTTCTTTCCTTGTTTAAAACAGTATTGATATCAATTTAAAGTTCTGGTATTCTGTCAGATACAGATCCTTCAGAATCAGTACTACTTTTTGTCTTAATTTGGTTTGAAGCACTACAATCTTCTTTTATGCTATATGAAGACTAATGAGACTGGAGTAGGTCCCAGTTTTGCTAATTAAAGCCGATTATTAACAGCTATAAAAATCCCTCCTAGCAAGCAGGATTCAAAACCTTGAACTCTGGAACCTAAAGGCACTACCCTACCATTAAGCCATAACTTAGCTAAATATTTTTTGATAGGTCTTAAGTAAGAAGAAAGAAAAGTTTTGTAAATAGCACCTAAACAGCACATTAGATTTAGATTTAGAGTGGGGCATCCCATGAGAGCACCAGCACTGCAACCCAAGGCCTATTGTACCGAAACCCCCCATTTACTGGAACAAAGGAGTCCCAGCATAAAGTTGAGAAATATTAACAATTAGGTCTCAAAGAGACCAATAGCTGAGATAAATCTAAGCAGCAATTTAACCGGGAAGTTGATCAGCTCCGACGACTCAATAAAGTGATAATCAAGAAATTCAAATCTCTTGGCACATTAGTAGTCACATTCACAAAAAATGTGTTTGGAACTCTCCTCTGCCACACAGCACCCCTACATACCGCTGCCCGCAATGCTAATAATGTTAAGGTGCCTCTTGAGACAACAGTGGCCAGTCAACAGACCAATGGCCATCTTTAGCTCATTCCGACTGAGCTTAAGTAGCTCAGAGCCCTCATCCATGGATAACCCTGGTTAAGCTTCTTGGCCTGCCTTTGATTACAAGAATCAAGCCAAGCCCTGTAAGTCTCCCCCATTAGAAGGTCCTTAACAGTCTTTCTTACTCCATTATGAGGAAGACATTAGGCGAGATAAAAATTTGTAAATAATAATTGGCATATCAAAAAATTCTAAAGTCATTTGAACTTTTAATAACTTTATTAGCACCAATAGCAACAAAACTTTATTCTTACCATCATCACTGTAACCATTCTCTTTGCCTGATTTAAAATCTAGATTTGGAGAATCAACATCATCTGTTATTTCTTTCAACTGGGTTCCGATACCCAATAATGGTAATTGATGAAGATGACGAATAGACTCCTGAAAAACATAATTAAAACATATGAAGCAAAGAATTAAAACAGATGAAAGTTTTATATTTATACAACTGAACTAATCTATTTAATCCTTGTTAAAATGCAAAATTTAAATGACAAAATGTCTATTTTTCTTTAACTATTGGATTGTTTCTTATAAATGGAAATTTATACCACTGTTCTGTTTTGTCAGTAACAAATCACTTATAACATTTGGTCCCCCTACTTTAAAACCTATACTGCTCCTTAAAGTTTGGTTTGGAGCGCTACGGTCTACTTTTTGCAACACGAGGGCTAATGAGACCGGGACCTACTGCTTAAAGCCGATTCCAAGTGGCTACGAACATCCATGCCATAGTGGGATTCGAACCAACAAACTCCGTTTCCAAAGGCCATTAACTATTCAGCAATCGTTCGGCATACAGTTCCTTAAAATAGTAAATGCTATGATACATATGTACATACAAATTATTAGTAGTATTTTTAATTACACTTTTTTTAACCTGATATTTTCATTTATTAACAGTTACAGTAAATGGCTTAATAAATCAAGAAATTTTTAGCATTTTTATGACATTCATTAAATTTTTTTTATAATTCCTTTGTGTAAATAGGTTGAACTTTTTAAATTATTGTTTTAGATAAGTGTACAAATATATACAGTTGAGAATGAGATAATTTTATATATATATGTGTGTGTGTGTGTATGCTGTACATCATTGAAATTTAAAACTTAACGATTAGTGCTTTCCCTGAAAGGGCAATAAATTAAATTTTGTATTAATAAGAAGCTTCTTTGGGAGGAAGGGCGAGAATAAATTTTAAATTTCTGTGCTTTCTAAATAACTTTTAGTTACAGCATAAAACTTCAATTTTAAAATAATCAAGATGGAAAAAAAATTTAAAAAAAAAGATAAAACATTTTTCTCACTAAAATATCAATTCTAATAATAAAATTATATAAATTATTTTTTAAATAATTCATCAAAAATCAATTACATTAAATCAAATCCCGATTAGTAATAATGAAAATGTACATACTTAAATTTACAAAACATTGTTCAGAAATTTAGAGTTGAAATCAAAGTGTAACTTTAAACTTCAACTAACAAAATAAATAATTCTATTAAATCAGATATACTTACAGGATCCAAAAAGTCATTCTCAAGATTTCCATCATCATCAATATTTCCAAATAAAAGATGAGTTAAAGATATTGATCTGTCATTATCTCCATCTTCGTCACTATCCATTTCTTTCACTGACCACAAGAAAATCATATATTAATATATACTTCATCACTTATAAAAGAAGTAATGAATTTTACATAGAAACATTTTTAATAGCTTTATATAAAAAAGTTCAAATATATAGAAAATAAATTTAACAAAATAAAACTTGTTCACAAGGACTTAAAAGAGTGTCTTCTTAAAGAAAACTTCAACTCCATTAATAATCCTTGTGTGAATAATTACTAAAATATGAAGTTTTGAAAACTCTTTTGTAAATACCATGAAAAATAAAAAACACTAATTTTAGAAAAAATTATACATCAAGATAACAAATAAGACAGTATACAAAATTTTCTGAAGATAATCTACTACCTTTTTTTTTTTAAATTTATACCGAAGAAATTACATCAAATAAATTAGCATTTGATTTTTTTTCTTAAAATAATCAACTCCTTTAATAATCCTTGTGAACAAATACTAAAAAATGAAGTTTTGAAAATTCTTTAGTAAATACCATGAAAAATAAAAATCCCCAATTTTAGAAAAAATTATATATCGAGATAACAAATAATATAGTATACAAAAAATTTCTGAAGATAATTTAGTACCTTTTTTTTAAATTTATACCAAAGAAATACATCAAATAAATTAGCATTTGATTTTTTTCTTAAAATAATCAACTCCTTTAATAATCCTTGTTAATAAAAATTAAAATATGAAGTTTTGAAAATTCTTTTATAAATATGAAAAATAAAAATCACTAATTTTAGAAAAATAAAAATCACTAATTTTAGAAAACATTGTGCCTCAAAATAACAAATAAGATAGTATACAAAAATTTTTTGAAGATAATTTAGTACTTTTTTTTTTTTTTTATTTATACCAACCAAAGAAAATACATCAAATAAATTAGCATTTGATTTTTTTTTTCTTAAAATAATCAACTCCTTTAATAATCCTTGTGAATAAATACTAAAATATGAAGTTTTGAAAATTCTTTAGTAAATACCATGAAAAATTAAAATCACTAATTTTAGAAAAAATTATACATCAAGATAACAAATTAGATAGTATACAAAATTTTCTGAAAATAATTTACTATACTTTTTTTTTTTTTTTTAATTTATACTGAAGAAAATACATCAAATAAATTAGCATTTGATTTTTTTTTTCTTAAAATAATCACTTCCAGATAAATTGTTAGACTTTTTTTTTGTGTTATCACATGTTAAAAATTATATATCTATGGTTTAGATATTAACATGCTACAATTTAAAATATTTAATTAAAATTCATTTTCAGCATTAATCTCTGAATTTTTTTTAAACACTGCTTAAAATTTACTGGAAAATAATATAATCAATACGAAATTAAAAATAAAAATAAAAAAAAAATTATACATTTCACTTTGGAGAAAACTAGGAATTAAAATTCAAGTTCAAATATGTTTAATATTTTGTGTGCAGTACCTTCAACTAATGTTCAAATCACTAATTTTAGCAATTATAGATCAAAATAATAAATTAGTGCACAAGAAATTTTTAGAAGTTAATATAATAATTTTTTTAATTTATACCTACGGAAACACATTATATAGGTTAATTAATATGAGATTTTGTTTTACTAATGAGACATAGATAAATATATTTAATTACATTTTCTTTTGAATTACCACATGTTGCGACTAACACAATATATTATATATGGTATTAACATGCTAAAACTATAGATATTTAATTAAAATTCACTTTTAGCAACATCCTTTGAAACTTTTAAAATATTGCTTAAAATTCCCTGTAAAATAATAATATAATCAACACTTAATTAAAAGTGAAGAAATAAATCATGTATATATAGATAGATATGACTGGAGAGAAATATGATTTAAAAATCACAAATCAAATATATCTAATATTTTGGTTTTAGTACCTTTAACTAATGCAATTATATTTATAAATTTGATTATATATAAGATCTGACATTATAAAACATTTCTTGAAACTTTCAAGTGAAAGTCATTTCTATTTTTGAGAAAATAAAAAGATTTTCTCCGCTCTTGAAGAATTCAAAACTAAGTTGTTAAAAAAATTTTCTCAGAACCAACAAAACGAAATAAAACACTATAATACTTTTAAAATTTTATTAAAAATTCATATCAATTTCGGATAAATATAAAAAAAAGGTAGATAAAACAAGCAAATTTAGATAAATTTAAAACTTTTTTAAATTATTTCACAATTTTCAACTTAAAATAGCTATAAGTATTATCCTATGTTTATACATAGTACTGCTCAAAGGAAAAAAGTTTAATTTTAAAAAGTAAAATTAAATTAATTTTTTTAAATTAATACATAAGACAATTTTACTCTACGTTATTCAGAATATTTAACTCTCTACAGCAATCCAGAATATAATAATGAAAGTTAGAAATTCAGATAACCTTTCCTAGGAGATAACAATAATTTCTGCTTAAATATATGCTTTTCTTTCTTCTGAAATTACAGTGGTTTTAAAATTGGCTGTGAAGACTTCAATTTAAATAACATTTCATAGATGTATGGCATTAAAACTTTCAATTAAATTAACGAATATTTTTACAGCAACAGTTAGAATTCATTACCTAGGCCAAACTATTATTTATTATATATAAATATCAATTAAGCAGCCATATATGAAAAGTTTATTATCTCAAAATCACATTACTATATCTGTTTATTAATATATACTTCAGACAAATAGTACCAAAATCTACTATTAAAAACTTTATAAAAGAATATACATGTGTAGATTGTGTTAATAATGTTGGCACATTTCAATTTTATAACATGTTTTACAAGATAATTCCCCAAAACTTAGCTAGTATGTACTTCAAAGCAAATATTTGCACACAATTATTTATAAAAGTTTCCCAATCAGAGAGGTAATAGATCCTACATTTTACATTCATATGTTTATGTATAGTCACTTTTTTTCTTCAATAACTTTAATAACTTAAAATTTAAAGATTCTCAAATAAACAATTATCTTTTAAATGTGTAAACTTTAAAACAGCAAAAAAAAGTTATCCGAAAAAATAAAATTAGCTGCATACCTTTATAACCAGATTTCTTTCATATATTATCACTTTATAATTCTTTGTAAGCATAAATTTAGATGCACTTGATATTTAGCATTATTTACCGAAACGCTAGATCATATATGTCCACGCAAAAACTACACACCTTTTGGTTCGTAATTTACTCTAAATAAACAAATATTTAACACTTATACAGCCGAAATCGGCCTGTTTCTTTACACCAAAGAATAATCAAAAGAATTTTGTGTCGTTTATTATGTACTGACAATTACGTGCGTGTATATTTTTGTTACAGAGCACTAACCGATATCTTATTTGGCCTGTACGCCAGCGAAAGCTAGTGTCACTAGCTTTCACCAGCTTGTACGTATCGCTTGAAGTAACTTCTGTAAATGGCTGGGATCAACCCAGAAGAGTTGGAGAAACAAACGATAATTGTAAGCGGACAACATGGAGCGCATGCGCAGATGAAACATTACAATAACATCACTCATTTAGTAACAGCTATGTTTTCACCGAATCCTGTTTATATAAAAGGACAATATGGTTTTATTCGTTCATTATGAATTTAAAACAAAAATTAATCATTATTTATTTATTTCCCTATTCTTGGAATAATATTTAGTACTATTCTGTGTTATGAAAGTAGAAAAAGAGTATTAAATGAATCTGTTCGCGCAGGAGCTTACTATTCGTTATTAAATATCTTTCCATAACAAGTTCTGAAATATTTAAATCATTTTACCGAAAAAGTGTTACCAAAAATTCCCAATATTCAATTTTAGATTCTGATAATCATTCTGGTATAAGGGAAAATTAAATATGCTAATCGAAATTCACTGAAAGTCACCTAATTATTAACTTTGTAAACAGTTTAATTTGATTTAAACTACGCCGATTTTCAATAAATATATGTTTCGTTACACATAAAATATTCTCAAATCTCAATAATTTCCGATCTCACTAAAATAAAACTGTACGTATACTTTTTTTTCAAATGGGTTTACCTTTGCAATGCAAAATAGTTACATAGATTGTGATTTTCTTTTCAACGCTGGGTACAATCAGACGAAGAAATTGAATATAACCTGAGACAAACAAGCCAAAGATTTCATGAAAGCTAAAAGTTACATTTATCTTCTAAAGGCCCCTCTACACTATGGTCCATTGAAAGACATTACCACTGTCTGGAGGGGTTAAGGCTTATCGAGGTCCAGTATGGTAGACGATAAAATGGCCTTGGTCGAGGATGGCTTCGGAAGCGGTTTTTCTTCAAAGATCAAAGGCAACCAGTATGCGTTACCGAAGGGAGCAGTAGATTTTATGGATGCATACACGTGTTTTGCTCACTGAGTGGCTCAGTGTGTGGATGCAACCCTTGAACAATCGTTTAAGGTCGCCAACAGGACCAGTACTAGAGTGGTAAACAATGGACCATAGTGTGGAGGCTACATAAGAAATAGACCAAATTAAACTAGATAATAAAGAGGTTAAAGACCCAAGAAAATTAAACATTTTTCTTATTTCTTTTTTGGGCATCTATTGTTCTTTACTTCTACATGTATGTAGAAATGCAGTGATATGCAATATGCACATTTTCACTATCAGGTTATGCATAATGTAAATAATAATACATTTTGCTCATATGGATGTGAGATCACAAATATGTACAAATTATCGTTACCATATGGTTAAATTATACGACTCTGAGTCAAGATTCATCTGTTACTAGTATTCAAATACCAAACGGGGAAGTCATTAAGAAGCATGTGTATATGATCGTCAGAAAACAGTTTATTCATAACATTTCATATAAACATTTTAATCTAAGTTAATGAAATGATATATTAAGCATCCTTTATCTTCTTGAAATCGTGATATTATTAACTGAGCTAAGCTTAAGGTTTGTTTGCATTATCAATTTCAGAAGGAACTTCTGAACAATGACTTTCGCCTTTATTAATGTAACATTAAATCTCTCCGAAAAATTCAAATTTTTAATTCTTTTCGACTTCACGAAAAAATACTAAGACCATTTTCGAAAAAAAAAAAATTTTTTCTTTTTTACTTGTACACTTCAATTTAATTTCTTGAGATTTTCACATAATGCCAGTTTTATAATGTAACTAGTAATGTGGCCGACTGTGCCTAGACCCTGGGCTCCATAAAATTTGGTAATTAATGAAAAAATAAATGTAAACATTGTTTAAAAGGATTTCTTCCAAAGTTTACCAAAATTCCGGGTTTATTTCCCAAAATTCCTGGTTTATTCCCACCTCTTTTAAAGTTCCGGGTTTTTTACATCTCTACTTTCATGACATAGGCAAAATCACACCCATGGTCCCCTTGCACCCGGGGCTCCTTGGGGAAATAGGAGCGGGCCGGCAAAGGGGGCTGATAAGGTTTTTTGGTGTCGCTTGTTTGTTTTTGCAGTGCCTCGGAAAAGGAGGATGTGCTCTTTTCGGAAGGTCTCAAGTTTCCAGACCCCCCCGAGGAAGGGAGAGAAGATCTGCAAGAGCGCAGTTGGATATGGGCCTGCGACTTGGAGACATCTCTCGTTTCGATGTGAGAGAACACGACGACGGTTGTATTCTGGATATGATACGCTCAGCCATATAATCTGGACAAAATAGGCCCAGAGACTCATAAATATGTCATTTTTGATTTTTCTTTAATTTTTCGTCAATTTTGTTTTGTAAACAAATTTGTGTTGTGCGTCTAAACCAGAGGTGGGCAAAAGCCGGTCAGCAGGCCGGATCCGGCCCTTTGGCATACTTTATCCGGCCCGTTAAAAAATCCTGCATACATTTTTTTTAAATCTCTTATGTGCGATGTTGTTGAAATCAACAGTATTTGTATGCGTAGTGTACATATAAATAATGAAAAATATATAAATAATAGAGAGTATTATAATTTGACGAAAATCTACACTCGGTATTAAGGATTGCTACAAGTGATTTGGATCCAAATTTTGAAGAAATAATATCAAATGAACATTCCAGATTTCACGTTTCGCATTAACTAAAACTATTCTATTTTAACGTTTGATGTTTGTCTTTTCTTTTTATAATTCTATTTACTATTATATTTACAAAATGTAATATAAATATAAAAATGTAATAACTATGATCAAAATAAAATAATTTGTATCGTTAAGATATAAATAAATATAAAAAAATCTTTCATTAACTGATTTATTTAATGACCATTAATTTAATATAATGGATCATATTTCTTTAAAAATTACGTGACATATTTTACTGGGCACAAATTGTTCGCATATACACCTAAGTAAGACAATTTATTATTACTATTATCTTTTATTAACTGTCAAATTTCTCTGTCCAAATGCTTTAAAATGATACTTATAGTGTTTTTGTCAAAAAAATTTCTTGGGCAGGGAAAAAACTCCACCCAAAACATTCGCGTG
>CM063505.1:77308082-77360582 GCA_032207245.1 Pardosa pseudoannulata
ATTCAGACTTACTAAATTTCAAAATAAAATGAAAAAACTCACCTTATATTTATGTACTTTATATTATCCTTTAAAGCATAACAATTGTATACATAATTAAAAAAATTGATCAATTGTTGGCTGTCTACAATTTTTTCTAAGAAGCTCATTGATAAATTGTTCGCAATCATAATGTTTTATCAAGTCATCGAAGCAGTGTTGTACTCCACGTTTCAACACTTTCAATGCATTTCTCATTTCAGCACTTGTAGGAGGTGGCTCAGTATCAAGAGATTTTTCATATTTTTCATCTGACTCATCAGTTTCATCATTCGTCTGTTTTTCTATGGCAATCTGACAGACTTCAGATTCTGTTAATGGGAAAGCTACTGGAATGTTTTGATCTACTTTCACCCATGACTCGAACTCTTCAGAGCTCATATTCGAAGGATTTTCTATAATTTCTTGAGATTTTTGGTAATTTTTTCGTAAAATTAAGGTATAAAAGGTGAATATTCTCTTTCTCAGTTCCAATAAGAATGTGTTGCCTTCTGACAACCATTGACCACCAGCAGGGTGTGCGTATTTCTGAAAAATTCCAAGAACGTGTAAGACCCCACTCCTTTCTTCATTTCCCATTTCCCTAAGTGGATGAGGGAGAATTCTCGGAAATTCAAACAATAGCGAAGAGAAAGAAAAGAATGAGTTCCTTCTGAATCTATTGTGAATATTCCTTTGCCCGCTTAAATGAGGTTCGATAACTGATAACATTAACCGATGTAATGATCATATAAAGCGATAATTTTAACATACAAATGAACAGAGAAAATGGGGACCAAGTGATTTCGGTAGCAATAAGCGATTGATAACATTAACCGCGATCACATTAAGCGGAGTCCACTGTAAAAATAGTACGTCTAAATTAGTAATAATATGTCTAAATTAGTTTTACTTTCAGTAGAGGATCATAGATGTCAGCACTATACTTCTGATTTGTTTATTTATTTATTTGGCTTTGTATTAGTTTTCATAAAAGTATTTAGTACACACTTTTAATATGGTGCATCAATTACAAATATATTTAACATTTTATAGTAACTGATTGGCGTAATTTAAATGTTTTTCTTCTATTTTGTTTGTTTTGTAACATATACTTAAATAAAAATTTAACTACTGCTATAGAGATTTTTTTTCAGTTTCAAGAATGAGGCTTAGATTCTCAAATTATAAAGTTAAAAATTTAATTATATACAATTATATAAAATTTAAAATTATATACAATTATATAAAATTTAACAATTATATACAATTATATAAAATTTAACAATTATATACAATAATATAAAATTTAACAATTATATACAATTATATAAAATTTAACAATTATATACAATTATAAAACTTAACTTATTTATTTCTATACAAAATGTTTGCAATTGGCAATAAAAACTTTTTTATCTCTAAAAATTAAACTAATTAAATACACATAAATTTCAACATGTGAGAAAAATTACCAAATTACTTACAATAGGGGATCATAGATGTCAGCACTATACTTCTTATTTATTTATTTGGCTTTGTATTATTTTTCATAAAAGTATTTAGTACACGCTTTTAACATGGTTCATCTACTACAAAAATATTTAACATTTTATAGTAACTGATTGGCGTAATTTAAATGTTTTTCTTCTATTTTGTTTGTTTTGTAACATATACTTAAATAAAAATTTAACTACTGCTATAGAGATTTTTTTTCAGTTTCAAGAATGAGGCTTAGATTCTCAAATTATAAATTTAAAAATTTAATTATATACAATTATATAAAATTTAAAAATTATACACAATTATATAAAATTTAACAATTATATACAATTATGTAATATTTAACAATTATATGCAATTATATAAAATTTAACAATTATATACAATTATACAAAATTTAACAATTATATACAATTATATAAAATTTAACAATTATATACAATTATATAAAATTTAACAATTATATACAATTATAAAATTTAACTTATTTATTTCTATACAAAATGTTTGTAATTGGCAATAAAAAACTTTTTTTATATCTAAAAATTAAACTAATTAAATACATATAAATTTCAACACGTGAAAAAAATACCAAATAAACTATTGGGATTAAGAAAATTTGTTCAGTAATATTTATTATTAATTATCAAGTAATATATGTAGTGATTTCTTTTTTAAAATATTTATTTCAATTTTTATAACATTTCTACTGATTCTAATATTATGAATTCCTTTGAAGAATTCTCATCAACAAACACTTCGTGAGTAGTTTTAAATAAATTATCTGTATAAAACCACTGATGAAAATATTTTACAAAAATTAAAATCCCTATTATTTTTATTAAATATGTACTTAACACAATACAGACAGTATAGATTTTAGAAAGGAATTGACATGACTAATTTTAACCCACTGTAATTCTTGTTTCACTTAATAGATGGCAGCACATGACAAGTGTTTGTTTGCATTTTTGGGTTCTGGAAATCTTAATAACAGAATTTGGACCCTTGTTTTAATTATTTTATAAGGTACTTGCACTTAAGTAATGATAATGTTAATAAAAAAAACCCGTTTAATTTACTGTTATCATAAAATATTTTGGCTTTGATAATTTGTTATGCTAAATCAATGCATTCAAAACGAATTTTGATTGTTCTAAATCTTAAGTCATTTTTTACATTCACAAATATCATTATTTTCTTCTTAGTTATTCACATATTTTCCGTGTCATCTCCTTTATAGATCCACCTATCAATTAATTTATCTTAGTTGTTATTCTAAAACATTTAAAAGTTGAGTCGTAGCCAGGGCCTGATTAAAGAATGTGCCGACTGGGCCCCCTAAAATTTGGTAATTAATTATTAAATTATAAATAATTTAATTATCCAAATTTGAAAATGTTTTACAATTGTTATTTGCTTAAGAATTTTATTATTTTATTATTTTTTCTCTTATTAATTTTGTCTTTAAACTTACGAATAGCTATTATTTGTTAATCTTACCTATGCTACTTTATTTTATTTTTATATAAAACCTTAATTGAAGTGTTACAGTTTACATCCATGAGGATATACAAATTTTTGGCATTCGACTGTACTACAAAAGTATGTAAACATAAAAAAAATTAATATAAACTTTCCTCCAAAAATATTCGTTTGTATCCTCTTTTATAAACTAATATATTTTTTTTTTGCCTTGAAAGGAGGGTAGGGGGGAGCTCGAAAGACTACTAGGCCCTGGGCCCAACTTTGCCTTGATCGGGCCCTGGTCGTAGCATATAATCATTATAAAGATTAACGTTTTGGATATTGTAAAAAATAACACTAGCAATGAAATTTAGTAGAGAACCAACCTAAGGTTTAAAATATAACTTTGAGATGTATTTTTAATAATTATTAAATAAAAGTAAAATTCGTTGATGAAGTTCCCAGGCAGCACAAAAATATCGGCCAATATTAAATTTTAATATGGATTTAAACGGTCATAAACGATATCCTTGAATGTACGAGGATTGGAACTTTAATAGTGACAACCATGCTGTAAAAAAGCTACGTAACATAACCAAAGAATACCGCGTATACCACACGTGACGTACATACCTACCTTACCCCGCAGCAAAAAGAATCGTTCTTCCTACGTCATACTCATGTGGAGTGACGCAAAAAACTGATCCTTGTTTTAGCTTGGGGTCTAAAGTGTTGTGTACAAGAACAACGAAGTTGGGTAAAAATTCAGTGTGCCAGAGGTCGTACAACAGGACAGTGTCATCTAAGGTTTTACCATCCACTTTACTCTCCAAGTCTAAGCTTTTGTGACTTTGTCTTAATTTCTAAAATGTAGGAACCACCTCGTGGCATTAGCTTTAGAACTGTTCCAGAGATTCTTGTGTCAATAGACCGGTGCATTCGAATTATCAACAGAACAGATGCTGCTGCAGGTGTTCTGCGACTTCCCCATCGTTGGAAACGGCTTATACACAATGTGTTCGACTATATTGAAAGACTGTAAAACTTGTTGACAGGGATCACTTTTGTATTCCATATAAATAAATAGTTGCCACTATTAAAGTTTCAACCCTCGACATATTTTGGTTTGGGTTAATAAGCTAGGGTGCACTATTTTGCAACAGAAGGTCTAATTAGACCGGAAGCTCAAAGATTATTTACGAGATATGCTTCAAGCCGATTCTGAACTGAACATCCATTCCTTTACTTTAATGGGATTCGAACCTGTGAAATCCGATTCTAAAAACAGTGTCTTAGAGCCAGTCTCCCCAAAGGCGTTTAATGGCTAATCGAGATTAACCCATGGCGCTAACCAATGGTGGGACTCAATTCTCCTTTTAAACAGAGATTAATCGCGGTTAGCAGTTAAACGACTTTAATGAGACCAGCCCTTACTCATTCGACCATCGATCAGCAAAGTCGATTAAATTTTGCTGAATGTCGTGAGGTACAATTGGATGTGTACTATCGTTAGGATATGCCTGGAGGTTTTCATGGTCAAAATTTCATATACATACATGGGTATTACAATCAGCGGTGGAGGCAGCATTAATGGCCAATGTGTGACAAGCTCCGCTGATGAAGGATCTTCAGGTGACGTTACAAGCCTATAATTGATTTTATTTATATTGCTTTGATTGAATTTACAAGATAGTTCTTTAGGGTTTGAGTTTAACAGAATAATTTTATTCTTAAAATTATGAATATCTGAATAAGAAAAATTTATTGTAAGTCATGCATGTTACTTACCTCATAATCTCAATGTATTCTTCTAAATTATTTACATTAAATATGATCTATGGATAAATAAGAAACTATTACACACATATAATATATATATATATATATATATATATATATATATATATATATATATATATATATATATATAATGTTGCAGTATATTGAATGTTTAGATAGATTTAGTTTTTAAATTAAATTTTAAATATTTTTGAGAATTAGAAATTTGACTTCGAATATAGGCACACAAATGAATGAGACTTGAAAATTTGAGAGGACATAAGAAATTGTCAAATGAAAAAATGATTAAATTGAAAGAATGAAATGTATTAACTTATTAAGTATGGAATAAAAGTTCTTTAACAAAGTAAAATAATAAGCAAGAATCCCCCACCCTCTCAATCTGTTAATACTTATTAGAATAGCCATCCTTACATGAAAAATAAGAAACAGTCTACCGCACAGCTCATTGGCCATTAGGGTTAGCTCCGCCCTCAGTTGCAAGATGTATCTATTTATTTAAAATTCGTGGAACAGTTTGGAGCTTGGATGTCAGAAATGATGTTTATATTTACTAACATAGACAGTAATTGTTGAATATTAATAAAATAATAACAATTTTAAGACATAGTCTACATTAAAGAAACACATCAAAAGAACGTTTCGTAAAAACTGGCAAATTTATTAAATTTCATTTTTTAGAATATTTCTCTTCTCAGCAATGCAAACAACTCTTACAAACATTTCGTTTGAAACAATTTCAAATCTTAGTTTTGCATTATGGGGCTTACTCTGGACGTTGCGAGTTAGTTCAAATGTTCGTTGGGACGTCACTTGGATGTCAGTTCGATCGTTTACTTGCATAATGTCCGCAAGCTGACGTCTAAATTACGTCACAATGAACGTTCGAACCGACTCGCGACGTTCAGAGTAAGCCCCAATGTCGGTCAATATTGACAGATGTCCGGAAATCGGGCTCGACATCTAAAATAAAGGCTGTCTGCAACCTGAATTATGCATAGAAATAACTAAAGAATGAAACGCTCCATAAGCCTAATTTTTGATGTCCTTTTACACGAAATAAAATTTTGGCTGCGGTCTTGCCTGTATTTTGGGTTTCTGATCAGAAAAAGAAAATCAGGGTTTGGTTAAGAGCTCCTTAATTAAGGGTAAAAGTAATTCGAAAGGGAAGAACTGCTTGGTGAATATTACACTTGCCAAGTCCATTGGGGAAGATAATGAAACACACCAAAAAAGCCTGATTTGTATTGTCTTTTTAAATAAAAGAAAATTTTAATTGAGGTTTTGTCTATATTTTGGATTTCTTATAAGGAAAAAGAGAACTTGTTTAGTTATGTTTTCCTTAATTAAGGTTTTTCATTTTGAAGTAATTCAACAGGGAACAACTGGTAAATATTACACTTGAGCCAAGTGTGTGGGCAAAAGACAATAAAATGCACTATAAGCGAAGATTTTAAGGTCCTTGTACATGAAATAAAATTTTAACCGAAGTCTAGTCTGTATTTTGTATTTCTTAAGTCCGGTCTCACCGAAATCGTTTAACGGCTAACCACGATTAATCTATGTTTAAACGGAGAACTGTGTCCTACTATTTGTTGGAGCCATGGGCTAATCGCGGTTAGCCGTTAAACATCTTTGGTGAGACAGGCCTTTAGCAAGAAAAAGAAAATCTGGCTTTAGTTGAGTTCTACTTAAGGCTATCCAGTTCGAAGTAATTCTAAAGAGACCAACTACTTGATGAATACTACACGTACCTAGTGTTTGGTGGAAATAGGATGAAATGCCCCCAAAGCCTAATTTGTAAGGTCTCTGTACATGAAATAAAATTTTTAACCGAGGTTTAGTATGTGTTTTGCATTTCTTAGCTAGAAAAAAAATTTGGTTGAGTTCTCCTAAATTATGGCTATCCAATGCTAAGTAATTCGAAATGAATCAACTGATTGATGAATATTACACGTGCAGAGAGTGACACGGTAAAATAATAAAGGCTTAATTTCTGCCATAGCGTGAAGAAATTAAACATGTAAAGTCAGCTAGATGACGGAAACGTGCAACATTTTAAATTTCACACCAAGACTGGTCCGTCAGTTGGATTAGAGAATTGTGGTCTACTGTTTTGCTACACGAAGGCCAAATTAACAATATTGGACAGCAGCGAAACGAGAAAGTCTGTTTAGAGGGGGCTGACTTTATATTTTAATCCTACCAGTCATATTTTAATTTTCCACTCAAAAGTTTTATGCGTGTAGTGGCTATGGAGGCCCATATCTACGTTCCTGTTGTACATACATTTGTGAAAAACTATTTTCAAGAGTAAAACGCACTATGATAGTCAGAATATCAAAAGGAACTCCTGTCAGCTGCAACCATTTCAGTAAAACCATGTAATTAAACCCCTTACCTTGTCTTCCATAAGTTCTTTTATTATCCAATTTCTTTGAGACACTCATTGGGAGTGAAGGGAAACATCATTGTTCACATTGGGGATGGTTTTTTCTAAACAGATTGGCTAAATGTGGTGGTTAAAGTTCTAATGATCTGTTTCTTTTGAGGTGAATGATTACTGGCATATAATTGTTCAGTAAGTGTCGAGCAAAGCGATTTCATACAAAGTTACAAACTATTTTAATACCCTTCCCATTCATTTTCATGTGTATGATAGCCAATAGAAACCCATAATACTGCCCTTCTGTTTGAAACGAAATCCAGAGTCGTCATGAGTTGAGATGTGCCATACTGTGCGAAATTGCCAAATGTTAGAGTCCTCGTTTAGTTCATTGCCCTCTTAGTATAAGATTGAAAAAAGAAATACATTTATTGTTTCCAATCGCAATACGATAGGTTCGCCTTATTAAACACTCATTATCGATTATTAACTTTTTTTACTATAAGTTTTTAGTATACTTTTATAAAAATGTAAGATATCAAGTTCGCTCTGTTTCAAAAACCTATTTTTTAGTGCCGTGTACAGAATAATCTGTAAGATTTAACTGTTAAGTGATAACAGAACTTAGGGTCCAACGTTTAGTGTACAATCCTTTAAGCGGATTCGATCCCAGTCACAATATTTAATAAGGTAGATTTATTGTCGGTAGGTTCGTGTCTTCGTCGTTAGGGGGCGCTGGTTCGTCATGGATTTTCTTAGGATTGATAGGCATTTTGCCCCTGGAGATGGTTGTGTCTGAATCAGAGGCGTACAAAGTAGCACTGCGCTCTCTCCAATAGTAAAACAAAGCGTAGCCTAAGGAAATGAGTAAGAAAAACAGCAAGATTGCAATGAAGAATCAGACAAGCATAGGCGTGGCATCTGACAAATAACTTAAGTTGACACTGGGACCTTCATATCAGAAGAAGTGTACTGAACATCGCTCATGAAGCCTGCTGTAGTAGCCTGAGAACTTGATGCCAAATAATCATTTTTATTTTAGCAACGTATATTTTAGAAGATTGGTACAGAGAAAATCTCTCTGATTTCGGTCTAGAAATTACTAAACTCGCATTTATTCAGTTTTAAAGTTCTTTGCATCGCAAAATGATTAAGAGTTCAAGGTAAAAATGGCTGAACTTTACAAAATGAACTTATTGTTGAAAGCATAATAGAAAAGATTAGAAAGTTCGTTGTTAAAATTAAATTGGGCTACTGAAAAAAAGGTATGGATTTCTGTGGACACTGTTTTCCCTTTCAACCGAATCATTACAATTCATACTTTGTGATATGATGCTACTATCCTTACTGTTTTTCAAATTATTTAGTTCAGTAATTGTTAAAATAATTACAATACTATTGACTGAATGATACTTAAGTTTATAGAATCCCAACAAACGTGATTGGCTGAATTCAAGTTTAGGGGGAAAGGCCAAATCTTTGTTGATTGGTTTTGCTAGATTTTGTTTGTATTTAAACTGTTAAAAGACTTTATTTTTAAATAATAATTTAATCATATGTGTGACTTTTGAAATAATTAATGTGATACCATAAACGTAACCGAATGATGTTATTATTATTAGATTTGATGTTTTATAATTTACTTTTGGAAGATTTTATATTTGTTATTTTCATAACACACTACGAAATCGTGTTTACAAACTAAGCATAACATCATTCGGGCATTCTTTTGGCGATCATTTCCAAAAGTTCACGAGAAGTAGTCAACTGGTCACCTAAATTATAATTCTACCACGTAATCATATCATATCACAGTCTAAGATATGACCCTGCACTTAATTCAGGTCCAGTACTGATTCAGAGACAAAAGTAGGCAAAGACAGCCATCAGAGATATTTTTAACTCTAGAAAGTTGTCGTTACTAAAGCTGAAAGCTAAAAATAAGTTTAATGCCTAATAAATAATTTCTTTTAATGAAAGCATACGAATATCTTTTATTCCCCGCTGTGAAATAAATTTTTAAAGCGTTGTCTTGCATACATAATACTAGTAACTTTAGACAAACACGTGATAGCGCTTAAGGGTTAACTCCAGAAAATTTTTTAATTCTGGGAAAAAATTTTAAAAGTTCTCTCTCTAAATCAATCCAGTTACTTTTGGCTGCAATTTTTAGACTACTTTACAAAAAAATTTAAATAAAAAATTTGAGATGTTTTATTTAAAACCCATTCATTTCATTAAAAAGATAAGCCTAATCATTTGAAAAAAAATCTAAGTCTTGTTAATTTTTGTGAATTCCCCCTCTCACCTAAAAAAATCACGTGTTTCAACACATTCTACAGGTAGATTTTTAAAAATCTCCGCTTTAAGCAGCAGTGCCGTATTTAAATACGTTTCTCGTAATAAAATGCCTCTTGGGATTGAAATGTCATGTTCTTGCCTATTTCCTCGAGTTTGGGGGGAAAAATAAACGAGAAAGAATAACAAAAAAAAAATGTTCCCAGTAGAATTTGCATAATTTACGAACATTTTTCTACAAATCTAAAGAATCTTTAACGCGAAAACTCAAAAAAACACAAATATCAGATTCTGTGAGCGGAAGATTACGCTGCAGGAAAACTTTTGGACAAGTTTATTCGACACTTCTCTGAAGTATGATTCCAAAAGAAAGGAAACATTTTTACGAAGCCAAATTCTTCTTCGTCGATGAACTAGTTTTAGAGATAAATACATAAAAAAAAGAACTCTCACCATTTCCTTTTTTTTCCCCCAATCTGTTTCCAAATGTTACGTTTCCGAGTCAATTCGAAATACATTATGGTGAATAGAAGAAACACATTATTTGTGAATTCGGGAAAAAAAAAACGTCTAAAAAATGTAGGAAGAACTCTATAGCGAGAATGTCGTATTTTCTAACTTTCCACTGCAACATTCCCCAGAGCAAACATGAACAGGCAGGAAAGATGATAAAAATAGAAAGAAAACGATAATAATAATAATAAAAAATAGAAGCTTTTTTCACAGTTTTTCCCAAACGATAATATTCGGGCGTTCAAACTGTAAAGTAACAGTTCCCCAAAGAACGGAAAGCATTGCTTGTAAAAATGAAGGTTTCCCTCCCCCCGTATGTTACTGATTTTTTTTTTTATTATTTTCTCTCGCTTCCCACGTCATAACTTTGTATCGCCGAGCAATTTCGAGGTGCATTATACAATGATAAATAGAAACATATAGCCTTCACTCAAATATTAAAGCGTATACAGTTGGGAAATCAAAACTGATATTTAAGAAAAGAAATTGTGATAAAAAAAAGTATGAGACGGAACATAACGGAATTTAGAGGATTGTGTTGAGCAAAATTATAGGACGTTTTGCAGAGAAAAGTTGAAGGAAAGCACCCGTAAAGATCTAAAAGCAAAAAAACAGAGTTTTTTTTTTAAAAAAGAAGTTTAAAATCTCCATTTAATTTTGTAATAAGAATTCGGAAAAATGAAATAATAATAGCAAATAGCATTCTATCTTAGCAGTTAAAGTTGAAAGAGCATGTCATTTCAGTAGGCAAAAAGTCTGTCCCAAAAGTAAATGGAAAAAGTTATATGAATTAAATAATCGTACTTATAAAGAAAAATTGTCAATATAATCTTCAAAGTATGCTTCTTGGGCAGAACTACAACGAATTTAGAGTTGCTACTCGTGGTTGTAGCCTTGTTCTATATTTATATTCTGCGCTTGTTCGAACTCATTTTGAGAAAGGACGCGAATTCTTGTAGTTGCAGCTCTTTGGACAACCTGGAGTGTTTTAAAATGGCGTCTTTTTAACGTCTTCCTTAAGCCGTAAAAACTAAAAAAAAAAAAAAAAAAAAGTTTACAGGAGGACAGGTCGGGACTGTTTGGTGAATGAGGGATGAACAAGGATGTATTCATAGATTAAGTATTCAGTCACAGCTAACGCCATGCGGGAAAACTGGAGAAAGCGTACTAAGGTTAAAACCCAGATAATCTTTCATTGTTCATCAGGGAAATCTTGTTACAGGAATTACCATCTGTTTGATCAACACCTGCTGCTGTTGGCTATGCCACGGCGTAGTGAAGTCACAGCGCGGGAAATACAAATTCCATCTACTCTAAAGAATAATGTAGACTCAGTTTCTC
Source organism: Pardosa pseudoannulata (assembly GCA_032207245.1). Classification (NCBI taxonomy): domain Eukaryota; kingdom Metazoa; phylum Arthropoda; class Arachnida; order Araneae; family Lycosidae; genus Pardosa; species Pardosa pseudoannulata. Next base: position 77,319,409 of record CM063505.1, read on the forward strand.
AGTCGAACTAGTGTTCTTCGCCATTTTCAGCTATCTACCTAACAAAAATTTAAACTGGTACTTAACAAAAAACTAACTTAAATAATGTATAGGTTTTTGTTTATACTACAAATATATAACCTACAGAGAATTTTTTTAAAAATCCACGCTTGAAATGTACAAAATTAATAATTTAAAGAACTAAACACAACTTAAAAGAGGATTGAAGAAGCTGAATCTAAGCAGGAACATGTAAAGTTTCCCTTCTTACTGTCTCTATATATTTTTGATGCAGGGTCGCGCGTTGTCGACGCTGACGATCCTGCAACTAGCATCCTATGGGCGGACGCTGTTTACCCTTTTCTTCAAGCATTTGAACCCTTTTAAGTAAAATTGGGAATTCACAATTGAAAATAGCACAATTGAACTTAAATTTAATAAGCTGTCGATGTTCAGAACATTCCTCACTCGGTCTATGCTTTCATTCATTTTCGTAGTTTATGTCTTCAAATGCACGGATAACTTTTAATGTTCTGTTGGTCGTTCCTATAAAATTATTCTTTCAGAACTAAACCCAAACCCGAAAACTGTTATTTTTGGAGGAGCGAAAAATATTTACAATTTGAAGCCCTGGTTCTAAGCTTGAGTTTTTGGTATATCGCGACTAGTAAGTACTGCTTAAAGTTGGTTTCGAATAGCTGCAAACAACTATGCCAGAAGCGGGATTCAAACCTACAAACACCGGTTATGAAGAGTCTCTACCCATTCGATCATAGTTTGGTAAAAAAAAAGCACGGACGAGAAAGTTCCAGTACTCTTTAAAATTAGCTAATCTTGATAAATGTAGGTATTTATGTGCTGATGATTTTAAAAATATGTATAAAAATATTTTATTTAAAAGAACAATCTCATTTTTAGGTTAAATTTAACGATATACGAAGGCCACTCTGAAATTTTTGAGATACAACTAGGTTTTTAAAGTTATACTTACAAAATTTTAGGTGTGTTCAAAGTAGTCTCCTTCAGCATCAGTGCACTTTTGTAGACGAATTTTCCACATATTACATGCCTCAAGCCATTCAGCATTTCTTGTAATATATGAAAAAAATGCATTTATAGCTACATTAATCTCTTCTTCTGAACGAAAACGACATCCACGTAAGTTCTTTTCTTTAGATTAAAGATTAACTAAAAGTCGCACATAGCTAGATCAGGTGATGTTCTATCACTTTAATTTGTTTTTGTTTAACCCCTTCCGGTATGATTTAATAATGAAAAACTATGCATGAAATAACCATTTAATTTTTATTTAAAAAACTTGTTTCATTTTACAATTCTTACATATTCTTAATTAAAATCCACTTTTTACATAGTGTTAAATAATATCAGAAACAGTAAAATTAAGAAAATATCAAAGCAAAACATTAATAAGTTATACAGATAACAGTCTTCAAGCTAGTGGTACTTTTCAAAACAAAGTGCAAAGGAATTCTTAATTGTTTACACCGCCAAGTAGTCTCACTTTTAATTTGATTCTTGTAACACACACGGCATTTCTTAGTAGGTTTTCTTTTATTCTGACTCATTAATTTGGCAATGACTTGTACCAAGTAAACAATATGCAATAGTGACTTGTGATTTTCACAAGTGATAAAAGTGTAGCCAAATTCAGTACACTAGAAATTTAAAACTAAATTAATTATCATATTTAACAGTAATTTTAATCGCGTGACGAGTGTAGCTCGTCATTGTGCGGTATGGAATGAAAAACTAATGATGAGCTAGACTCGTCATTTTACCAGAAGGGGTTAAGAAACTGAACTGTTAATCCGGCTGTATGTGAAGATGCATTGTCATGGTGAAGCATTAGTCCCCTAACATTCACTTCTTGTAGAATTTATGGAAGACATTCATTGGTATACCAGTATGCTGTTACTGTCTTTTGTTCTCCAACTTGATGGCTTTGATCAATCCCGTACTTCTGAAGAAAACGGCATACATCACTTTTTTCAGTGCTCGTTGTCTTTTCACCATTGTTGGCGTGGGATCATCTTCAAAGACCCATACTTTGCTTTCTTGACGTGTTGGAACGTCAAAAAACGGTATATACGTTTCATCACCCGTTACAATTTTAGAAATGATGCGGTGGCTACCATCATTTAGCAATTTAACAGTTTCTTTACTGATTCTGACACGCTCCCCTTTTTGGTGCTCAGTTAGATTATGGGGAACCCAACCGTAAATTCCTTTTTTCATATGTAATTCTTCATTAATAATTTTGTGTATGGATGCGGATCCAATGTTAAGTTCCTTATGTATGATTTGATAGGTACAGCGATTATCATTCATTAACATTTTTCGTATGGCAAACACATTATCTGGGATTACTGCCGACGGCGGACTTCCTGTGTGTTATCTTCATCCTGAAGAAAATTGCTACCTCTGCTAAATTCTTTAAACCATCGGAATACAGTAGCACATGCTGGAGATTCATCATCAAATGTCAATTGTAACCATTGAAAACATTCTTCTTGATTTAATCCTGCTTTATAGCCGTTGAAAATTACAGCGCGAAAAAGTTTTCGCGTCAACTCCATTTTCTCTTCTGTTTAAAATTTATTCTACGCTAAACAAGTTGAAGTAAGTCAGTAAAAAATTGTCTCCTGCGTTAAAATACTTTGTATTTTAAAATTAAACAGTTATTTTTATTTTGTAAATTCTAGTTTGTTCGTATCTCAAAAATTTCAGAGTAACTCTAGTATTAATCTTTTATGCTATTTAAATTTTAAAAGAAGATAAAGTGCTAGTACTTTAATTGATTTGTTGGTTTTACAGCAATTTGTTAATAATGACTTTACCATGCATTAAATAATGCATTGAAAGGAATAAATTATTTTAAAAATAAATTTTCCAACAACATATCGAACACATTTAGGCGATTGAAATATATTTACGAATAAATAAATTATGAATTGAGGTACAATAAAATAATTTCAAATATAAAGACGTGTTTCAATTCATAAATTAAAAAAAATGCTAAGTATGTTTAAATCCTTGACAAAAATGAGTACAATATTTAACAAGAATGACAAACAAGATATTTAAAAACTATTTTGCAGATTATTTTCAAAGTAACTAACACATAATAGGCAATCAATCTTTCTCTAAAGTCTGCACTTCTTTTAAAAATTATACTTTGTAAACAGCTTCAATGAATGCTTTTATTTATAAAACTATATTGCTTAACCTTACAGAATTTGAATCAGTTACTTTAAATTTTAAATTAGATTCCTTTATCTTACATAAATAAGAAAAAGTAAAGTTATAAAAGAGTTTTTGGACTTAATCATTACATGATAAAATTAATTATTCAAAAAGCTATGTAAATGTTACGCTACTGTTGTAGCCTTAATTTAAAAACGTGCGGAGGGTAAACATTTTTATGAAATTTACAAAAACCAAAAATTTAAAAAGTAGCATTTGCAAAACATTTATTAGTATTCTAAGGATAGTTCATTTTAAAAATTATCGGGAAAACGTATTTTAGTTTTTATATAAAATTAAATTTCATACTAATAAGCATTTTGTGTGCTGTTTGCTATTTTAAATTCTGAACGACGTTGAGCAGCAGGGATTGGTTTGGTTTGGTTTGGAGTGCTACAGTCTACTTTTTACAACACGAGGACTCAATGAAAACAGGACCTACTGCTTAAAGCCGATTCCAAATGGCTACAAACATCCATGCCGCAATGAGATTCGAACCCACGAACTCTGGTACCGAAGGCCAGCACCCTAACCAATCGACCATCGTTCGGCACAGGAGTGATTGGAAAACTGTTATTGTTGTTGTTGTCTTATGGCACTTGGTCAAACCAACCACGATTGAGCTTGAGGCTACTCGTATTCTAACAAAGTGGTGTGCCTTTCGTTTTTAAAGAGCACTTCAAGGGTGAAAGTATTCTCCAGTGCATACTCGTAATTTTGAAGCAGGGAACAAGCAGAAAACCCATAGGCTTGGCCTGTCATCCTCAAAGGTATTGATTAAGAACTTGGAGGACATTGTGGCCACAAACATATTTTACGTACCCCAGTCACCTTTAATGAACACGGTGGATCTTAGGCCGACTAGGCTTAAGCTTAGGCATCCACTTTGGGTGTGGGTAATTTAAACCTAAGCAAATACAAAGAAACTAAAATACAGCATGGTTGCTATAATTAACATGTTGTAACGGCGGGATTTACCGGTGTGTCTACATCAAAGAACTTTGCTTTGAGAAATGAACTTCGCTTATGTGGATACAAAGAGGTTGTCTCCCCCGGCACCACGATGTCTAGACTTTTGTGTCCTACAGTAGCGAAACAACAGACCAGACAACTGGTCTCCCAGACTAATAGCCAGAAAGATGACTATCGGAACCACAAAGAAATGCCCGACATTGGATCATTGCTGACATGAAATTCCAGAGACTCCCGAGTTTGCGCTGGGGATTGTCTAGCCCAGACCAATCCAGTTGGTTGAAGGTGAGGTCATCGCCAGATGATCCAGGAATGAAATTGTGGGTGAGATCCTCTCTCTTAGAGGCCCCTTCCCTAGAAAGAGACGAGAGAAGATTTTTTTAAGAAATAGTTAGCTAGCAACCACCTAATTCGGAGGTCGCCTTGACCAGTCTCTCTATCGGAGAGTTTCATTAGCTATAACCCCACCTTGGGATCTTTCCTTTTCAGAGTTAGCTAGAGTCAGCTAGCTCGGAGGTCGTTTCAACCAGTCTCTCCATCGGAGAGTTTTTTTCTAGAGAAAATCCCACCTAGGGATATATCTCTTGCTGAGATTGATAACGATACATTGTGCCTTTTCTTTTAATATAATCCTCTTCAGAATTGATTGCATATTCCTCTTAATAACTCTGTGTCTTGATATTCTTCGAAGAAACCATTTTTATTTCATTTTTATCGCTTCTAATTGAGTGTATTGTCTACTTAATTACTCCAGAGAACTTTCGCGAGAGCTAACGAATTGTTTCTTCCGTCGGATAGCCAATATTTCCGCAGAGACAGATATTGTATGTCTCTACTCAGGCCTACGTGTATCGAATCACATACCTGTGATCTGAAATTGTTTTCTTTCGTGTATATAGAAATGGTACATAGCATAGGTGTAAATAAATCAATTATTGAAGAAACACCTGATTCTTCATTGTGTCACCTACATAAGGACCGGATACGTTACAATGTTATCCATGATTTGGAGACAAACCCAACGACTTGGGTGGCAAATCTTTATATACCAAAGAAATTTCAAAAAAATTGTAGAACCAGTATTTTTCAGGGTTTACTAGAACGGTTCCTAAAAAAAGAGGTACTTTCAGTTCGAGGTAATATAGATCAATCAATGATAAAAACCAAATGTAATTGCGATTGATAACGTAGAAGATATTGCTTATTTAACGTAGCTTGAAGAGAGAAATATGTGAACTGCAAGCCGAATTTATTTGTGGTTATTTGTTATTTGGAGTAGGTACATTCAAGTATTTTTGGAACTGCTGCATAGTGTGAAGGACAGTTCTTAAAGAAAGTTAACTTTCTGCTTACAATGTTGATTGCTTTAAATCGAAACCATGTAATAAAATATGCTTATTTATTACATAGGTTATTTCTTAATGTTAAGATATTAACTGAATAAAACAGACTATATACCTTTAAAATATTAATTCTTTTTTTATTCTATTAAAGCATATTACATATCTGTTTGAATTTCTTTTTCATTTAACTATCCAAGTTTTCCTTAATTCCGTGATTATCAGAATACTATTCCTTTACAGAAAAAAATCGTTCTTAAGTATTTTATATAAGAAATGCAATAAATTATTAGAATAAATTATTTATTTATAAGATATGAAACAGATAAGCCTTATATAAGTTTTAATAAACAAATTCACTATAATCTTTATTTACTAGATTAAAATTTATTTAACAAACTTAAAAAATTAGACATATTGGGGGAACAAGAATTACTACAGCATTATACAAGAAAAAATGTTACGAAACTCAGTTTAACTCAAATGTGTCATTCCAAACGATAGACGTATGAGCAGAGCGCTGTTTCTTTGGTACTGGAGTTCACGGGTTCGAATCCTGCTGATTCCATGGATGTTTGTAGCCGTTCCGAAGAGATTTTAAAAAGTAGGTCCCAATCTTATTGTCCTTTGTGTAGTAAAACGGTAGACAGTACAAGCAAACAAGCAAACAAATGTGACGTAATGGTTAAATATATTTTATATGAATGAATTAAACTAGATTAATACTGTCCTTTCCTATCCTTAGTAATTCCCTTCTTCTTTTTTTAACTTTTCTTTCTTTCTTTTTTTTCTTTTTTCTAAAAAGAAAAACAATTATAAAAATAAAAATTAAACCCAAAAAATTATAAAAATTTTAAAAAATGGATGTTATCATCCGTATAAATATTTCTCTATCCTTTCTCCCCCTATTATCTTTACTATCTTTAAATTTTTTCCTTATTTTATGATTTTAGTTGCTATCTAAGGGCTTAAAATTTTTCTCTCTTAAACTTTAATGTAACTTTTATTTTTAATATTAATTTAATATCTAAGGGAACACCAGATAATTGATGACGCCCTCATTGAATTGTCACAACCACTTAAGACTGGAGATTTGGCCTTGGGCCCAGGTGTTCCTATGAAATCTACTACTACTCGATAAACTAGGTTAAAAGGAAATAACTAATTTACTGATTTCAGTTTGTTTTATAGTCATTTGTCAGCAAGCCCTTATTTACACTGCAAATAAACCATAAGTTTTCACCCATATATAGGGATTATCTTAATTATATTCGTGCTTCCAGTTCCATTTAATCTCAAACTGGTACTAGATTAAACTAAATGTACAGGGTGTTCCAAAACGACCGAATAAACGCTGTACAGCTAGATTCCTCGTCGGGAGTACATAAAAACTGCACAAAGAAGTGTTCCTGTACGATCCATAGTTTACGAGAAAAATACGAAAAACAAAGTATGATGTCACTGCCCTTGCAAGAAAAAACACAATATATGGAAATGCAATAAATTATTAGAATAAATTATTTATTTATAGGATAGGAAACAGATAAGCCTTAATATAAGTTTTAATACACAAATTCACAATTTTCTTTATTTACTCAGTTAAAATTTATTTAATAAACTTAAAAAAATAGACATATTGGGGGAACAAGAATTACTATAGAATTATACAGGAAAAAATGTTACGAAACTCGGTTTAACTCAAATGTGTCATTCCAAACGATGGACGAATAAGCGGAGTCCTGCCCTTTTGGTACTAGACTTCACGGGTTCGAAACCTGCTGATGTCATGGATGTTTGTAGCCGTTCCGAAGTAGTTTTAAAAAGTAGGTCCCGATCTTATTTTCCCTCGTGTAGCAAAACAGTAGACCGTAGCGTTCTAAACCAAACAAGCAAACAAATGTGACGTAATGGTTAAATGTATTTTATATGAATGAATTAAACTAGGTTAAAAGGAAATAACTAGTTTCAGTTCGTTTTATAGTCATTTGTGAGTAAGCCCTTATTTACACTGCAAATAAAAGTTTTCACCCATATATAGGGATTATCTTAATTATATTTGTGTGCTGTTGACATTAGTTTTTATTAAACTTATCTGCATTTATATTATTTATCAAACGTTTTTTTATATATTTTATAAAGGTAGTAATTTCCATCTTGCCTTTTTTTTAGAAGTTTTTTTAGGGAAGAATAGACAAGATGTAAGCTTCTCCTATTAAATCAACGTTGTCTTTAAGTTGAATAAATCTCAGAAAATCGAATTAATAACCAAAACACAGCATGTTACGAGGGGAAGGGAGTTGCACCGCATTGATTTTCGGGATGACTAACATATCATCGCATCTCAACTTCTCCCACTTTTGTACCTACGCTGGATAATTCGCTTTATCGACAATCCGATATAAATTTTTTATTATCGCTCGTTTAACCGCGGAATTTATATAAAAAATGAATTTTCCCTCCAGGGGGGGGATGAGTAATGATAATCTAGACAATCAAATCAATGTTGGACAGAAAAAAAAAATAATAATTCGCAGGCGAATAATGGGAACAAGTTCCCACCCACCCCCTTGGCAGGAAGGATTCCTTTTCATTCCATTGGCCATTTCTCGTCGGCACGTGCTAGTGACAGTATGGAATTAAACTAGGAAGCAATTGTATGGAATGGGACTCTTGACGGCATACAATGCTCGGCGCGTAGCAACAGTAATGTATTCAGTTATTCTGTCAGAAATAAGCAGTGTGATTTATCTAAAGAGCACGGCCATTGAAAACTGATTCAAGTCTTGTCCAGTAGCCCGGCGAAGTTTCTAAATTGATATCTTAATGGAAATATGCATGAAAGGAGAGGGCGTCATAAGTTTCAGAAACTGCTATAGGAGTCACTTTCCGCGTGTACTTTTGAATGAACTCCTTGTATTGAAAATGAGTAGGAGCATAATAGATGTTACTGAACGAGTACAATTAAAGACGATTGCTGATGTAATGGAACGTAAACGCATTATGTAACTAAGAACGTAGAGTTTACCAGAATTCTAGACATTTTCTAATGAAAAGAAATGTTTCCAGTTCCATTTAATCTTAAACTGGTAATAGATTAAACTAAATATACAGGGTGTTCCAAAACGACCGAATAAATTCTGCACAGCTAGATTCCTCGTTGGGAGTACATAAAAACTGGCCAAAGAAGTGTTCCTTTACGACCCATTGTTTAAGAGAGAAATACGAAAAAAAAGTATGATGTCACTGCCGGTGCAAGAAAAAACACTTTATTGGACATATTACAACATTATTTACATATCTTACCAGACGATAATGTTTCAAACGTTCGCCGCTCATATCGCGTCACGCATGCGCGAGCGCCATTGAATGACGTTAAGCCGCCTTTGAACTGGTGTTTAAAAGGCTGCCTCTTCCAGCTACCTGTAGTCTTCGTATGGTGGCCATGTATTCCTTTCGTGACTACTGCGACATGTACCTGATGTACGGTTGATGTAATGGAAATGCTAGGAAGTAGGCTCGTCCATATACTGCTGTTGATATGCTCAATAATGTGTTTTTTTCTTGCACCGGCAGTGACGTCATACTTTGTTTTCATATTTTTCTCGTAAACTATGGATCGTACAGGAAAGCTTCTTTGGGTAGTTTTTATGTATTCCGAACGAGGAATCTAGCTGGGCAGAGTTTATGCGGTCGTTTTGGGACACCCTGTATATTTCTCATAAACTGTTGGATGCTTCGATATGTTTATACAAAATGGATAAAATTTTAAAGAAAAATATAAATTATATAAATTATATTAAAAATTAATTTTTTTTTAATTTCAAAAGTATCTTAATTGGAAATACTTTGCTTTATGCGAATTCTTTTTCCATGAAATAGGACAAGATTTTTTATGTAATCTTAGAATAATCATAGTTGGTTTAATTTAGAGTGCTACAGTATACTATTTTGCATGTTTAGGTTTGGTTTGGAGTGCTACGGTCTATTTTTTGCCACACGAGGGCTAATGAGACCGGGAACTACAGCTTAAAGCCGATTCCGAACGGCTAAGAACATCCATGCCAATGTGGGATTCGAACCCACGAACTCCGGTACCGAAGGCCAGCACCTTAAACATTCGGCCATCGTTTGGCTATACTATTTTGCAGACATGAGGGCTGATGAGACCGGAATCTACTGCTTAAAACCTATTCCAAATGGCTATGAACATCCATGCCAACAGCGAACTCCGTTACAGAATAGAAGCGCCGTACTATTACATATATGGTTGATAGCATAGACATTGATGGATACATCTCCCTTCGTTTTATATATTGAACGTAACTTAAAAATACAAAATTTTGAGCTACAGTGCACCAAAAAAAAAGTTGGACATTAGGGTTACAGGATTTTATCGTTTAATAATTTTGCATTACATTATGATTTTGAACTAAAATAAAATTCCGAAAAAACACCATTTCAAAAATAAATCAAACAACTTGTTTTAATTTCAATAGCACATAAAAATAAATTATAAATTTAAAGAACATTATGATGATATCACTTTCGATAGTCAAAAAAAATCTTGGAAATTTATCCAAGGTAACAAAAAATAACTTTTAAATTTTAAACAGAAGCATTTAATACTTCGTGTGATATCTTTTGGCTGCTATAACAGCTTCTAATCTTTTGTTCATCGAAAGGACCAACTTTTCAGTAAAGTCTGTTGGTACACTGTCCCATATATTCTGAAGAGCACTTTTTAGTTAATTTTTATTTTTATTTTCTTCTCTCGCAATTCTTTTCCAATAAACGCCCATAAATGTCCTATAGGGTTCAAATCCGGACTTTGTGGAGGATGGGCCAGTGATTTTTATATATTATATAATAACTATTCATTTACAATCCGAGCGTTATGCGCAGGATCATTAACTTGGACAAAAGAGAAGTTTCTATTTAAATTCAATTTTACAGCTGTGCCTGGTAAATTTTGTTTCAGAATATTTAAATATACCATTCTGTCTATGGTACCGTCAATAAACACTAAATTTCCAACACCGCTAGCTGCCATTGCACCCCATACCATAAGCTACCACAGCCATGTTTAACAGTTACTTTTATATTTGCTATTTAAGTGCTGTTACTTCCTTTCTCCATCAGTAAAAATAACTTAAGAAGTAAAAATATCTTTATCAGTAAAAATAACTTAAGTAAGAAGATTTCCAAAAATCTATGGACTTTGCAATGTAGCACTTAGCATATTCAAGACGTTTTTTCACATTTCTGGCTGATAAATATGGTTTCTTTTGTGATGCAAAGGCTCTATATTCTGTAGAATATAAAAAATTCTTACCGTCTGTGGAGGCACATTGACAATAGATGTCTCCTTTAACTGTCTTGCTATCTTTACTGCAGAAATTGTAGGATGATCTGTAACAAATCTCAGTATCCGCCTCTCTACTGAGGCGAAGAAATCTTTTTGGGAAAACCATTTCCATTTGGTCTGTGGAAAAATGCATACCTTTTATAGTTAATAATTACGGAATGCACTGTTGAATGAGGCCTTTCCCCAATTTTTGCAATATCTTTTATAATTTTTTTTCAATAGTTTCACAGTTAAGTTTTTCATATCTATTATAGAAGTTTGATTTGTCTCCATTTCCCAAAATTTAAACCAAGAAATATAAATTTAAACAGTTCAGTCTCAAAGCTCTGACTCGGATTTGCGCCAAAAATCCAACGGTGTGTTAAAAATTTGTATAAAATTAGCATAAAGCAGTGCATAGTACGAAAACAATAAATGCCCAAGTGTTTCTTTTGGCTGTGGAAATCTTAAAATTTTATCTTTAAATTATTTTAAAATTAAATGCAGTGTTTTATTGAAATTCAAACCAGTCATCTCAATCGTGGAAGAAATTACCATTAAAAATGTTTCATTTTAAAAGTACAACCGGCTTTTAAAATATTGCGCTACAAAAGGGATTCTCTTATCTGTACAACTTTGTTTTTGGTTCACTGTATATATTATCACGTATGTTCTTAACAATAGTTTAATCTGTAAGCATGAGTCTAATTGGTCCCCGTGTAGCCTTATGCTATCCGTAGCTATCCAAACAAACCTTTAATATGAATTAGAAAAGCAATTAATGGACAAATTTTGATTTGTTTACTAGTCATTTGTCAGTAAGTATTGATTTATACTACAAATGAAACTCGAAGAATTTTTCATTCTCCTATATACTGGGATAAACTTATTTACATTTACACACTGTTGGCATTAGTTTTCTTATACTTATCTGATTTATGCTCAAACACTTTTTGTCTATAAGTCTGGAAAGTATCTACTTGCCAAGTCCAAGTCTCCTTACTGTACAACTTTGTTTTTGGTTCACTGTATATATTATCACGTATGTTCTTAACAATAGTTTAATCTGTAAGCATGAGTCTAATTGGTCCTCGTGTAGCCTTATGCTATCTGTAGCTATCCAAACAAATCTTTAACATGAATTAGAAAACCAATTAATTGACAAATTTAGATTTCTTTACTAGTCATTTGTCAGTCTTGATTTATACTACAAATGAAACTCGGAGAATTTTAAATTCACCTACATACTGGGATAAACTTAATTACATTTATACACTGTTGGCATTAGCTTTGTTATACTTATTTGATTTATGTTCAAACACTTTTTGTCTTTAAGTCTGGAAAGAATTTTGATTGTCTATAACTGTCCCAAGAATCTACCTAAAGTTTCCCCAAACTTTACAAATATGTTGTTTGTACTTCAAATTAAAAAAATATAATAAAAAGTTAATTTATTAAGACTACAGAGAATTCTTGTAGAAGAAGGTTGGGGTTTTCTAATTGGTACGTGTACGAGCAAAACATAAAAAGGTTTGTACCTGAAAAAGAAATCCATGGAAAAGACAATAAAAAAATATATTATTTGAGTGGGTGACGTATAGTAGTAATACGTGTTATGTCGTTAACCCGATATTTAATATATAAATTGAATTTGGCTTTTCGTCAACTTAAGTTTAAATCTTAAAGTAAAAACAAAATAGGTATTTAAAAAAAAAAAAGAGGAGAAGTTACTGAATTAATGGATTTTATTGATATTAATAGAAAATTTAAAAAAGTTAATAGAAACCAATTGATTGAGTTTTTTTTTGAATGATAAAAATTGATAAAAAGAAAGGAGAAAACAAAAATGGACTAAACACAATAAGACAATTATGGAGGGCGGAACTTCGAGCTCCTCTTCTCTAAACGGGATCTAGGACTCTCTCTCACCCCCATTCTGTCTGTCCTGAGAACCGCCAGTCTGGAAAGCTGCAAGTCAAAAATGCAAGTGAAAAGTATCTCTTGTGTCTGCAGGGCTGAAACGGCTGGCAACCGCTGATGGCTGGAAAACTCATCAACATTCCAGTGGCCTGGCGGCACGGTGGAAAACCGCCAAGTGCAGGACTAAAACATGCCAATGTGTGGAGTGGGGATATGTCATATCATGAAAAGGGCGAATTTATAAAACTATTGCAATGCAGCGATCGCCAAGGAGAACGCCAAGTGACGCTCCTGGTATGCGTGATGTCATCTGATTTAATATCCAGAGCGGCTTATGCAATAAAAAAAATAGGTTTTTCGACTCACCAACGTGATGATTGGGAGAAAGCAAAAAATTTACAAACAGAGAATTTTAAGGGAAGCTTATAGAATTAAACTAAACTAAATGGAACAGAATTAAAATTAAGGAAACAGAACGTTATGACAAGAGTTAATTTTTATTTCAAGTTTGGGAAAATTATCGTATGTGTGGCTCAGCAAATTCTTTTTTTTGCAATGTGGTCCTCAAACGGTTCTAGTTTAGACACCGATGCCTTAGGTAGTTCGAAGTATACAATAATAAAGCACATTGAGCTGTTTTATCCCAGCAATGCAAATCTTTCTTTAAGGGTATTTATTACAGTTAGAAGATATCCAAAAAATTCCCATCAACTGGTGATCAACACGTTTAAACATACCTCTAGTAATGGAAAGCGGAATAAAAAACAAAAACAAATGCCTTCATTTATTGCTCCCGCCTAAAATGAAGCATTTTCCCCCTCTTCTAACGCATTCCCCCAACAATTATAAATACTTTCCTGACGCAGTTGCCATGGTGACTAATAAACCTCATTGAATTAGCCCAAACTGCACCGGAGAAAAAAAACTCCTTCGACAAGAAATGAAGGGGGGATAAAAGAACTCCGAGTTTCGTACAGATTATTCCATCAGAGAATTCTTTTGTACTTTCCTACTAACAGATGTGTGATGGACTTTTGTTAAATATCTGAAGTGGGTAGATTATGTGGGTAATATAACTGAAATAAGTGGTAAAGGTGGTAAATAATTACCAGATGGGCAAACAACAATTATTGTTGACTGCGAATGAAATACCGTTATCGTTGGTGAAATTATCTGTGAAAGTGGCGAAAGATTAAGGATTAAAATTCCAGATAGTCGAAGATAGTATTTTTCTTTTATTTGCACCTAGTAATGCCATTTGCTCTAATAAGCGTATATTGTAAGCGTTGTCGTGGAGTTCTCATTTATATTTGGGTATTAACCTGTGATCAAATGTATAGTGGTATTTATTTTGGTTGCGTTGTGTAAAAATATTGTAGTACTAAATTCAACCACAGGTTCTGAGAAACTACAGACATAAAATAAAAAAATAAACTAAAAGCTAAATTAAAAGCATCTGAAACCAGCTTAAAATAAAAAAAGTAAATTTATTATAACAATATAGATACATCTATGTACACACAATCTGATTCTATCTTCATAAAATTTGCTTTATCAACACCTTCAAATTAGGTGCCACTCTAATTTAGTTCTGACAATAATTTTACACCACTTAAGTAAATATGTAAATATAAGAGAGAGGACCTAATCTCAATTTCAAATATATGTAAAAGGGGGTACCTTTGTGAGTTAATATGGTGTGCCCGGAACACTGCTGGTTGAGGGCTGATCAGGATTGGGTATGTATGGATCTTCCGTCGGTCTGGTCAGGGGCTTCCTTCTGAGGGTTTGGGGTGCAGCCCTAATCTTTGATACAGGAACATTGCTGGTAGTCGTTAGATGTTGCTGTTCTGAAAGTTTCCGGAGTCTTTGTCGATTAGCTTTTAATTTATTTTCTTATTTTATGTTTCTCAGAACCTGTGGTTGAATTTAGTACTAAAATATTTTTACACAACGCAACCAAAATAAATACCACTATACATTTGATCACAGGTTAATACCCAAATATAAACGAGAACTACACAACAAGCGTATTATGAATTATGAATTATGCATTAATTATGAAAATTTTAAGTAGTTTTTCATTGTTGTAGATCAGAGATAATCGATTCTATGTTACCATATAATTGTATTTAGGCAAATTTAAGATCAAGGGATTTACTCTGGACTTTGCGAGTCGGTTCGAACGTTCGTTGTGACGTCAGTTTGATTGTTTGCTCGCGTAATGTCCGCAAGCTGACGTCAAAAAGGTGTCACAAAGAAGGTTCGAATCGAATTGCAACGTCCAGAGTAAGGGTCTAAGGGTAGGTCTCACCAAAGTCGTATAAAAGGCTAACTGCGGTTAATGTCTATTTAAACGGAGAATTGAATCTCATGATTGGTTAGCGCCGTGGGTTAATCGTGGTTATCCGTTAAACGACTTTGGTGAGACCGGACTTAACTCTAGTTACCTTGTAAAGAAGGAATCGTATTGATAATTTTTTTGTTCATTCCTTCTAACACAGAGATGAACATTTGTTAAATATCTGAAAGCGGAAAGATTATGTAGGTCATATAACTGAAATAAGTGATAATAAATTTTCAAAACGTGTAAACAATAATTATTGTTGAGTGTATTTTGTTTGGTTTGATCTAGAGAGTTGCGGATTTGTTACTTATATATGTTTAAGACCGGGGACTACTACTTAAAGCCCATTTCCAAGTACTACAAACATCCATGGGGCTTACTCTGGACGTTGCGAGTCGGGCCGAACGTTCGTTGTGACGTCACTTTGATGCCAGCTTGATCATTTGCTCGCATTATGTCCTCAAACTGGCGTCAAAATGACGTCACAACGAAGGTTCGAAACGAACTGCAACGTCCAGAGTAAGAGTCCATGCTAGCAGTGGATTAGAACCACGAACTCGGGTACCGAAAAGCAACGCCGTACGATTGAAATAGAAATAAAAATTACCTAGTGATAAACTAATGTTATCATTGGCAAAAATAACGAGAAAATAGGCGAATAGTTAACAAAAAGTAAAATGCTTAACAGCCTAAAATAACCCTGTTCTTTACCTTGTTCTCAATTATTAACACTATTCAAGTTAATATCCTGTAAGCGTATGATCGTAATTATATATAATTTATGTTCAATCTTACTTTCGATCAGAGCGAATCGACTTTTAGCTACCATATAATTGTATGGTGGTAAGTCAAAGATTAACTTTAATCATTATAATGTGTGACTGGGTGTTAAGATATCAGTAAGGAATTAACTTTTTTATGGGGTTTCAAAACTGGATTGATATATTATCTATAAATACAAATAGCTCGAATGAAATTTTTTAGCAAATAAATTAAGGAGATTCCGGTTTTAAAGCAATTTTATTATCGTTAAATACAGGGATTATTTTAAGTCGGATGATGAGTAACTACACGAAATTGACTGTACGGAATACAATTATTTTATCAAAAATTTAGAGTTATCTTCACTCATTTTCCTCGGATATTTCCAGATTAAAAAGACTGGTTTTATTATATGTGCAACGTATGAAGAGTAGGCTGTTATGGAAGAGTCTCCAGCTTTGAGCAACTCTGGGCTGTGTCATTTATGATGATGAGTTCTGTTGGAAACAGAAAAGTAGTATTATAATCCGTTTTTTGACTATCAGATGACTTTAAAGTTGAATATTGCTTACTAGCTACTTTAGAAGCGTTTGTGATTTTCTGCATCCTGACAGAAAATCTGTGATATGAAGCATGACACCGTTCACAGCGGAAAATATCTTTCGATAAGGAAGACGCATGTTATTGAAGAACATTTACTTCTTTTATGGAACACCAAAGAATCTGCAACTTAAAAACTCTGGATCCTTTTTTGTCTGTTCAAAACACGTCAATGACCCTTTAGAGTCTACTAGATACCTAGAAAAGATGCTTTTCTAAGTATACAGATTTGACAACTACTGTCTCCTGCATATGCTATTTTAGCTATTTACTGTTTGAACTGATGTCAGGAAACCAGCAACATTATTTAAATATAAAAGAATCAGGTATTTTTTTGCTTACATGACAAAAAACAGTTTTATTTCATTCAGTGTTGGGCAAAACTCAATGTTTTATCTTTATTTGTTGGTGAATATTTCAAATTTTTAATGGCTTTTGAATCACCCCATATAAATAAATTCTAAAATAAATTCTGACATATTTGAGTACGAGCCATTATTTTCATGGTACACTGAAGAAACTGTCTTCAATTTTTGTTGTTTCAAAGGAACTATAAGAATTACTCAGGATTCAATTCAAGAGGAAATACTTCTAATAAATATGAACTGGAACTCTTTTTTGTTTCCATGTTCAACTTTAGGTTTGATTTTTGCTAGTCAGAATCAATATTTGGAAACAAGGTTAGTGTTGCAAGTTCTCCAATCAAATACTATGAAGGATGTAACATCTTTTTTAATCCTTTATTTATTAGCTGCTTGTCATCGTATTCTTTCAACTTTTGAGCTAGTTTATCATCATTAATACAAGCCTTAACAGCAGGTTGGCAAGTAAACCATAACTTCAAATATATGCATACAACAAACAGATTAAATTGTTGCATATTTTGAGACTCTCCAGATAATACCCTTGTGGATTCATACCTTTTAAACAATAATTCCATTTTCATGGAATAAATGGCTTTTTTATCCAACAAACTCAATGAAGAACATCTTGTTTCCGAATGATAAATTGAATATCTAATGTAATCATTAATGATGCATTATTTAAAAGCTCTCCGCAATAAACTCTAGATTGATTTGTAGTAACGTTTAGCTGAACAAAATAGTTTTTTTAAAGCTTTCTGATACTGTTATTATGAGTACTTCTTGATTTTTGGTTCATGGTGGTTGATCTTAGGCCAGTTTTCTCGAAATCTCTTAAAGAATTTCAGACCCATTAGATTGTCAGGCATAGTACAAAATCAGATGGAATCATAATTAGACATAATACCAGTCATACAAGGTGATGGTACATACATACAAGGCATACAAGACGTTGTCACAACTGGATTGCTTCGGCCGGACCTCTAATCCAGAGATTTCTAACAGTGAGGAGAAAAAAATAAACAACTAAAAGATAAAGGAAGGAGATAGGGAGGTGGATTCGTGTGTTCATAACACAAGAACTAGAGAGTAGAAAAATTAAGGATAGAAAAACACAAATGTTTTTGAAGCCAGGGACATTTGTACACTGTGACGACCAAAGATGAAGTGAGTAGTTTTGTCATCCTGGGGGCGATTCAAACGGCCACGATAGGACCAATAGAATTCCAGGGATTCGTCCAATCACATTTCATGTATTTTCGATGTTAGAAATAGCAATGGTACATAAGTGTCACTAAACAAAGTTAAAAGAAGTGTGGTAGATTTCAGCAATATTAATTAGATATTCAAATTTAAAATAAATTACCTATTTTGTATTAGCTAAAGGAACCTTTAAATCTTTGTGAAATGACTTGAACTTTTTATGATGACAGAAAAAACACATTTTTAAAAGGTGAGCCTGGCAATTTTAAATAAATTTATGTTCTTTCTGGGAACGCCCACAGGCCATTATTAACTTGAATGGTCTTAAATTTGAATCAAAGTACTGCTAAAGTATACTATCGTTATCTGCTACAAATTATATTTGACCTGTAGCTAATGTTTCAACAAATAAGTATAAATTATATTAGTGCAGATCTCATTTTTTTTTGTATTCAGAAACAATGTGAAACAGAATAATTTTTCTTCAATGAAAGCGATGAAGTTTGTATCATACTTGTTCGATTTACTTAGACCTGGTCTATACAGTACCCAGTAATAAAGTTATGTGACAATTGCAGTAATTTACATAATATTATCTAGAGATAAAAAATATAAAACGAATATTTTTTTGTTTCCTTCAGGATGAGGATTGAAAATCTACAGAAAAATATTTGAACTGGTGTGAACAGATGTTTTTGAAGTAGTGCATCTAGTAGAAATACCCCAATGATCCGACTTTTGCACCATCAAAAGAACACTTAACAAGATTCCGTATTTGACAGATCATATTATTAATGAAATGTAGGAGAGTCGAATATCTATTTGTTTATGAGTGCTGAATTTTCTTTTAGAGGAAGAGTGTTAACAAAAGCCCTATAAAACTGTTTTCCTTTATTCTTCTACTCAGTAATCTGTTGATTCTTCGTAGGTCAGCAGACTATTTGTTTAAGCTCTTAAGCTTATATATACGAATATCTAAACACTGATGTCGAAAAGGAAAGCTTAGTTGTTGTTTATGTGAATATTTAATAAGATCTAAATCGGAATAGCGGAAAACGTGGTATGCAAGTGTAGTACTGTAGTAACGGGAGAAAACAATGCAAAAGAAAAATAATTTCTCTTTATTAAACAAAAGCAAAGTTAATAGCTTTCAGTGATAAAACTAAAGAGAAAAGTGATTTGATGTGCTATGTGTTTGGTAGCTTATGGCTATCGTGTATGTTTCTTTTATCACACGTACGTGACTTTCCATACTGGATAAAATATTCTGAATGACTTGTGGCTTCAAATAGTTCCAAACGATCTGGAGAGTTCTTTTAAGTTTTGGAAGTTTTGGAAGTTACAATTAATGAGTGGGATAGACAGCGCTGTCTTTTTCTAACATATCCAGTACTTGTTTGACAGGATAAGATAAGGAAAAGCAGCAGGCCACTGCATATGGTAGATGTTTACACTTTCAAGATAGTTGTCGATCTGGTCCCACGCTAACAAGCGCATTATCATCCATGAAAATGAAATAATGATGGATAGAACCTTGAAACTAGTGACCATAAGGATCAAGGAATTCTCTGTATATTTTGGCAGTAACAGTCATTCCTTCTTAGAGATGTAAAAGTCTGCACGGTCATTTAGCATAACGCCTGTCCCCAACCTTGACTCAATTTGAAGAAAAGTGGTGTCTTTTCTTGATGATTTTTTTGTCCGAAAACTAGTTTACGTTCCTTTATTATAGTTATCTGGTTAGAATTAGGGCTCAGACTAAATTGGGACTCATCTCGGGAAATAAAATTTTTCCACTTTTCCAAACCCAAGTTTTTTAAACAAGTGCTTTTATGCTCAGGAATGAATAGGAAACTGTTCGTCTTTTGACTCAGATACCAAAATTACTGAGCTTTATGTAAGCAGTTTATCTCGATACTCATACTTCTGCAACAACAATGAGCTCTGAACCCTCACTTTGAAGTTATTGTCAAATATCAATTTAGCTAAAAGGCTATTACTTTGGGCGACCTAGTACTGCCCGTAGGATAACGTCTCCGATACTCTGAAACCCTTATCACAGTCATTGGATCCCATAATGGCGCACTCAGAATTCAAAACATTCCTGTTTGAGATCTTCCAACTTACGGATATCAAATAATTTTTCCTTTCGTATTTATATTCAGTTGGTGTCTTTGTGACATAATTCCCTTGTTTTAACCATTTAACAATACTTCTAAGCTTAGCTATTGCATAAAGTCAGTTTGATATTCTTCGCACTTGTTTCGGCGTGTGCAGATGTTTTGCACACTTCGACGTAGATGGAAAAATTTTGCCTATGCACATTGTGTCCCCATCAAAATTTTCTCAATTGATTTTGAACAGTTGTACCAAAGTTTATTCCCTTGTTTTCGAATTTTACGAATTATAAGTCACTTTTAGACAACAGTGTTTACATATAAATAAACATCCATTTTGTACCCATATGGAATAGTGATTAGCTTGCTGTTTTGAAATCCAAACGGCTTGTAATGGACCGACTAAGGCTGGAATCTATTGGTGTTGTCTCCTTATAAGGAGAAAAAGTTGGTGAACCCTCAATAAAATGATCAACTCTATCTCTACAGGCCTACAGGTGAATGCTAATAAAGACAATCGAACACCTAACCGGGCCCATATGGATCCTCCAGGCATGGTGGTGGGCAGATAGCAAGTACTGGAGCAGTATAAATAAACAGTTATATATAGAGCATATTGGTATATGTGTATGCGTGTGTGTGCATAGCATGTTACAAAATCCTAAGACACTCAATTTCAAATTCCAAACCAAAAAAAACTGTTTTAATGAGAATTTTTTTTTTGTACCTTAAGATATTTTAAAATGCAGAGTAAATGCATCTATTTTTCTGTTAAGTTTTATGGTTAACTGTAACCTAATTTATATTGAAATATTAAAAAAAGGATAAGAGTTAGCTATCGGGAAATGTGGTTATTCTGTTTATTAGCAAAACGCTGCATGTGAAATAAATAAGACTCTCAATAGTTCCGAAACTGTTATTCACAACATTTTAAGTAAAAACAGAATATCGTGTAATACAAAATAGGCCAGTCTCTTAAAAAGATGCTATCAGGTGTAATAAAAAGGGGCAAATTATCCAGCTTACAACAAAAAATACCAGTAGCTTAGTATTAACAGACAATTTTACAAGTCTCTCAAATATCCTTGACATTTTCTTAATGTCATCCTTGTTGCTGACACATGTAGAAATTTGAGTGGTTATATAATTTTGTCGTTACCCAATATTTATAACTCTAGAAAACAAACAAGCACACAAACATGCACCCATAGTTAAAATATTCAAGAAAAAAAGACAGCATGTTAGAAGATAGACAAGAAATAAAAGTTTCTTAAATTTAAATAAACGCAAAGGTGGTATCGATTAAAAGCACCATTATTTTTTATTCCGCTTATAAATCCATGGAGATATTTTTCTAACACCAGAATTTTTCTTTCTTCGAAACATTCCGAAGATAGGCTCTTATATATATATCTTCCTCTTTTTTTTTCTTTCTAAGTCATCGGTGCATCGCTATATTACAGATTTTTATACTTCTCTTGCTAGAGGTCACCCTGAAGGTTTTTTCTCTTGAGTTAAACATAGCTAAATATTGGTTATTTTTTTCTCCTTAAAGAACCTTCAAACTATTTTTAAATACATTTATTTGTTCTTTATCAGACATTGGAGAAATTTTACGTTATTCTACATTATGAAAAATTCACTGTGCCGTTAGAAAAATTCGATAGCAGACAGATTTAACGAAACAATGATTTAATAATAAAATAGCACAGAAAATAATTAAACATTTAAAGTAAGAAATAAATAGTTTTCATCGTAAATGAGACAGACACCCTACTCGGTGTTTATATAAATAATCGGGGTTTGAGTACCACAGGTCCTTCACTCGAACAGACGTGCTGCATATTGCAGCCGAGATATGTCACAATTGACTTCCCGGTCATAATGAATTTAAATGTCACAAGAGAAGAGAATTTATGTTACTAAATTGCCCTTCCCGGCAATCTGTGACTTTATTATGACATGGAAGTCGCCTGTGACATATCTAGACTGTAATATGGTAGCACCCTAGGTCACTCCTTCCCTTCTTCCGAAACTTTCACTGGCGATTTCTTACTCCCCGATTTCTTCAAAGTAATATATAGTCTGTATGTATATATATATATATATATATATATATATATATATATATATATTTATATTATACATACATACATACATACATACATACATACATACATATATATATATATATATATATATATATATATATATATATATATATATATATATATATACATATTATATATAAATATTATAAAGGATTTCAGAATCACACAGAAATTGAGCTCTAAAATAATATTATGTAGAATTATACACACATCTTAGAAGAATATGCAAATTGCAGGAAACCACCAGATCATAGTACGTCACAATAAGAGAGTGTATGAAATATATAAGGAATGGTAGCAAAGAAATAAAAATTATTCACAAGCGCTTTAAAAGCCTTTCAGTGCAATAACCGCATAGTTATGGCACAAAGGAAGTTTGGATGATTTTTTACGTGGTAGAATATCGTACTGGAATGTACGTACCCAGATAATATCCGAGGAACTTGGAATTCCCAGAGTGTCATCTCCAGGCTTTGGCAACGATTCAAACATGATGGTAATGTGAGTAGATGTTATACATAGTTACTACGCGAATAAATATTTGGCAGTTATAAAGAAACAGACGGAGCACAGCATCAGACCTGTTCGTCAGCTCTCTCAGCTATAACAGTTTCAAGGCAGACCGTGTACAGACGCTTAGGAACATTGGTCTATATGCTCGTATGTCAGATGTGTTCCCCTTACAACTCACTGTCGCCTGCGATTATGCTGGGCTAGAGAGCATATGTGGAAAAACAGTGTCTTGTGTGATGTTTCCGACGAGTCCAGGTTCAGTTTACAATATGATTCTGACTTTCATATGGAGAATACCCGTTACCACCAAGAGAACATATTGAACGACATCGTTACGGTGGTGCAGGATGGCTCGTTTGGGGAGGAATTATTCTTGGTTCCAGAACTGACCTGCATGTTCAGAGTGTAACGATGACAGGCCGCATCTGTCGGGATGTCATTCTGGAACAACATACACGTTTGTTTCGGGGCGCCATGGGTCCTGAATTTCTGTATATGGATGGCAACGCCCGACCTCGCCGTGCAAACTTTGTAGACGAATGCCTTCAATCGGAGGATATCACCCGTATGGATTCGCCAGCATACTCACCGGATTTGAATCCAATAGAGCATGTGTGGGACATGCTTACGACGAATTGCAGGTCAATAACTGTCTATCGGACTTCGGAGGGCATTGCTTGATGAGTGGTGTAATTTTAAGATCAGATTGATAATCTGATACTCAGCATGCGTATTGTAATTGTATTGCATCGTCAGACATACTCCGTATTAACCAATACTAAATGTTATACTGTTTTTCTGTAAATAGTAAAATTTGTTCCAAGTAAAAATAATATTATTATGAACATATAGCATCTTTTTTGCTCTTTACCTTTTGAATAAATAGACTTTACAAATAAGTCAAATTTGTTATTTTGTCTCTTTCATTGTGAACTTCATTATCCTTAATTTATGGACATGAGTGTATATATATATATATATATATATATATATATATATATATATATATATATATATATATATATATATATATATATATATTATATATATATATTTTTATATATAATATATATATATATATAAATATATATAATATATATATACTATATACTATATAATATATATATATATATATATATATATATATATATATATATATATATATATATATATATATATATATATATATATATATATATATATATATATATATATATATATATATATATATATATATATATATATATATATATATATATATATATGAAAGAGTAAATATGAAATTTGTGTTTCTCCTATCATTTTTATTAGTAATCTTTAAATTTTTTCTTTTTGTGACTCTCCTAGTGCTTTAATTTAAACTTTATAAAAGAAATTAATGAAAGAAAGCATTCTATATTTAACAAATTTGTGACTAAGGTTATTGACTTTCATAAAAACTATAATTAAGTACCAAATAAACAATAAATGGAACACCAGAAATGGAATATAGAGAACCGCAGCTTTAAACAACTGATCAAGATTTTATTTTACTTTTATGGTTACTGAAAATATCGAGTGCCAGGATTGGGGAAATCTAAACAGCCCAATCGCACTGTGAAAACTTTTTTACGACTTATATTGGATTTTATGGTCACACTGAATCAGACATACGGAGAAACTAATTTGGGGCGTTCTGCTAAACGTAGCCAGTTACTTTACGAGATGCCTTTTTCGAAGAGTTCTCCTTGATATTTTTTTCAGTTTATAACCGGATCCTCTTTGTTGAGGAAGAACAGAAATGCTGTTATTTGAAAGATTGGATTCCCTTTTCATTACGACAGTCAATTTTTGTGTGAGAGTTTAGAGGACAGGAAATGATCTAATTTGGCAGTATGGAAGGAATTCTAGTTTGAACTCCCGGTAAATGTCGCTCACCATCATAGATGATTGGATACAACACGATATATTTTCTTTGAAGCTTTTAGTGTTGTGATCATATTTTTAAACAGTCTTTAAGGTATCCGTCTATGTTGGGATAACTTTTTCTTTAAACGTAGAAACTAATTCATGTTTTTACATTTTTAGATTTATTTTTTATATCATCGTAGAGTAAAAATAATGTCACGTTGGCATAGTGTTTGAGAATGAAGAAATTAAAACTCACCAAGGAACACATGGACGAATATATCTTGTTTAAATGATTTTACACAATTAAATAAATATTTAAGGAATACAACTGGAATCAACTTATCATTTTTAGATATCGAAGACTGCTCTCGAGTCGGCGTCGATCCTAAAAAAATGGCGAAGATTTTTTTTTCAAAAGGGTTATTCACAAGATGCCAGCCGTTTACTTTCTCTTCTTCTATTAACAAATGCGGTGACGCGTAGCCACCACATGACTCCTTGGTCGAGCGACGTGCCGAGGCGACATGTAACTGTAACTGTACCGGTGCAACACTTACCGGCGAGGGATATGAACAGTGGTGCATCAGTCTCTCGCCTCGCTAATGTCCCGCTAGCTGCTGTATTTTTACCTGGTGGAAATATTTGAGTGAGGTCGAAATAAATGTTAAGTTTTGGTTAACTGCCCAATCTCTTTCCCTTTTGTTCAACATTCATTTGCGATACGAGTTGGAATGCAGCTCTGGATCCTTCGTATACGCACAACTATGTCCCGTCAAAAAATCCTACTCTTTAAGGAGAATAAAACAGAGGTCCACTCCAGAACGGGCGTGGGGGGAAGTAAAATCCCCCAAAACGGACACTTCTATTGGTTAGGAGAAGTCCAAAGTTTCTCTCCTGTTCAAACCGGTCCTCCCCCTGCATGTCCCCAACGAAGACCCACGGGGAGACAAGCGCCTGGAACTTGGGATTCCACTCGGCCTGTGATTGGCTGGTAAAGACATTGGCAGCAATTTCTAAAATTGGTGAAATATCTTGGCGATGATTACCACGATTGGCTTCTTATCCATTGATTTAGATTGTCTTCTTATCCATTTATTTCTCTTTATTTATCCTTCTTTATTTATCTCATTATTTATTCCTTTATTTAGAAGAATTTGAAACGTACAAAGAATAGAAATTGAAAGTTCTAATTGCAAATATTGCAGCTGTGTGTTTTACCAGAAAAAGTATTTAACAAAGCATATAAAAGTTTCTCATTCCGGTAAACTATAATTAATTTAATGTGTAACTTAACTTTAGCTAAATACCAGTAAGACTTTAAATAAATATATAATCGCCTCCCCCCTCCCTTTGGAAAAATTTCTATGTACTATCCTGTCTCTTTCTGATTGTTGAAATAATATACAAATTCACGGGAAGCGTCGCCAAGATATTTCGCCAATATTAGAAATCCCTGCCAATATATTACCAGCCAATTTCCAGTCCGAGTGAAATATATTCTACTAAGGGGTAAAAAAGAGCTAACCGAATGTAACTTATTGTCACATATAGAATTGCATTAAAAATTTATTCCTGGAGAAATTTTATAAAATTTCTAATAAATGAAGAAAATTTAGTAAAAAATTCAGGTCTGTTTTAAAAGGTCTAATTTTTTAATAAATTAAATTATTTCAATATTTTTTGATGCAACACATTTCTTATACACTGGACTAGTGAATCACCTAAAATCGTTGCTTAATTTACATTTGGTAAACAATTTTGGTCCTTCAAAATCAAACACATTGAATTTTTAACGAATTTTCATTACCTTTATATTTAACTATGAGTGTAACATCATTAAAAATTATCCAAATGTACAGCTTTTTGGTCATTTACTAGTAAATACTATCAATATATTATAAAATTTTTAATAAATGAAGAAAATTTAGTAAAAAAATCTGGTTTTTCAAAAGGTCTAATTTTTTAATAAATTAAATTATTTCAATATTTTTTGATGCAACACATTTCTTATACACTGGACTAGTGAATCACCTAAAATCGTTGCTTAGGTTACATTTGGCAAAATAAATTTTGGTTCTTCAAAATCATACACATTGCATTTTTTAACGAATTTTCATTATATCCAACTATGAGTGTAACATCATTAAAAGTTATTCAAATTTAAAGCTTTTTGGTCATTCACTAGTAAACACTATCAGCATTCAAATAATTTTCACCTCAATATTTTAAGAATTTTTCGAGAAATCACATTTCACGTTTCAACATTTTATTAAAAATACAGTTTTGAGAAAAACGCATTTGAAGTTTATGAAAGCAACTTTAACTATTAAAAAATTAAAATACACCTCTAAAATTCCCCACACTTTCTTGCTTCAAAACTTTCTAATTGCTAAATTGCTAATTATTAAAAATGATAGAAAAATGTTTAAACTAATCTTCATGAACATTTAAAAAGTTCTGTCCAAGAAAGGCTTTAAATTCACAACTTCCGGTTCCGAAATCGCTGCTACCGTTTTGTTTTGACAGCTGTCACTGATGTTTAAACAGCTGTAACTTTTCTTTAAAATGCCGTAGAGACAAAACAAAAACAGATTTAGAAGCCTAAAAGTTGATATTTTACAATAATGAAATAAAAAAATTATGATTTTTGGCAAAAAATGACGTTTTTAAAGTAGACAAATACCTTAATCAGACGATAAAATAAACCAATGCATTTCATCGAATAATAGCCTGACTAGGTTCTTCCTTTTGATACTACTGTAGTCTTATAAAGCAATTTCAAGCAGTAGGGCAAATTCTCAAATTATGACAATTCTGGCTTTGGTTTCAAACGGAATGGCTGTTTATTGTTTGTCTATTGGCTGTTGTAAGCATGAAAATGAATGGGAAGGGTATTATAGTAGTTCGTGAATTTGCTACAAATTGCCTTATTAGATAAAGCTTGCTTAAAATGAGGAGGAAATCTTAAGACAGAGTAATTAGATAAAAGGTGTTGCAGATATATGGCAAGAATATGGCTATTAGCAGACTGGATATATGGCTATTAGCAGAAAATTGGTACTTACATCCTACTTCGCACGACTACAAAGGCCGTTTAGCTGTATTTTACATTTGTTTTCTAGGTGTTTACACACTTTAGTATCTGAGATGTAATTTCTCTTAAGTTTTTGTTTACAGAGTGTCTGCGACGAATTTTCTACCTGTTTTTTTAATAATTTCAGAAATGTTTTAATCCAGACAAATTTGAAAAAAAGAGATTTTATATTCAATAGTCAAGACAAATTTTAAGACTACGAAAATGGCATTCACATAGTAAGTGACACTGCTTGAAATCGCTGTATTAACGCAATGCGTGCGGGTACATTTAGCAGCGGAATTGCATCGAGAGCAGACGTTTTGGGCGTAAATTTGGTTATTCAGTTAAATCTCAATAGATCGAACATTATTTATTTTTTTAACCAACTTTTCGAAAGATGTTACGAGACAACATTTTAACAACCGGAAAGATGTTACGAGAGATAGTATTTCAAAAGAAGTTACCTAGGTAAGGCCAATTAGCTGAGGAATAATACTTAAAATCTACTTTGCATGGAAGGAAAGATAGTTTAGCAACATTTTAAACTTGCTCTACAGGAACTGAGTATTTATCTCGTAATTTTCTCTACAAGATTTAGTTAAAACATAGTTTACTATGAACTTTCTAGTATTTAATAACATGAAAAATGTTCAGTTTTAGACACTTTCAAAGAAAGAGATGTTAGGTAAGATAATAAACTACATATATTGAGACTAGTATCAGATATTAAAACTAGCTTGAATACTTGTAGAAGTGAGTCTTTTTATCTCATAGTATTTTTATATATGAACTTATATATATATATATATATATATATATATATATACTCTCATAGTATGTTTGATGGTTAAACATACTATAGACATCTAAGCAAAACTCACCATGTCCAAAAATTGATTCAGAGGTGACTTTAACCATTTAATGCCTAGGTCTCATTTTAGATACCGCTATAACATAGTTTGTAGAATTTTTATGTTTTCTTAGAACGAGTTTTCCTTTCAAGAGTAGGTAGAGGGAAATCTTATAAACAATCTGCAAAATTTTCAAATAATTTTTATTTAATAAAAATTATTTGAAAATTTTGCAGATAAATTTTCAGATAAATTTTGCATTATAAATTTTCCATTTTGATCAACATTTTTTGATTTTTGAACAGTGGACACAAATTTACTTTTTCAGCAGTTACATAGACTGAAAATCGCTTAGTGGCGTTGGGGTAGCGCTTCGAAATCCCACGACAAAGGTTCGAAGTTCGAACCCCGGGCTGAGCAAGGTTGATTCAGCCTATCATCATTTTAGTGGGTAGATGAACTGAGGACCAAGCGTGCTTTGGAACTAAACACTGAGGGTTTCGCGTAAGATTGACAGCCTAACAGGAACATATGCTTTGCACCCCAGAGCCCTTGGTAACGTAAACGGAGATTGGCACCGTAGGCCCTGGCCACCTAGGGTCTGTTACACCGAAGAGTTTAGTTTTTACATAGACTGAAATCATGACAAAGTGCTTTAACTTTCCTAAATTATCTTTTACAATATTTATTTTACATATAACACCAAAAAATCTTTTTCAAGCAGTTTTTCCCTTTTTATTTATGACACCCTATGATGATATGATAGCTGATCACGAACGTGACGTGCTGTAGTATTCCAGTTTGCTTGTACTTCATATTTTTTTATTCTCTGCAGTCCACAATAATTTACATCCCCTATATAATAACAGCCTAAGTTATTTGTCCGTCTGTCCTCGAATTTATGAAGCGGTTGGACCTGGAAAGGATAGAGGTATTCATATTGGATTCTTGTTGAGTAACTGTTCCCCTCGCTACTTGACATCACTTTCCGAGTATCACTGTTGAACTTCGACAAACTTCGGAAGATTTTCCCCGAACTCACATCTTTGAACCAATTACATTCCGCGGTGGTCAAAAGACCTGGAATGGATAGAGGTATCCATATCGAATTCTTGATGAGTTAGGGTTAGGAACATTCAAAACGAGTAAAGTTTCAAACGAATAACTTTTAGTCAGAAAAATTGTAAAATGTAACAATATTTATTAAATATATAAAGAGTAATGGTTTCCCCGTGGTCTTTCCAATAGTTGGGGAAGGAGCATATTTATTTCGATCTTTTTCATATTTTATGATTGAAACACAGTCTTTTAGGAGTGAACCAGAATGACTTTGTAATCTCGATCCTCAATCTGAAAAATTTCTTTGATTCAATCAATGTACATTGAATTATCGAGGGCATTCAAGCAGCCCCATCGCTATTTGGGATTCAACAGTACTCTTCGCTATTTGACATCCCTTACTAAATATAGCTGTTGAACTTCGGCAAACTTCGGAAGATTTTTCCGAACCCACATCTTTGAACCAATTACATTACGTAGTTGTCAAGAGACCTGGAATGGATAGAGGCATCCTTATTGAATTCTTGTTCAAGTAGGGTTAGCAAAATTCAAAGCGAATAAAGTTTCAAACGAATAATTTTTAGTCAGAATAATTATAAAATGTAACAATATTTATTAAATATAAAAGGAGAAATGATTCCCCATGCGGTCATTCCAATAGTTGGGGACATAGCATGTTTATTTCAATCTTTTTCGTCTTTTATGATTGAAACACCGTCTTTTAGGAGTGAACAGGAATGACTTTGTAATCGCTATCTTCAATCTGAAAAATTTCTTTGATTCAATCAATGTACATTAAACTATCTTTTGCATTCAAACAGCCCCATCGCTGATCGCTGATAACTGTATCACTGATCTAGATTGCTCGCTGTTTGGGATTTAACAGTACTCCTCGCTATTTGACATCGCTTACTAAGTATAGCTGTTGAACTTCGGGAAATTTTGGAAGATTTTCCCGAACCTACATCTTTGAACCAATTACATTCCGCGGTGTTTAAAAGACCTGGAACGGATAGAGGTATCCATATCGAATTCTTGATGAGTTAGGGTTAGGAACATTCAAAACGAGTAAAGTTTCAAACGAATAACTTTTAGTCTAAATAATTGTAAAATGTAACAATATTTATTAAATATAAAAAGAGAAATGGTTCCCCCTGCGGTCGTTTCAATAGTTGGGGAAGGAGCATGTTTATTTCGATCTTTTTCGTCTTTTATGATTGAAACACCGTCTTTTAGGAGTGAACCGGAATGACTTTGTAATCGCTATCTTCAATCTGAAAAATTTCTTTGATTCAATCAATGTACATTGAACTATCTTTTGCATTCAAACAGCCCCATCGCTGATCGCTGATCGCTGTATCACTGATCTAGATTGCTCGCTGTTTGGGATTTAACAGTACTCCTCGCTATTTGACATCGCTTACTAAGTATAGCTGTTGAACTTCGGCAAACTTTGGAAGATTTTCCCCGAACCCACATCTTTGAACCAATTACATTCCGCGGTGGTCAAAAGACCTGGAACGGATAGAGGTATCCATATCGGATTCTTGATGAGTTAGGGTTAGCAAAATTCAAAGCGAGTAAAGTTTCAAACGAATAACTTTTAGTCAGAAAAATTGTAAAATGTAACAATATTTATTAAATATAAAAAGAGAAATGGTTCCCCATGCGGTCGTTTCAATAGTTGGGGAAGGAGCATGTTTATTTCGATCTTTTTCGTATTTTATGATTGAAACAGAGTCTTTTAGGAGTGAACCGGAATGAGTTGTAATCGGGATCTTCAAGATCAAAGATTTCTTTGATTCATTCAATGTACATTGAACTATCGGGGGCATTCAAACAGCTCCATCGCTGATCGTTGATCGCTGTATGAGTGATCTAGATTGCTCGCTGTTTGGGATTTAACTGTATTCCTTGATATTTGACATCGTTTTCCGAGTATCGCTGTTGAATTTCGGCAAACTTCGGAAGATTTTCCCGAACCCACATCTTTGAACCAATTACATTCCGCGGTGATCAAAAGACCTGGAATGGATAGAGGCACCCATATTGAATTCTTGATGATTTAGGGTTACCAAAAAGCTAGTAAAGTTTGAAACGAATAATTTTAAAATGGAAGAACATGTATTATATATTAGCATATAACCCGTTATATGATGGGATTAGTAAAATTTTTAATTTTCCAGAATTGTAAAGTACCCTATGAGGCAGGTAAAAAAAGGTTTGTTCTTTGGCTGAGAATTATCTGGCACACGCTCAATAGTTTGCTTATCTTTACTGACCGCATGTTAGTTGCCAACCTTAATTTATCTTGTCCTATTAGGATGGACAGTAGACGTTTTAGTATTGAGAGTGATTACTTGGCGGTATATATGAATGATGTGCAAAATGGAGCAAATCGATTGCAAACCGTGTGGTTATGTATAAAAAACAAACGAACAAACTTCTTAATTTTCAAAGATATATAACTTAAACGTTAGATATTTATCTGTCCGCAAAATAAACTCCAAGACTTTTATGAAAAGACTTTTTGGTTAATACCGGTAATAAAATTTTCATTGCAACAAAAAATAATTAATGATTCAATTTAAAATTAGCACATATGTACCTAATCTAATATTTAATCCAAATATAAAGGAAAATCATTTACGTAGTATCTAAGTTCAGTGATAAAACGTATGAAAATAATGCAGACGATATTTAAATAATTTAAAATAAGAAACGATTCAATGAGATGGTGAAAGGAATTAGTCATAATGGTAGAAAAAAATGTTATTTTCATCTACTTATAATTTGATAAATTGGTCAATTTAATTACCGGTTCTTAACCGGGGAATATAGGGATTGAAATAATGGTATTAAACTATCGAAAAGGGGGAATTTTGAACATTTTCGAACCTGCTTTGAATTTTTATAACCTTAACTCATCAAGAATCCAATATGGATACCTCTATCCATTCCAGGTCCAACCGCTTCATAAATGCGAGCACAGGCTGACAGATAACTTAGACTATTATTATGGAGGGAATAAAAAGGGAAAATGGTACCCCCGATCCCGTCATATGACGGGCTATATGCTAGTTTAAGATATGCATCGATATGCAATCTGCATAAATGACTCGCGCATTAAAGGGTTAGGGTAAATACAAACTGTGTCATCTATCTTTTAGTCTTTGTAGATATTTCATTGCATAAATCAGTTATAAAAACATCAGTAAAACTACTATTGGAGATAAAAAATTGGAAAATATATATTTTTTAATTACCTATACAAATAGACTATATATTAATCTTGGGCTTTTGCTCGATTGCCAGCAGTGCATAACACATTGAAATAGTTCTAGGGTTAATATTTATGACTGTATTTATAATGTATTTTCACATTAGAGGCCATTTGATCTGTTTACGAAATGTTTTACTATGAATCGATATAGAGAGAGTCTGAAGTGCTAATGCTACAAGTAATTTTGTATGAATGTTGTAATGGAAAGCTTTTAAGGTTTAACAGTATGTCAAAATTGAGAAGTGTTTCCACACATAATTTTATCGATCTGCTGAAAAGACATTGGACAATTAGACTTTTACGAGAAGAATTTACTGGTGGATTCGATGCGCATTCAGAATTTAGACTGGAATTATTTGATCTCGTAAAACTGTTATTAAGTGCCAAAGGAATAATAGAAACCTAAAACAGAATCTGCAAGTTGAAGCTTCAAACTACTGATGAAAAAAATATAATATTTTTGTTTTACGACTGCAGAAAATATGAAATTCTTGGATTGGAAGGAACTAAATTATAAAAATTTTCAACAACAGAATTGTGATTTCATTTTACGACTAATATTAGATTTTATGGTCACACTGAATCAGGCATTTGGAAAAACTAATTTGGGGCGTTCTGCTAAAGCGTACCAGTCACTCTACAAGATGCGTTTTTGCAGAGTTTTTTTTTTGTTTATAATAGTTTATCTCTTGTAGAGGAACAACAAAAATGCCGCTGTTTGAAAGATTGGATTCCCTTTTCATTACGAAAGATAATTTTTGTGTGAAAGTTTATAGGAAAGGAAATGATCTAATTTGACAGAAGAAGCAATTCAAGGATATCTGAAATCATGCCATATAATACTACCGTTGATTGAACACTGTACAAACTATATTCTTTAAAGCTTTTAGTACTGTAATGATATTTTTACGAGTTCTTAAACAGCAGCAAATAAAGTAATGTAAGAAATAAAATGATAATCTGATATTTTTTTATTTCGACACTTCTTTAATTTTATTTCTATATTTTGGTAAGTTCTGTTTACTTAATACTTAAGAGATAGGGTATTTTCACCTTTCTTTCTTCGTTTCTGTATATTTTTACAGATATTTTAATGCATATAAATGCATGGTTTTAATGTATTATGTTCTTATTAAATCAACAGTATTTTTGATAAAAACTGACAGAATGAAAGACAGAGTTTGAAAGTCAGAATTTTTTTAAAATTTATATTTTTGGGAATTTACTAAAATATTTCTACATTTTATACATCCACATTTCTTCTAATAGTTAACATATTAATGCTATATTTATTTCAAATTTTCTTCTATATCGTATTATTACTTTAAAATATTTAAAAATATTTTTGGTATTATATTGTCTATAGAATGAATAGTTAATAGTTGTGTATTTTAATATTTATAACTATGTCTGTGGACAGATTTTTGTAAAAAATTTAAAATTTTGTAAATTTAAATTATGTTTAAATAATGCGAATGAAGTGTGAATTTAAAGCATATGCGCAAATTAATATTAATATATACTGTGTTTGTAAATATTGTAACGAGGCGATTGAATTATATAAAAAATTATAAGATTGTTTTGTGGTAAGCAATTAATTGATATATTGAATCAAGAATCATGAATGTTCATGGTAGTTAAGAGGAGAGGATCAAAGAAGTCTGATAAAAGATAAAAATGGTTTATGACTCATTCAGGGAGGTCTAATATTGATAGATGGAGATAAGAACTGTGTCTGCAAGCGTGACTCTAGAGTTCATAAGGCGTTGTTAAAGAGTTCCAAAAGCCGGTTAGGTAGAGCATCGGGAAGCAGGACGTATTCCAAATTGGTGGTTTTATGATCATGAGTGGAGCGTGATCTAAGGCTGAAAAAAAGGATGCCCAAGTGTGCCAATTGGATCTTGCGTTCTGAATGAGGGGTTTAATCAATTAAATAAAATAATTAAGCAGATAGAGAAAAAAATACTATATATTCACCGCTAAAAGACTGTATTTTAAAAGTAAGATACGAAAGCGATCGAAATAAACATGCTCCATCTCCAACCATTGGAACGATAGTGTTTTTTACTGTGATATGAATCATATTAATACCAATTTATTTTAAAAAAGGATCTATAGTTTAGGACAGAGGTGAGCAAAAGTCGGCCCGCGGGACGGATCCAGCCCTTTTGCTTACTTTATCCGGCCCGTTGAAAAACCCTGCATGCAATTTTTTTAATCTCTTATATGCGATTTTGTTGAAATCAACAGAATTTGATTAAATAATTTATTAAATAAAAATTTTCACTCAAACGAATTGAGTGTTTTCTACGGTGCTTTGAATACAGAACATTTCAAACATTTTTTGGACTATGTTCAAAAATACCTAGTTTTGTTTCGTTCAACATATATTTGTGAAAGAACTTTTTCTTTAATGATTTACACGAAAAATAAATATCGATCACAAATTACTGACGAAAATCTACACTCGGTATTAAGGATTACAACAAGTGATTTGGATCCAAATTTTGAAGAAATAATATCAAATGAACATTCCAGATTTCACGTTTCGCATTAACTAAAACTATTCTATTTTAACGTTTGATGTTTGTCTTTTCTTTTTATAATTCTATTTACTATTATATTTACAAAATGTAATATAAATATAAAAATGTAATAACTATGATCAAAATAAAATAATTTGTATCGTTAAGATATAAATAAATATCAAAATAAAATCTTTCATTAACTGATTTATTTAATGACCATTAATTTAATATAATGGATTATATTTCTTTAAAAATTAAGTGACATATTTTACTGGGCACAAATTGTTCGCATATACACCTAAGTAAGACAATTTATTATTACTATTATCTTTTATTAACTGTCAAATTTCTCTGTCCAAATGCTTTAAAATGATACTTATAGTGTTTTTGTCAAAAAATTTCTTGGGCAGGAAAAAAACTCCACCCAAAACATTCGCGTGTGCACAGCGTACGCGGTATAGTCCTCCGGCCCGGGAGACATTTTGAAAATTTCATTTTGGCCCGCACTTAAAAGTATTTGCCCACCCCTGGTTTAGAGGATAAAAAATGGTTTGTTTTTTGGCTGAGAATTATCTTGCCACAAAATTAGTCGATGATTAAATTTAAAATCATCACATATGGAGCTAATCTATTATTGAAGCTAAATATAAAAGAAAATTATCTACGTAATGTCTAAGTTCAATGATAAAACGTATGAAAATAATGCAGACGATTGTTAAATAATTTGAAATAAGAAATGATTAAATGAGATGGTTAAAGGAATGACGGCATAATGCTAAAAAAATGCTATTTTTACCTATTTATTATGTGATAACTTGATAAATTTAGTCGCCTGCTCTTAACCGAGGAAAATAGGGCTTGAAATAATGACATGAAACATTCGGAAAGGAGGGAAAGGGAGGTTTTCCAACGTTTTAAAGACGACAGTATTTTTCGCGGTGGTATGAAGCATATTTATCCCAATTTATTTTAAAATCGAATCAATAGTTTAGAAGAAGATAAACTTTACTCGCTTTGAATTTTGCTAAACCTAAATTATTAAGAATCCTATATGGAAGTCTCTATCCATTCCAGGTCCAACTGCTTCATAAATTCGAGAACAGACGGACAGATAACTTAGATTATTATCTTATAGGGTATGTAAATTATTATGGACTGCCGAGTATAAAAAAATATGAACTACAAACCAATTGGAATACAACAACACATCACGTTCGTGATCAGCTATCATATCATGATAGGATGTCATTAATAAAAAAAGAAAAACTTCATGAAAAAAAATATTTAATGTTTTATGTAAAATAAATACTATAAAATAGAATTTATGAAAAATAAATCAATTTGTCATGATTTCAGGCTATGTACCTGCCGAAAAAGTAAATTTGTGTGCACTGTTCAAAAATAAAAATTGTTGATTAAACTCTAAAATTTATAAATAATAAAAATTATTTGAAAATTTAGCAGATTGTTTAAAAGATTTTCCTCTGCCTACTCTTGAAATGAAAACTCGTTCTAAGAAAACATAAAAATTCTACAGGCTATGTTATAGCGGTATCTAAAAAGAGACGCGAGGTAAAGGGTTAAAGTCACCTCTAAATCAATTTTTGGACTTAGTGAGTTTTGCTTAGATGTCTGTGGTATGTTTAACCTATTAAAAGTACTATGAGATAAAAAGACTCACTTCTACAAGTATCCAAACTAGTTTTAATATCTGATACTAGTCTCAATATGTGTAGTTTACTGTCATACCTAACATCTCTTTTTTTCGAAAGTGTCTAGAATTAAAAGAATTAACTTAGGCTATTATTATATTAGGGATTTCATATAAATGAATTTTTCAAAAATATTATCAGTGTTAAATAAAAAAAATATGTGATAAATTTAATTGTATTTTATTTAATATATTTATACAGTTTTATAACTCAAATTTAGCAATTCATAAAAGTTGTAATGCCTATTATTTCTTTAATAGAAAAATGAATTCCATGGGGGAAGAAAAAGGATATGAACCATGGGCTAAAAGGTTCTACTTCCATAAAAAGAGATGAAAGCTAAAAATACAGATAAAAATCCAATAAAATATAAATAAACTCACGAGAGGGAAATGTAATTAATAAAAGTAACAGTTCAATGAATTAAGAATATATGTTATTGGAGAATACTAAATAAAAAAGGACCGAAAATAAAATCAAAATATTTTGGTATAACAAAGATTCCAACATCTTCATTGAATAATAAAGAATGTAATTAGTACTTGGTAAATAATTATTTCTCTTATTAAAAGTCATAATCGATAATAATTACGATTTGCATTATTAATGAATACTATTAATATAATTACATGACTTACACCTCAGAGAAATGGTTTCTAATCGAGTTAATATGTAAATGAAACTTTTTTATAAGAATAGAAATCTATTAACCACTTTCTTTTTAAACGTTCTTCTTTTTATGAATGCTATTTATATAGAAATCAGGGAATTGATAATTAAAAACTGAAATTATTTTATGGGATGAAGATAGAATTAGTTTTATTATTGACCTTTTTATTGGAATTTTTAAATTAGTGCAATATATATATAAATGCATATGTGTCATGTCCTGGATAAAGCAATCATGAAGAGTCCATTATTGTAATCCTAAAATCTTTATTTAGTTCCAGTTCATGATTTAATCACATGCTTAACACAAAGTATTGTCCTTAGAAGGTTTAAAAGTGAGAGTGACTAAACACAACTGATCCAACAAGAAGACTGATCTAACTCACGGCTAGCAAGAGAGAGCGTTTTAACTAATGTCTGATCTCATGACACGACTAGTCATGACATGACTCATGTCTCATGACGACAGACATGACGACATGAAGACATAACTAGTCTAATTGACACCACTATTTTAACTCCCGGCTGGGGAGAGAATAGCCAAACTAGCTAGCTGACGTCTAGGTAGAGAAAATGAACTTTTCTAACTGATGACTGGAGATATAATATGAACTATTCTTCGAAACTATATAATCTTACGGTATGTTATTTGGGGAGTGTTTTTGTGGCTGACCATTTAGAATTTGTGAGGGTTTGTTTAGGGCGTTCTTGGACCTCTTCAATGGTCCTTGCACTTTTTCGTTTTGTTTTTAGTCCAGCCGAACAGATAGCGGGGAACGCTATCCTGTGCGATACAGGTGGCTGGAGCGGTAGATTAACTCCCGCAAGTTATTTGACTCTATAATGTCACGAGGGATTTAAAAGTTTGATTTTACAACTTCTGTAATGTCAAAGGGGAGTTAAAATTGCATCTTCCTGGCCCAAAGGTGATTCACATCTGTGTGTTTTCTGGAGGTCTTGTTTGTTTCCCACACTTATTGTCTTTGTAGGGTTTTTTCCTTTATTACTTTTTTGTTTTCGGGGGGCTTATTCCAAGATCTGTTATTTCTATATTACACTAATTCCATATTACAATATTATTCCATTCCTATATTACATATATACATGCTTACATACCTGTACACACATATATGGAATGGGCAATTTAGCCCAGCACACAGTTAAGAGACTCCACATTGGCTTGGGTGCAGTCGTAAGTAAAGTAGTCAAAAGAACAAAGAACAGCATTTTGTAAAAGAGAAACACAGTTTATTATAACATTCTCTATCAAAGGAAAAACCCATACATGAGAATTTATACGTGTGTGAGCCAGCCAATGAAGGTTCGTAATAGTTAGTCACATGGGAGGCACTTGGTGACGTGGAGGAAGCGAAACAAATTATAAAGAGTAATATATAAGAAATGCTGATGGAAACAGGTATTAATTTTGGTGTATTCTAACTCGCCAATGCTAAGAAAAGAACAAAAGATAGTCGCAAGTTTTGTCGTAAAAGGATGAAGTCTATATATAAGTGTGTTTGTGGAAAACAATGTTTCCTCGACGTACACCTCTAGATGGCGCTTCCCATTATATACTGTATACCTATTTTAGAAGCAGCAGAGAAACGATAGACTACGATGAGTGTACTGTTAGACAGCGATGTATATTCAAACCTTTTATGTTTAGATAGTTTATCTTCATTAATTAGTATCTGGTCCACGTAATATAGGAATAACAGGTCTAGGAATAAGCCCCCCGAAAACAAAAAGTAATAACGGAAAAACCCAACAAAGACCCTAAGTGTGAGAAACAAACAAGACCTCCAGAAAACACACAGATGTGAACCACCTGTGGGCTACGAAGACGCAATCCTCTCTTGACGTTACAGAAGTCGTAAAATCAAACGAATAAATCCCCCGTAACACTATACTTCATACTTGAAACATAACTTGAGGTAGTGAATCCACCGCTCCAGCCACCTTTACCACAAGATAGCGTCCCGCACTATCTGTTCGGCTAGACTAAAAGCAAAACGAAAAAGTGCAAGGACCAATGAAGAGGTCCAAGAACGCCCCAAACAAGCCCTAGCAAATTCTAAATGATCAGCCATAAAAACACCCCCAAAACCCCATAGTGTAAGATTATATAGTTTATATTCTGTAACCATCCGTCAGCTAGCTAGTTAGTATATTCATCCCCAGCAGTCAGCGTGTCAGTTCGTAAGTTCTTGCCCTAGCCGTGAGTTAAACTAGTCTTGTCAGTTAGACTAGTTATGTCTTTGAGATCAGAATTATCAGACATTAGAATGATCTCTCTTGCTAGCTCAGCTATATTGTTAGATCATTCTTGCTATAAACCACCCTCAGTTTTGAGTCTGCTGACAACGGTACTTCGTATTTAAGAAGCCTTATGTACTGGACTACCAAGGATAAATAAAAACTTTAGAAGAACAATAATGGACCCTTTATGATTGCTTTATCCTGGACATAA
This sequence comes from Pardosa pseudoannulata, assembly GCA_032207245.1. Lineage (NCBI taxonomy): Eukaryota > Metazoa > Arthropoda > Arachnida > Araneae > Lycosidae > Pardosa > Pardosa pseudoannulata. The sequence continues at coordinate 77,359,781 of CM063505.1, forward strand.
CACACACACACACACACACACACACACACACACACACACACATATATATATATATATATATATATATAATATATATATATATATATATATATATATATATATATATATATATATATATATATGGTTTGGTTTGGTTTGGTTGTGGAGCGCTATGGTCTAACTTTTGCAACATGAGGGTTAATGAGACCGGGACCTACTGCTTAAAGCTGATTCCGAACGGCTACGAACATCCATGCCATAGTGAGATTCGAACCCATGAACTCCGGTTCCGAAGGCCAGCACCCTAACCATTCTGCCATCGTTAGGATATATATATATATATATATATATATATATATATATATATATATATATATATATATATATATATACACGTAATGGTATTTTTATTAGTTTCAGTTTAAGATTCAATTTTCAGGTAATTCTTATCAATGAACGCTAGCGAATATTCTTGAATGTTCGCTAGTAGAAATCCTTCCGGTTCCATATCTAAAAATAGAGTTCTAACTAGTGGGTTACGCCACTCACGTGACTTCAAGTAACAGATAATTGCTCTGCACAAATGACTATTTAAGTAGGTGTCTGAAATTTCAAGACGGTTTTATCGTAAAATGTTTCGATAAAGTTCCATCACAGTTTCGTCTAAAGTTTCGATGGAGTTCTGTCACAAAGTCTGCAAACTGATGCAGTATCGGGTGTTCCGGCAATTTCAATATTTCGAGGAATAAAAGACGTTAGATTGATTTTTCTAGTTTCTTAATTCCGTTCTCATCCAGAGATTCCATGACTGTAGGGCGGCAAT
>CM063505.1:77365582-77375582 GCA_032207245.1 Pardosa pseudoannulata
ATATAGCATTATTTGTCTTATTTTTCTCAGATTAAAACGCTCTCAAAAATTCCAGCTATATAAGACAAGTTAAAAATTGAAGAGAGTTGAACTGAGGTATAGATACGGTTATGAAATTTAATAGCAGAAAATCCTGCTTTTATAAACTATGATGTAGAAAAATAGTAGACAGTAGCAATTTAGACCAAAACGGAATGTAATAGTCAAGAGGTATTTATATGTTTTTTCTTATTTCCGTATAGCTTTTGCTGGATCGGGGTAAAAGTGTCTTATTTGTTTTTTCTTCTTATGAAATTCTTTCTATTCCTGTTAAGAAAAAGTCAAACTTGTTATTTGGTACTAGTCAAAGTCAAGTACAGTTAAACTTGGCTAATTCAAAATTGTAATTAATTTGAATTGTAATAATTTGAAAGGCTGAGTAAACCTTGCCCAGCCTAAAAATTGAATCTCGGATCTGTGTCTTAGTGCGGAGCTCTACCCCAATGCCACTGGACTTCACTAATATTATTAATATTTATATATATGCAAAATTAAGGAAGATACTTGAGAGAAATTAAAGAGCATTCAACAAGTCCAAGTTCTGATTCCAAAATATAATAATAACACAACAATTAGGTTATAAGGTAACGATTAGGCTTGATCAATTGAAAAGTGAGGTAAATGGCGGGATCTGTATGATCACAAAGGGATATATTGCATATTAAAGAACTGGTTATGCGACTGATTTCTTGTTATTTTATCATAATATGTGGGCTATCTTATTTTGCCACCCGTGTTTCATCATTAATGCCTAATTTTTTCTCATCTTCGTAAATAACTTGAGACAGGCAGCATTAAGATAGACAGTTGGTCATTAACTTTCACCCTTTTATAATTTTTAGCTCAGGACAAGTAAAGCATCGCAAATCACCTCTGAATATGATTTTCAGCTGACACAGAACTTATCTTGAGAAGAGTTTCTCAGTAGAGACCATTAAACTAAGTACTCTAATGCGTCTCTGTGAGATATGAATACTAATCTGATTGAAACATACGGATTAAGGTAACCGATCAAGTTCAAAAAGCGCTTTTCGTGAAAAATATCGAAAAACAAATATTCATTTATTTTAAAGATCAATCCTTTAGCTTTCGAAAACAGTTTTCAGCTCGTTTCTAGAATCATTAGAAGTCAGGATACAGCTGTTTAATCGTTACCGGAAGTGTCGAAAAGATATCGGAAGTGAGCAGTTAAAGGGCTTGACTTTGATTATTAGCAGGAAAAGTGTCTTAAATAGCATATTATAGCTTCTAAATAAGTAAATTACTCCACCATAATTCTGAATGTTTATCAAATTATAAAACACTTAATGAGCTTATCCAATAAAATATTTAAATTGGATTTCTGAAAAACTGTGAATTTTGCTACACCATCACACCTCAACAGTCATAGCTGCTAAAATGATTTTTAGAATTTAACTGTATGTTTTTAATGATGTTATGTATGCAATGAACCACAGGATTATAAATATATTCATTTTGAGATGAGTTATGGGCATTTATGTTAAACTTCATTATTTATTTCTTGAATTTTTGCTCTAAATTACTTGATTGGCTATAACTCATTTATACTTTAGAATATTTTCATTCTGTAGGTTCAATGCATACATAATGGATATATGTCTACATTTATCCAAGTAAAATTGATATATGTTTTGCGTATTTTTTTAGTTAGGAGTGTTGGCGTAAAGTTAAAAAATGCTTGTTTTTTCTCTATTTTTGCCAATTTTTAAGATAATATATATGTCAGGTCTAAAAAAGGGGTAGTTGGAAATTACGTGAGTTATAAGTGATTTTAAAAAAGGGAACTCTTTTATAATAATAAAATAAATGAAAATGACCTAAGCTCGCGTAAGCTTTTAGGATAATCCGGTCAGGCAGACATATTTTCGAACAATTTGATGAGCTTGCAAACAGATAACAGTCCGTTGGCGTGTGGACATGGAACTGTAAACACACTCTACGCGTGTCTTCGACGAAAAAATGAAAATGGTGCAAGTTGCTTTCAAACAGAACTATGATTATATATGACTTATTATTATCAAGAAAGACTGTTTTCCATTCGCCTTAACTCTCGACCACGATATATATGTATTTATGTCTATTTTCATATTTTTTTATGTTTTATAACTTATTACTGCAATAACTAAAAAAATATTTCCATAAAAATAATATTTAACACATTCTCTTCAAAATATACTGTCATAAGTGTTTTTTCCAGTATATTGATCACGCACTGGCGCGTGATTAGCATAGAATGTGTTAAAAATTCTTGCTCCGAACGTGGTCGGTTACCTTAAAACCGAATCTGAAATTTAATGAACATTCATGTCAAGAATGAAATGCAAACTATCTGATTGATATATATATATATATATATAAATATATATTTATACATATATTATATAATATATATGCATATATGATATATATATATATATATATAATATATATATATATATATACATATATATATATATATATATATATACATATATATATATATATATATATATATATACATTATATATATATATATATATATATATATATATATATATATATATATATATATTATATATATATATATATATATACATATATATATATATATATATATATATATATATATATATATATATATATATATGTATATATATATACATGTATATATACACACACACACACACACACACACATATATATATATATATATATATATATATATATATATATATATATATATATATATATATATATATATATATATATATCAATGCAAAAATATATTGACATGAGATTAAAAACGCATCTTCAAGGAAACATGCAAAAACAGCATTTAACTCAAAACTATATTCAAAATTAAAATAATCTTTTTATAAGATTATCCTACCTTTTAAGAGTACCATGTTATTTCAGTAAAGTTATATTACGCATAATACAAGTGCGATAATTTTCTTTTTAAAACCCACCCACTTATCCATATTAACCTCGGACACTTAAGCTCAAAGTTCACGTATCATGATGTCCAATTTTCCTCCAAGTATTCCATGAAATTACTTCTAAAAAACAAACTTTCATTACCCCTGCATTTAGGACGACGAATATAGCCCTTAAGGGGGATGTTTACGTATTTTTCTACACTCTCTTTTAGGAAAGATGGTCATTAACGAGTAACTTCCAAGTTTGCTTTTTTTTATTCACACTCTCTTAATTGCAGAATTCGAGGTACTAGTCTCAAAGTTTAAAGAAGCCTAAAAATGGCTTAGGAAGACTTACAGATTAAAATACGCCTTTTGATAAACTGTCTTCATTAAGGTATATTTTCGTTGAAAGCTTATGAGTTTAATTTCAAGAGGACGTGGAATTTTAAGGGAGATGTAAACGAATTATGTTCTTTTTTTTTAAATAAATGACTTTGGGAAAAAAGAATCATTATTGAATATTTCATGACGAAAGGATCGTTAGAATCTAATTTGAATATTGAATTAATATGAAAATTCATGTCCAGTAATTTTATTAAATATTGTTAACCACAAGTGTAATCCATTATACTTAAGAAACGAGATGTGATGTGTTAAGCATCGTCAATTATGTGCGATCCAAGATTCTATTTTTGCTGGCATGTTTATTGATTTGGGAATATTGGAACATTTTAGTTCTTATAATATATTTAGACTATAGTCTCTTGTTACTGTGGTTTTTTAGAAAAGAAAAAAGAATATTTTATCAACTAATGCTTAACTCTCACCAACATGCTAAGCATCTGAACATAAAGATGATTTTTATCTTCTATATAATAATAACCAAAGTTATCTGTTCGTCTGTCCTCGAATTTATAAAGCGGTTAGACCTGGAATGGATAGAGGCATCGATATTGGATTCTTGATGAGTTAGGGTTAGCAAAATTCAAAGCGAGTAAAGTTTATCTTCTCCAAAACTATCTATCCGATTCTAAAATAAATTGGGATAAATATGCTTCATATCACTGCAAAAAATACTGCGTCTTTTAAAAGTTCGAAATCTCCCCTTCCCTTTTTTCGAACGTTTAATGCCATTATTTCAAACCCTATTTTCCCAAGTTAAGAGCAGGCGATTAAATTTATCAAGTTACCACATAATAAATAGGTAAAAATAACTTTTTTCTTGAATTATGACGTCATTCCTTTAACCATCTCCTTTCATCATTTCTTATTTTAAATTATTTAAATATCGTCTGCATTATTTTCATACTTTTTATCACTGAAATTAGATATTACGTAAATAATTTTCTTTTATATTTGGTTGAAATAATAGATTAAGATCATATGTGATAATTTTAAATTTAGCCTTCGATTATTTTTGTTGCAAGATAATTCTCAGCCAAAAAACAAACCATTTTTTGACCTGCCCCATAGGGTATTTTACAATGCTGGAAAGTTAAAAATTTTACTGATCCCATCATATGACGGGGTATATGCTAGTTTATGTATGTTTCTAAACATCGAGCCTTGGTAGCTCAGTCTGTCAAGGTAGCGAACTAGTAACTGAAAGGTTGCGTGTACGGGATCGAGCCGGCCTAAGATCCGCCGTATCTTAGGCCGGCTGTAAAGGTGACTGGGTCAGGTAAAATAGGTTCGTGGTCCCAATGTCCTCCAAGTTTTCAAATGATACCTCTGGGGGTGGCAGAACAGGCCTAGGGGGGATTCTTCTGCTTGGTCTCTGGTTCTAAATTACGAAGACCCCGTGGGGGTAATTTTACTCTCGACCGTAGCATACCTTAAGTTACAAGTGCTGCCCGAGTGGTGCTAAATGGGTAACAACTTCGCAGCCTTGTATTGGCATAAAGGTATGTGCTGCCAGCTTCATTGGAAAAAAAATGTTTCTAAACTTCAAGAAATTTGTAAAGGATGAGTTTGAATTGTAATCTCGACTAAGGTTAAATAGCGTTTGTGGTGGCTCTTTGAAATATTGAGGATTATATGAGACTGCCGTAAAAATGATCTACATACCATCGTTTGAAAGAGGGAATGTATGGAAAAGGGAGTGACTGCGGTGAATGTACAAGCACAATACAAGTAGACCTACTAATGTATTAGAGTACATATGTATATATATATATATATATATATGTGTGGGGTGTGTATGTGTGTGTGGTGAGTGTGTGTCTGTGAATGTGTGTGTGGTGTGTGTCTATAATATAGCTAAAATTATTTCTCCTAAAATTCTTTAAAATTCTTCCAATTCACATTCTATTTTTTCTAATCGTAACTTTTCGAATTACTGAAAATAAGTCATCACCCCGTACTGTCAAAAGTGTAGTCGGTAGAGCTGCAAACCAAAACCAAAAGAAACTAAACCAAAATATGTCAAGGGTATGAATAATTGATATTGGCGTTTCTTCTGCATCTCCAGAAACTAAATATTAGTATAAAAATTACTGCCTGTAACCCTTCTTTAACTCAACTGTCAAATATTCCTGGAAATTTGAAGATTTTTACAATTTTAATTCCGTTGTTTGTATTTTCGCCACTAATGTTTAAACAAGCCGAAAATGAGATGCTAATTTAAAACTTTTTCTTATGAGTAGTTACGTGATTTTTCCCTCCTCAAGAAGGCCGTTTTCGCAGTCTAACGGATGCACGTTTGTCTATTTTCTGTATTAGACGTGTCCTTCAGTTCTCTATCATTCTAAAAAAATTTGATTTTGACTAAGTTTTTTTATGGTCTTTCTCTCTACATTGATTGCTTTTGTGTTACCTCTCCATGTAAGGCTTGTGAATTAAAAACATGAATAACTTCTTCCGCGAAATTTATATATATATATATATATACACACACACACACACACACACACACACACACACATATATATATATATATATATATATATATATATATGAAAAAGAATATATACGATACTTAATATCAGTTCTGAAGCATAGATTTTTAGATAAATAAAAACTAAATGCTAACCTACTTTATTTGCTTGCTACTTTGAATAACTCAAGAACAGGTATTTAACAGGCATTTAACAAGTTAACTGTCTTTACATTTTTATGCTGATCCTGTTTGCATTGAATTCGTACTTTTCAGGTGGTGTATATTTTACCATGCTTTAAAATAGAAGTCATTCTGCAATAAATGAACTTACAGTTCCGTTAGTGTGTATATCAGAATTGCACTTTGCATGTCATTTAAAGCAATTATAACCTAAATAGTTAGTATTTATTTATTTAATCTTATTTTGTTTTGGGAGCACTACTGTCTACTGTTTTACCACATAAAAACATATTTAGATACAGAAATATGTTATTTGTATTATTTGATTAAAACATTTTTTATATTGATGCCAATTAAGGCAAAAAGAGTGAATTTTTTCAGAATTTTGTATCTCTGATTTCCTTAAAATATTTTTAGAAATATAGATATGTTTTCTGATGAAAAGTTCATTCCCAAAAGAGAGTTAAAGAGGTCATTCCGGTTTTCTCATGTGTAACATTAATTTATGTGATCTAACTTTATAGATCTACCATGAAACTAACTGTACCATTTCAATTGACAACGTGCCTACATTGTAACGACCCGTTACATCTCAGGAAAAAAGAAAAAACCCAAGATAGGCCAAAAGGTCCTTAGAAGCGGAGACCTATTGTTAACTTCAGGTAGAAACGCTTGCCGACTAAACTGTGTGAACAAAGCCATTTGTGTATTGGTTTTTCGTACACTAACAAAAGCGGGTGGTCTAGAGCCCGAAGTTTAATTACAGGTGCCTGCACGCTGAAGCCGAGCTGTCTGCCGCTTTGTGCTGAGAAACTTTGATGACGCTATAGACCCCAGTGATGTATGGAGTCCACAGTTTCGCAAATATGGACCAAGTTAATGGTTTCTTAATGTGTGGATGATTGCCGGTCGGCAAACTTAAAGGAACTTCTGTCACATCTGAAAACGCGTCTGCTGAGTCCAGGCTGGTCATTTTATCTCAGAATTGCGTCGCGGAAGATTCAGGAAAGAAAGACGTCAAGTGAAAACGGAACCCCTGTCATGCCAACTCATACTCATAATCGAATGCAGTACCATTAATAGTTACTCCAGTACTAGAGGGCTTAGCCCAGGGAGTACTGCTGAGAAATCTTCCTGAGAGATCCTGTGAGGGAAGAAGCTTTCAGAACTAGAGGGCTAGGCCCAGGCAGTTCTGTGCCGACTTCATCCTGTGATAGAAGAGGTTTTTTGTGAGTTCGAGGAAGAGTGTCATTAGTCTCTCCGATTTGACGGTGCTTGCTTTTCGTCAGAGACCGTCAGCGTCTCTGATTACAGCTAGAAAGTCGACCCTCGACTTTGTTATCTTATTCCCGCTACGTTTATTTTTACTTCATGTTTTGAAGTAGTTAGTTGAGAATGACCCTACTCTCCCCGGGATCGTCGAGCACACAAACATTTTAACGGAACAACTTCGAGATATTGACTCTGATAGCTGAGTCAGCCTTGGAAACTTTAAGTGGAAGGAAACTGTTCCGGATCATCAGACAGTTAAATACGGGGTCCCCTTCCTCTTGGTCAGGTTTTCGCCTTCCTGGGAAAATGTCCCTCTTCCCATCTGCAGCTGCAGGAGGGAGTGGATCCTTCCCTCCTCTTGGTGAACTTTCAACTCACTGGGATAGTAGCTTTTCTACCCTCTTTCGATGAGTCCGTCTTCGGCCGCCGTAACAAAATGCAGCTGACCATTTCTCAAAAACATGAGTCCTGTCTACCATTACAACTTCCTTTAGGAATTGAATTAATAGCTAAAGTAAAATCGTCGCTTGTATTGGAAAACTACGCCATACACTTGATTCAGTTGAATGTGATTTCCTCAATAATGACACACATGAAATGCTCGTAAGACTTGTACACTCTAAAAGAAATAAATGTAAACAACAGTCATTGAAATATGTCCATTAAACAATAAAATAAAAATTGGGAATTTTGAACAAAACAGGCAATTTAAAATGCAGTGAGCTAAATTTAATTTACCAGTTACCCTTAACTGAATGTGACATCTGCATATATCAAGCAGATGCTATGACGAATACACATGAAGGATTTAGTTTTATGTAATAAGTTTAAATATAAAAAGATTAAACTTATAAACATTTATCACGTTCCGTGCACGTAGTTTGTATTTTAAAGGGATATAAAATACGTGTCACTGTATTTTCCTCCCTTAGAAATTTTATATTGGACTCCGATACAGTAATTACAAATTCATCAGACTCACATTTAGAAAATGTAAGACACGCCATACTTCAAAATGCACCGACACAGTTAAAAGAAAAAGAAAGAAAGTAAAGTAAATAAAAATTACTGGCAACAATTTTTCCCCAGAGCTTTATAGATTTCACCCTAACCCACCCCTTCCGGTATAAATAAGCGAAAGCAATTTTTCACTGAGAAGGATATAAATTTTTATTTTTCTCTACCGGAAAGAATATGAGAAGAAAAAAAAATACGAAAAAAAAATACGGACACAAAAATGTGGACATACATCAAAGATGATGCATTGTGAACGAAAACTATCAAATCACATCATTACGAAGATGGTAGGAGAATGAAGTTTGGAAAAAAATGATAAACAAAAGCTTCTTCCCCCCTCCCAACTCTCTTCGATTGATGTATGGCTCAGAGTGGAAATAATTCGGAAAGTATTTTTTCTTTTGCTTATTCCTTCCTTATATACATGCATTTCGTAATCGGCCTTTATGGGCCCAATAAATTTTTCTAACTATCGTGATGAGCTATGCTTATAGTTAGGGAATTAACTGAGAACAGTATTCAGGGTCATTTTTTCTCATTAATGCGTGTTTATCTGCACTTAGAATGGGAAAAATACAGCTTACGAAATGCTCATTTGTATTTTGCGGGAAAATGTATTTTGCAGGTGCTATAAAAGTGTTGGTAAAACCTAACATTCCCAACCGATTTTAAAGCCATTTTTGTACACTGACAGGCTATTATTTAATTGCAGTGGAAAATGCTGACTACTTAGTATCTTTGTAATTTTTCTAAAGAATTTTTTTTTTTTTCAGAAGCTTTGAGATACTTATAAAAACTAAAATACAACACAGTCTTTGGACAAGTAAAGCATTTTATGGTCATCAATTTTGTACATTAGTAAAAAGTTTATTTAATTCAAATTAATGCTAGAAAAACTCCAGATTCTACGTATGTCATTAAAGGGTTTACACTAAAAGTGAACCTAGACTAATTTACATTTTCAATTGAAATTGGTATATTGCATTTACATTTAATTACCAATGTTAATAACTTCTTATTTCATATGTATTTATACACTCATATGTTAGAAAATGTTACAGTTAATATACATATTCCAAAAACTAATTTAAATTTTCAGATATTAAATAAATTCTAGATACATTAGGGTTAAATTTCTATAAAATGTTCAAAATAGACTTTATACAATTTGTATATGATTCCATCAATAATGATGATCCCTGAATAACCTTATGTAATAATGCTCACAAGATTTGTATTGTGAAAAAATTACTATGCATATGTTTTAAAGCGTTTATAAAATGTAACATACGCCATCATTGTTCGAACGATCTCAACATCATTTTCGTCCCTTGACAATGATTTATATATTTTGCACTTCAGGTGAACAAAATGCCAACTATTTGGTGCTTTCAGTACATTTTTCTACCAAAGTATATTTTACAGGGGCCTGGAAAGGATAATAAATGCTGAAATACTACACCAATTTTGGCCGTTCAAAAATAACTAACTTCGTACATTGTTAATAGGCTTATTTAACATATAGTATGGGGGACACGTACTACTATGTTTTCTGACGATTGATACTTGAGCGCGGGACACGTACTAGTATGTTTTCTGACGATTGATACTTGAGCGCGGCACTCATACTAGTACGGGTTAGTGTAACAATATGGTTTGTTTGTGGGTACAAAAATAACGGTATATACAGGAA
>CM063505.1:77378082-77400582 GCA_032207245.1 Pardosa pseudoannulata
GGAGGGGGTGATTTAGCTAGACTGTTTGCTTTACGTGTTCGGCAGTCAACATGTTTGGAAAGAAAACAAAGACATGGGCCATCATGCAGGGAGGACTTCTAAATGAAGTTGACATTTTATTTTGTCTTATTGTTACACTTATATGAAAAAGATCTTCAGAATCCTAAATTACTTTTAAAGACAGCTATATGCAGAAAGACAAATATTCAGGATAAAAATATATCTTTTAACTTTCTTATTTGAAAAACACGGCATAACCAGGAATGTATGCGCATATATAAGTTTAAGAAACGTCAAGTAATCCAGTTTATAAATTAATATAACAATTATATTAAAAATAACAATCTATACATTGATAAAAATACACATACATACACATGCACATATATCTAAGTATGTACATGTATATCAATATCTATATATTTATCTATCTGCTGTATGTCTCTGTCTCTCTTTATCTATTTATATAAATGCAACATTATTTTAATACAATTGATTTTGAATTCCAGTTATATTTTGTAATAAAATCTTGATGATTCTAAATCTAATACACACATTTTTCTTCATTTGGCGAAATTTCCTTCCTGATTTTTTATTTTATGTTAACCTGTTGGCAAGCGTAAAGTCGCCAAGCTAACTTTTGTAGAGGTACTTATATAATCACTATATACATTGTACGCATGTAATAACGTTACCTCGTGACCATAAACTCCCACCTCATTGCTAACTCCTCTGTCCCAGTAATAATTTTTTATTGTAGTCTGACCAGGTCAGAGAACAAAAGTTTGCCTGAAGAAGAATAATGCTGTTAGATCATTTTATAAATATTTTTTTGTGATAAGAATTTCTACGACTGCATCATCAATGAGATGGCCAAACAGACCATTTCATAAGTATATACATATATACATATATAAATGCATGCACAGAGACGCATATATGATATTTACACACACACAAGCACGCACACACATACACACATATATATATATATAATATGTGTGTTCTTATCACATCTCTATTCGGATGACACTTTTTAAAACGGGTCTTTAAAAGCTAATTTGCAATTAACTAATACAAAAATATACAATTCTTAATCAGCGATTAACTGTAACCAGGTCAAGGTGTAAGGAAGAGAAAATACGAGGAATATAGCCCTTACTCTGTTGGACGTTGCAGTTCTGTTCCAACATTCGTTGTGACGTTCCTTTGATGTCATCTTGTGGACATTATGCGAGCAAACGATCAAACTGACATCAAAGTGACGTTACAACGAACGTGCAAACCGACTCGCAACGTCCAGAGTAAGCCCCTATATAGATGCAACGTCATTAACGGCTTTAATGCCCTTCCCATTCATTTTCCTGTTCAAGATAGGCAATAGGCAACCAATAAGCTGTCCTTCCGTTTGAAACTAAAGCCAAAATCGCCATAAGTTGAGATGTGCACTGCTGCATGAAATCGCCTTATTATACCTAGAATATTGTTTATAAAATCGAATTACCTGCAGTCGAAGTCACCCTGTTTACATACCATCAGATAGTTCATTAACCTTTGTGATTGGTAAATTTAAATTTATTCAACAGACATTTCTGCCAACGAGTCTTCTATTCTCTGAATATTTTTATAAGTCATCCTATTTATCTTATAAATCCTTTTCATTATTTTATTTATTTTTACAAGACACAGCATCAGGTACTACCTGATTAATTTTTTAAAGCTAAATAACAATCCAGGTTACGTTGAAAATATTGTGTATTTTTTAACAAAAAGAATAAAATGAAAAAATATCTAGCGATCAAATGAAATATTGAAAACCGGGTCCCAAGAACAATCAATAAACATTAGCGGCTGACAAGTTATTATTGAAGGCAAAATTTCAAGATTAATGCTTCGGAAAGGTCCCAAGGAGAGTTATTTTGCGGATAAAAGTGCATTCATTAAAAAAATATAATATTTTATGCCGAAAGTCATTTATTTAAAAGAGATTTTTTTCCCTCCTCCTCTTCCATAATGTTGCGTATTTTTACTCCACAATAATGCTTTTATCTTCTAATGAACGAAATATTTAATTACACTTTTCAGACTTTAGATCATGCATTCTGATACTCTATCTCAGAAAATATTCGAAAGGACTCAGAGATTCGGTGAAAAGGTTCTATTTTTATAAAGGAACCTTTTAAAAAGAATGATCTTATTCCATAAGAGTTTTAATTTTTGGATTAAATATCTTTTCATTTTTGAAAGAGGGCAGGGAACACATTAACGTTATTAAACACACGGTCGATTTTCTATTAAAAGAAAGTGCACATTAAAAAGTTTGAGACGAAATTTTTCCAAGAAGGACTTTGGCTGTATATATTTTTATCACAAATGATTAGGTAATAAGATTTCCTTTTAAACTCTTCTGTGAATTACGAAAATTTTAAAAACAATAGCTTTTTTTCAAAAGATTGTATTAAGTAACTCAGCATTTCGCATATCGTTACCCAATTATAAACGCAGACGAGCAACTATTTAACGTTTAACTTTGATATTTTATAACTTAACTACTACGACTCATATGACGTTATATTTATTGTTATATAATAACTCAAATAACATTTCCTTTCACACTCTGAAAACTCTGAGAACTTTGAAAATAAAGCCTTCTTTCAAAAGATTGTGTTAAGTAACTCCCATCCTTTATGTCGTTACTTAATTAGAAACTCAGGGGATTACTCTGGACGTTGCGAATCGATTTGAACGTTCATTGCGACATCACTTTGAAGCCAGCTTGATCGTTTGCTCACATATTGTCTTCAAGCTGACGTCAAAGTGTCCTCCCAATGAACGTTCAGACCGATTCACAACATTTACTAGGCCCTTACTCTGAACGTTGCTGTTCGGTTCGAACCTTCGTTGTGACACCACTTTGAAGCCAGCTTGCTCACATTATGCGATCAAACGATTAAGCTGACTTCAAAATGTCGTCAAAACGAACGTTCGACTAGCAACGTCCAGAGTAAGACCTCCTAGAGTAAGGGGATCAGAGTAGCAACTATTTAACTTGTGACTTTGTTCCTTACTCTAGACGTTGCGAATCGGTCCGAACGTTCGTTGTGACGTCACTTTGCGAACATTATGCGAGCAAACGATCAAGCGGATGTCAAAATAACGTTTGAACCAATTGGTAATGTCCAGAGTAAGCCCCTGATTTTGTTAACTCAGTTACTATGATTTAGATGGTAATATTTTTACTATTATATTATAAAGAAAATATCGCCGACGATTTGATTCTAAACTCTTTTGCGAATTCTAACAAATTCACAAGTTTCTTTCTTTGAAAAGATTCTATGAAGTAAATCTCTTTCTCCATATCCTTACCTAATTTTTAACTCAGACTAGGAACTTATCGACTTTGTATTTAGTACTATACAATAACAAAATAATTCATGGGGTCTTACTCTGCACGTTGCGAATCGGTTCAACGTTTGTTGTGACGTCACTTTGACGTCAGCTTGATCATTTGCTCCTATAATGTCCATAAGCTAACTTCAGAGTAACGTCACAACGAAGGTTCGAACCGAACCGCAATGTCCAGAGTAAGGGCCATAATAAGAATTATTTTTAAAATGTTCTTTGAATTCCGAGAATTTTTTAACAATAGAAATTGCGGGCATTATGAGAGAAAACTATCAAGCTGACGTCAAAATGACGTCACAATGAACATGCAAACCGACTCGCAAAGCGCAAAGTAAGTCCCTTTGATACTGTCCCTTTGATAACTTCTCTACTATGGCTTAAATGGCATTTTTTGCTATTATATAATGACAAAAATAATACGTAATAGAATTTCCTTTTAAACTTTTCTTTGAAATCCGAGAATTTTTAAAACAATAGCATTATTTTAGAAGATTGTATTAAGTAACTTCCCTTTCTTTGTACCATTACGTAATTATAAACTCGGATTAGCAACTTTTTGCCTCCCGGCTTTGATATTGTGTAACTCCATTTCTATGACTTAGATTGCTTTTTCTACTACTATATAATAACAAAAATGTTACATAATAAGATATCCTTTTAACCTCTTCACTGGATTGTGAGAATTTTTAAATCAATAGCATTTTTTCAGAAGAATTTATTAAGTCCCATTCTTCATATCGTTACCTAATTATAAACTTAGACTAACAACTTTTTAACTTGAAACTTTGATATTGTGTAAGTTAATTACTATGGCTTACATGATATTACTTTTACAATTATGATAACAATGAAAATATTACATAATGCGGGAAAGGGGAAAATAATTTTATACATCATTTAAATATATAGAATCTTAGGCTCTTTAATTTTGCGTGTGGCAAGATGAAATTTTGAGAGGAAGAATATATTATTTTTTTTTGGGAAGGCCGATAGTCCAAATATTTAAAACTTTTTATTGCTAATCGTTTTATTGATAATGTTGAATTTGCATCAGGATGGTCAGGTTTTGGAGTGCTACGGTCTACTTTTTGCAACACGAGGGCTAATGAGACCGGGACCTACTGCTTAAAGCCGATTCCGAACGGCTACGAACATCCATGCCACAATGGGATTCAAACCCATGAACTCCCGATCCGAAGGCCAGCACCCTAACCGTTCGGCCATCGTTGGACAATCAGGATGGTCAGAAACATCTAACAATAAGTATTATCTTTTAGAATATCATCCATGACTAAGACGCGTTGAATTCACAACCAGAAAATTGTACAAAATGAATATCAAGAACATAGAATGCGAAATATTTTCGACTACCAGTATTTATAGAAATAACTAGTTCGAGAAAATTCTAATGACTGAATAAACTGTGCTCATTATTGAAATATTCTAATGGAAAACACTCTTTCAATCAATTAAAAATACTGGCAAAACAAAACAAGAAGGGGAACAATACCGATGCCCGTACACTGTACGGGCAACCAGTTAAGGGGTCAAAGTTATGCTGGAGATGCCAGAAGTAGATTCTTTATAAAGGTGCCGAATAATGACCAAATGGGTAGGGCATGACTCAGTGGTTCCAGAATTTGTGGGATAGAATTCCACTGCAGTCATAAATGTTCGTAGCTGCTCGAAATTGGTTTTAAGTATTAGGTTCTGCTCTCATTAGCTCTAGTGTTAATTAGATTATTAGTAGATCCTCGGAATCAGTTTTAAGTATTAGGTTCTGCTCTCATTAGCCCTAGTGTTAATTAGATTATTAGTAGATCCTCGGAATCGGTTTTAAGTATTTGATTCTGCTCTAATTAGCCCTAGTGTTAATTAGATTATTAGTAGATCCTCGGAATCGGTTTTAAGTATTAGGTTCTGCTCTCATTAGCCCTAGTGTTAATTAGATTATTAGTAGATCCTCGGAATCGGTTTTAAGTATTAGGTTCTTCTCTCATTAGCCCTAGTGTTAATTAGATTATTAGTAGATCCTCGGAATCGGTTTTAAGTATTAGGTTCTGATCTCATTAGCCCTAGTATTAATTAGATTATTAGTAGATCCTCGGAATCGGTTTTAAGTATTAGGTTCTGATCTCATTAGCCCTAGTATTAATTAGATTATTAGTAGATCCCCGGAATCGGTTTTAAGTATTAGGTTCTGCTCTCATTAGCCCTAGTGTTAATTAGATTATTAGTAGATCCTCGGAATCGGTTTTAAGTATTAGGATCTGCTCTCATTAGCCCTAGTATTAATTAGATTATTAGTAGATCCTCGGAATCAGTTTTAAGTATTAGGTTCTGCTCTCATTAGCTCTAGTGTTAATTAGATTATTAATAGATCCTCGGAATCGGTTTTAAGTATTAGGTTCTGTTCTCATTAGCTCTAGTGTTAATTAGATTATTAGATACTTATTATATAATTTATTAAATAATTATGATTAGATAATTTATTAGATAATTTTAGTGCAAAGTAATTTATAGTATTTATGAGAAATATCTGTTGTTTTGGTTGTGGACAAATATACTTTTAACGATGTAATTTCCTTTCTATGTTTGACAATTTCGAAAATGTGTTACATGATTGAAATGATATATTATAGAATTTAAAGACATATTTTATATATTTTTTGATTTGGAGTTGTTGAGATACAAAGCGTTAAAAGGCAAAACAATAATGAAATATAAGGAAATAATAAAATTTTAACTTAGTGATCTAAAACCTTGTATTTTTTTAATAGCAAACGGTAGAATTAAAAAATATTTCATCAAATTTTAGAATACATTATTTCATTTTGTAGCAGATATTATTTTTTTATCATACTAATATTTTATTATTTCATCGCCATATTTTCATTATTTAATTAAACTGGTTGACTAAATAAAATATACCATGTGCGGCAAAAGAATCTTCTCTTTTGTAGCAAAAGGTATAACTAAAATAAATTTCCTCAAATTTTAGAATACATTCTTTTATTATGTATCAGATATTTTTTTCATTGTAATATTTTATTATTTCATTCCCATACACTTTTTTTCATTATTTATTTAAACAGGTTGGATAAATAAAACAATCTTCTCTTTAGTAGCAAATAGTAAAACTAAAATTATTTTCTCCAGTTTTAGAATAAATCATTTCGTTATGTAATGTATTTTATTCTTTATCGTAATAATATTTTATTATTTCAACCCGGTACATCATTTTTAAAATTTTTTTATTAAACTGGCTGGCTAAATAAAACTTAACGTTTGTAACAAAACAAAAATTTTTTTGTTCATAATAAATAAGGTATGATAAAATAATGGCAAATAATATATAATAATGAAATTGTAAAATGTTATCATGATAGAAAATGCATAACAAATAATGAAATAATAAATTCTAAAATTCGAAGAAAATTTTTTAATTTGGAGTTGTTTAGATATAAAGGTTAAAAAAAATTACAGTGAAATAGGAATAAATAATAAAAATCAGAACTGTAGTCTCTCACACTAAAATCTACCATTTTTTGCGAAAGATACATTTTTTTTGGCAAATAGTAAAACTAAAAATATTTCCTCAAATTTTAGAATTTTTTATTTTTTTATGAATTACATACTATTTTTTTATCATAGTAATATCATATTAATTTTATTACCATACATTATTTTTACATTATTTTCATTATTTAAACAAACATGCTAGCTAAATAACACCTAGCGTTTATTACAAAGTAATCTTTCGTTCATATCAAATAAGACATATTAAAAAAATGGAAAATAATGTTTGACAATGAAATAATAAAACATTACCATCAGGAAAAATAATGTAAGATTCATAATGAAACTGTATTCCAAATTTTGAGGAAAGATTTTTTAATTGCTGGTTGTGGAGATACAAATAGTTAAAGAAATTTTTTTTATTAAAAACCGGATTAAAAAAGAAAAAAAAACTTCTTTTTTTCAATAAATGGCCAAACTAAAAAATATTTCCTCTAATTTTAGAATTTGTCATTTTATTATGTATTTTATATTATTTTTTATCATACTAATATTATATTAATTTTATTACCATACATTGTTTTTACATTATTTTTCATTATTTATTCAAACATGCTAGCTAAATAACACCTAACGTTTGTTACAAAGAAATCTTTCGTTCATATCAAATAAGACATAATAAAAAGATGGAAAATAATGTATGAGAATGAAATAAAAAACCTTACCATCAGGAAAAATAAGTCATGATTCATAGTGAAATACTGTATTCAATATTTTGAGGAAACATTTTTTAATTACGGGTTATGGAGATACAAATAGTTAAATAATTTTTTTATTGACATTTGGATAAATAACGGATATTAAAATCTTGGACTGTACTCTCTAAACACCTACATTTTTTTCAAAAGAAACTCCTCTTTTAAAACAAACGGCGAAACTAAAAAATATTTCCTCTGATTTTAGAATTTGTCATTTTATTATGTATTTTATATTATTTTTTTATCATACTAATATTATATTAATTTTATTACCATACATTAGTTTTACATTATTTTTCATTATATAAACAAACATGCTAGCTAAATAACACCTAGCGTTTATTACAAAGTAATCTTTCGTTCATATCAAATAAGTTATATTAAAAAAATGGAAAAAAATGTTTGACAATGAAATAATAAAACATTACCATCAGGAAAAATAAGGTAAGATTCATAATGAAATACTGTATTCCAAATTATGGAGAAAGATTTTTTAATAAGGGTTATGGAGATACAAATAGTTAAAGAATATTTTTATTGAAATATGGATATGAAAATGTTGGACTGTACTCTCTAAAACCTACATTTTTTTCAAAAGAAACTCCTCTTTTTCAACAAACTTCAGAGTTAAAAAGTGTTTCCTCAAATTTTAGAATTTGTCATTTTATTATGTATTATAAATTATTTTTTATGATACTAATATTATATTAATTTTATTACCATACATTATTTTTCATTATTTAATCAAACATGCTAGCTAAATAGCACCTAACCATTGTTACAAAGTAACCTGTCGTTCATATTAAATAAGACATAATGAAAAAACTGAAAAATAATGAATGAGAATGAAATAATAAAACATTATCATGATGAAAATTTGAGGCATGATTCATAATGAAATACTGTATTCCAAATTTTGAGGAAACATTTTTTAATTGCGGGTTATGGAGATACAAATAGTTAAAAAATACTTTTATTGAAATATGGATATTAAAATCTTGGACTGTATACTCTAAGACCTACATTTTTTTCAAAAGAAACTCCTCTTTTTCAACAAACTTCGGAATTAAAAAGTATTTCG
This sequence comes from Pardosa pseudoannulata, assembly GCA_032207245.1. Lineage (NCBI taxonomy): Eukaryota > Metazoa > Arthropoda > Arachnida > Araneae > Lycosidae > Pardosa > Pardosa pseudoannulata. The sequence goes on from CM063505.1 coordinate 77,386,846, forward strand.
TCAAATTTTAGAATTTGTCATTTTATTATGTATTATAAATTATTTTTTATCATACCATTATTATATTAATTTTATTACCATACATTAGTTTTTATTATTTAATCAAACATGCTAGCTAAATAGCACCTAACCATTGTTACAAAGTAATCTTTCGTTCATATCAAATAAGACATAATAAAAAAATTGAAAAATAATTAATGAGAATGAAATAATAAAACATTATCATGATGAAAATTTGAGGCATGATTCATAATGAAATAATGTAATCTAAATTTTGAGGAAATATTTTTTAATTGTGGGCTGTGGAGATACAAATTATTAAAGAATTTTTTTTATTGAAATATGGATAAATAACCGATATTAAAATCTTGGACTGTACTCTCTAAAACGTACATTTTTTTCAAAAGAAACTCTTTTTTTCAACAAATGGCAAAACTAAAAAATATTTCCTCAAATTTTAGAATAACTTGTTTCTTTATGTATCATATATTATTTTTTTATCATAGCAATATTTTATTATTTCATTAGTGGACATTATTTTTTATTATTTAATAAAACTGTCTGGCTAAATAAAACCTAACGTTTTCAACAAAAGAATTTCTCTTTTGTTCATAATAAATAAGGTATGATAAAATAAGGTAAAATAATATATGATAATGAAATAGTAAAGTATTATCACGAAAAAAAAATAATGCATAATATATAATGAAACAATGTATTCTGAAATTTGAGAAAACATTTTTTAGTTGTGGGCTGTGAAGATATAATTAGTTTCAAAAATTTTTTTTATTGAAATATGGATAAATAACAGATATTAAAAGTTTGGATTGTACTCTCTAAAATCTACATTTTTTTTCAAAAGAAACTCCTTTTTCAGCAAATGGTGAAACTAAAAAATATTTCCTCAAATTTTGGAAAATTTTATTTTATTATGAATTATATATTATTTTTTCATAGTAATATCATATTAATTTTATTACCATACATTATTTTAACATTGTTTTTCATTATTTATTCAAACATGGTAGCTAAATAACACCTAACATTTGTTACAAAGTAATCTTTCATTCATATCAAATAAAACGTATTAAAAAAATGGAAAATAATGTTTGATAATAAAATAATAAAACATTACCTTCATGAGAAATAAAGTATGATCCATAATGAAATAATATATTCCATATTTTGAGGAAACATTTTTTAATTGCGGGTTGTGGATATACAAATAGTTAAATAATTTTTTTACTGAAATATGGATAAATAACAGATATTAAAATCTTGGACTGTACTCTCTAAAATTTACATTTTTTTCAAAAGAAATTCCTCTTTTTCAACAAACTGTGAAACTAAAAAATAATTCCTCAAATTTTACAATGCCTTTTTTCTTTATATATCATATATTATTTTTTTTATCACAGTAATATTTTATTATTTCATTACTGCCCATTATTTTTCATTATTTAATAAAACTGGCTGGCTAAATAAAACCTAACTTTTTCAACAAAAGAATCTTCTCTTTTGTTCATAATAAATAAGGTATGATTAAATAATGCAAAATAATATATGATAAAGAAATTGTAAAGTATTATCATGATAAAAAATAGTACATAATATATAATGAAATAATGCATTCTAAAATTTGATGAAACATTTTTTATTGCGGGTTGTGGAGATACAATTAGTTAAAGAATTTTTTTTATTGAAATATGGATAAATAACAGATATTAAAATCTGGGCTGTACTCTCTCAAAAACCTACATTTTTTTTTCAAAAGAAACTACTCGTTTTCAACAAACGCCGAAACTAAAAAATATTTTCTCATATTTTGAATTTGTTATTTTATTATGCATTATATTTTATTTTTTATCATAGTAATATCATATTAATTTTATTACCATACATTAGTTTTACATTATTTTTCATTATTTAAACAAACATGCTAGCTAAATAACACCTAGCGTTTATTACAATGTAATCTTTCGTTCATATCAAATAAGACATATTAAAAAAATGGAAAATAATGTTTGACAATGAAATAATAAAACATTACCATCAGGAAAAATAAGGTAAGATTCATAATGAAACTGTATTCCAAAGTTTGAGGAAACATTTTTTAATTGCGAGTTATGGAGATACAAATAGTTAAAGAATATTTTTATTGAAATATGGATATTAAAATCTTGGACTGTACACTCTAAAACCTACATTGTTTTCAAAAGAATCTCCTCTTTTTCAACAAACTTTGGAATTAAAAAGTATTTCCTCAAATTTTAGAATTTGTCATTTTATTATGTATTATAAATTATTTTTTATCCTACCAATATTATATTAATTTTATTACCATACATTATTTTTCATTATTTTATCAAACATGCTAGCTAAATAGCACCTAACCATTGTTACAAAGTAATTTTCGTTCATATCAAATAAGAAATAATAAAAAAACTGAAAAATAATGAATGAGAATGAAATAATAAAACATTATCATGATGAAAATTTAAGGCATGATTCATAATGAAATAATGTAATCTAAATTTTGAGGAAAATTTTTTTTAATTGCGGGTTGTGGAGATACAAATAGTTAAAGAATTTTTTTTATTGAAATATGGATAAATAACAGATATTAAAATCTTGTACTGTACTCTCTAAAACGTACATTTTTTTCAAAAGAAACTCTTTTTTTCAACAAATGGCAAAACTAAAAAATATTTCCTCAAATTTTAAAATACCTTGCTTCTTTATGTATCATGTATTATTTTTTTATCATATTAATATTTTATTATTTCATTAGTGGGCATTTTTTTTTATTATTTAATAAAACTGTCTGGCTAAATAAACCTAACGTTTTCCACAGAAGAATTTCTCGTTCGTTCATATCAAATAAGGTATGATAAAATAAGGGAAAATAATATATGATAATGAAATTGTAAAGTATTATCATGATAAAAAATAATGCATAATATATAATGAAACTATGTATTCCGAAATTTGAGGAAACAGTTTTTAATTGCAGACTGTGAAGATATAATTAGTTTTAATTTTTTTTAATGAAATATGGATAAGTAACAGATATTAAAATTTTGGATTGTACTCTCTAAAACCTACATTTTTTTCAAATGAAACTCGTTTTTCAGCAAACGGTGAAACTAAAAAATATTTCCTCTAATTTTGAACAATTTTATTTTATTATGAATTATATATTATTTTTTTATCATAGTAATGTCATGTTAATTTTATTACCATACATTATTTTAACATTATTTTTTATTATTTATTCAAACATGGTAGATAAATAACACCTAACATTTGTTACAAAGTAATCTTTCGTTCATATCAAATAAAACATATTAAAAAAAATGGAAAATAATGTTTGAAAATGAAATAATAAAACATTACCTTCATGAGAAATAAGGTATGATCCATAATGAAATAATGTATTCCATATTTTGAGGAAACATTTTTTTAATTGCAGGTTGTGGATATAGAAATAGTTTAATAATTATTTTATTGAAATATGGATAAATAACAGATATTAAAATCTTGGACTGTACTCTCTAAAACGTACGTTTTTTTCAAAAGAAATTCCTGTTTTTCAACAAACGGTGAAACTAAAAAAAAAAAAAAATTCCTCAACTTTTACAATGCCTTGTTTCTTTATATATAATATATTATTTTTTTATCACAGTAATATTTTATTATTTCATTACTGCCCATTATTTTTCATTATTTAATAAAACTGTCTGGCTAAATAAAACCAAGGTATGATTAAAGAATGCAAAATAATATATGATAATGAAATTGTAAAGTATTATCATGATAAAATAATTCGTGATATATAATGAAATAATGCATTCTAAAATTTGAGGAAACCTTTTTTTATTGCTGGATGTAGAGATACAATTAGTTAAAGAAATTTTTTTATTGAAATATGGATAAATAACAGATATTAAAATCTGGACTGTACTCTCTAAAACCTACATTTTTCTTTTCAAAAGAAACTCCTTTTTCAACAAACGGCGAAACTAAAAAATATTTCCCCAAATTTTAGAATATGTCATTTTATTATGCATATATATTATTTTTTATCAGACTAATATCATATTAATTTTTTTGCCATACATTATTTTTCATTATTTAATCAAACATGATAGCTAAATAACACCTAACGTTTGATAGAAAATAATCTTTCGTTCATATCAAATAAGGCATAATAAAAAAATTGAAAAAAATGTTTGAAAATGAAATAAAAAATGCATTACCATCATGAAAAATAAATCATGATTCATAATGAAACACTGTATTCCAAATTTTGAGGAAATCAATTTTTAATTCCGGGTTGTTGAAATAAAAAGAGGTTAAAGAACAAAATAAAAATGAAATATGAATAAAAAATAATAAAAATTAGAATTTTGTTCCTCTTGAAGCTTTGTGCTGTACTCTCCTGCTCTAACCCCTACCGTTTGTTACAAAAGAATCATCACTTTTGTTCTACGAAAAAGAAGTCGTGATATATATATCTATAGCCGCATCATGACGGAGTAGCGATGTAGCGATATAAGGATGAGTTATTTACCATTTTCGAACGTTTCTCTCTTCCCAGCGTATTCATTCGGTCTCGGGTATGTCCATACATCACGCCACAAAAGGTGTTCTCCATTTTTCACCAAGATTCTTAGCGTGCAACAGTGAGATAACAAATGTTTATCGCCGCAGGACTGAAAAAAGGATATATATATATATATATATATATATATATATATAAATATATACAATATATATTCAGTCTCTTCTGCAAGGCAAAAATGAAGATGAAATTTATAAAATTGACGCCATAAATATCCATAGAGTTGATGAACTACGTTGTTATTTTCTCCCCGAACTCGAAAAGGGGGCTCTCAGGGCTCAGAGTTCTTGGAAAGTATTTTGCAAAGTATGTAGCGTTGGTGATAAAATGCGAGTGATTTTCTAAACCACTTATGCATTACTCGTTTTTTTTCTAGCATATTTTTTTGCTTCAAAATCATCGTTATGAAAAATGAAATATATAAAATTTATTTAAGTTTGGGGAAGAGTAGTTTAAAGAAATTGTAAGTTATCGGGTGAATATTCATGAAGTCTATGTCTGTTGAAGAGTCCAGATGGACAAAATTGAACGAAAATAAGTATAAATAAAGGATTATATAATTTTTAAGATCATCTGCATTAAAAAAAGGTGATAAAAATGTGTAATATCCTATAGTTCTTTTTTAGTATTTTGTGCATTTTAAAAGACAAGAAAGGATATTCTTAGTCGTTATTAATATCGTTACCAGGGAAATTAATTAGAAAAGATCAAAACAAACCTAATTCATTTATATAATATCTTATCACATTGCATAGGATGCTCTAGAAACACCTGGAATAAGGGCCCAATAATGTTGCCAAGTCACCAAATTTGGTGACAAAAATTTCCTTACCCTAAGATTATTAGTGAAACAGCGGAGATAACAAATGTTTATTTCCTCTGCAATAAAGAGGATATACAAATACAAACACACACACACACATATATCTATTTCCTTTTTTACAGCATTTTTTATATGCATGTATGTGTAGTATAGGAAGGAAATAATATTGTAATATGGGAATATTAAAATACAGGAATAAAAGGTCTTGGAATAAGCCTCCCTAAAACAAAAAAGTAATAAGGAAACAAACCAGTGGGTCATGAAGGCGCAATTTTAATCCCCGTTGGAAGTTACAGAAATCCTAAAATCAAAAGGGTAAATCCCCCGTGACACTATAGAGTCACACAACTTAAGGGAGTTAGTCCCTATGCCAGTCACCTATACCGCACAAGATAGCGTCCCACGCTATCTGTTTGACTATACCAGTGGTCGGCAAACTTATTAACCAAAGAGACAAATATGAACATTATAACAATTTTAAAAAACAATTGGGAGCCAAATCTGCATGTTTAGTAAAATTATTATTAATATTATTACTGTTATAATTATTTAGTAATAAAAATATTCCAAATACATTTTTTTTCTAAAGCTAACCTTACAAAATTATTATCATTATTAAATTGATGAAAATAAAAATAAAAAAAAAATCTTTTTAAAAAATACAATTTTATTAATATATGTAACTGCACTAAAAAGAATAAAATAATTTTTTCCACCATCAAAATAACAAAACTTTTAGTATGACTAAAAATAAAAGAAAACTTCCAACATTTGGACAAATAGAAGTTATCCAAAATTCGATTACAAATTTTGTACCGGAACCACAAACATATACAGCAGGTGTAATAAAATCGTATAAAAATACCTGTGCTAAGATGTGCAGCTAGATCGAAAAGTACAACAACTTTTTAATAAGACAGGACAACGGAGACACGGTAGATAACATAAAACTGTTCACACTGCAACTGCTGGTCTGTGATGCCAATTTGTACCTCCTAGTACTTTAGAAAAAGCATACACGCGCATGCTTGTGGTACCTTTGTATCACACCGGAGTACGCCGAAAACATACGAGCAATTTCAGCAGGTAGCTTGTATATGGTTTGTGTTTACGTTTACGAAAACTAATAAAATTAAACTCGATGTTCGTTACGTATTTTTACTGCAATATAAAAGTTTAATTACCTATTTGTCTTTTAACTTAAACAAAAAATTATACATGTTCTCGATTTAGAGAAGAATTTTTATTTATCAAAATAAGATGTAAATTTTTTCTTACCAAGTTTTTTTAATGAAAATATTATTGAGCATTCCGTGGATATTTGTGCCAGAGCAGCACTTAAGGAGCCAAAGAGCCACATGCGGCTCTGGAGTCGCACTTTGCCGACCACTGTGCTAGACTATAAACAAAAAGAATAAGTGCAAGAACCAATGAAAAAAGTCCAAACATACCCCAAACACGCCCTAGCAAATTCTAAATGGTCAGCCACAAAAACACACCCCAAAACCCCGTAATGTAAGATTTTATGTTTTGCTTTCTTTAAAGAGTTCATATTCTCTCTCCACTGTCAGTTAGAAAAAAGAGTTTTTCTCTCCCCAGCCATCAGCTCGTCAGTTAGTTCATTCTCTCTCCAGCCGTCAGTTAAATAGCTCTCTCTTGCTAGTCGTTAGTTAGATCAGTCGTGTTGTTGTATCAGTTGTATTTAGTCACTCTCAGTTTTGAGTATGCTAAGGGAAGTACTTCGTCATGAAGAACGTTATTACCTCATGTACTGGAATATCAAGGATGGAAAAGACTTTAGACTTTATTAATGGACCCTTCGTTATTGCTTTATCCAGGATATGGCATATATATGTAACAGGTAAAAATATTTCTTCCTCAATCACAATAGGAAATATTATCCCCAATTTTTAGGTATCACAGCGACTTGGAAAATCAATTTTACCACAATCATATCGTGGTAGGTAACTTGTTGGAACACAAAACCGCACAAAATAGTACAGTATATTTATGGTAAAGTTAAAGCCAAAAATTTAAAAATTTTAGATGAAACGAGATCTTTTGATGCAGCAATGATATAACTGTAGTATTAAAAGAAGAATTATAAAACATATAAAGTTACTTACAATAGCAGTATTGAGACGGAACAAAATTCATATCTTACATTCTCTTATCTTTCGGTCGATAGTAACAAAAAATATATTCCGTGTGCTGAATAAATTATTAACATACGAGACAGTACAAAACTTAAATTTAAAATATGACTAGTCGTTACGTGTTCAGCATTCAGTCTGGGTATTCATATTAATAACGTCACCTAGTCTATTGAAAATACTTTTGTGGGTTATTTTATTTTCTGATAAATAATGATTTATATAAGCCATAAATGACAATTTTTTCCCTTTGTCATCAGAAATATACCCGTTACTTTGTATACCATAATCTCATTCAATATCCATGGTACCTTTCATATAAAAAGAGTACAACGCAAGACAGCATTAAACTTTAGGATGGAACAGCTCTTCCAGAATGATGTTACCAAAATTTGACGATATTGAAGACGAGCCAACTAAACTTCAATTTAAGCTTTATATTATGATTTTATATAGAATTTTCCTTCTAATTGATTAATATCTTAATCGAAAAAATATTTTTTTAAACAGTTCATATTCAGATAAATGACTAGTTGCTAATATACGAATTAATTTCCATATTCTTTTAGCAGGCAGATGCAACAATGGCACTCATATACTGCTAACCACCGTAGACTAGCAACGTGAATATCTATTATACTGTCATATTCCATGGTAGGATGGTCGGGAAAAGTTTCAAAACCGACAGCGTTTCTCTGGTGACATCCAAAAACGGAATCTCTACAAGCTCTACAAGAAATTTGTATAAAATATATGAATTAGTATAAAATACACATGAGAACACTCATATATCTCATTCATAACCCCCTCACTTACTTGTTATATAAAAATCATATAAAAAGCACAATTTTAGACGTTGTTATAGTCTAAATCAGGGATGGACAAACTCTTTCGGCCACGGGCGAAAAATCGAAAGAAAATAAGTTTGGCGGGCCAAGATAAATTTTTCTAAAATTTTATAAGCAATATACAAGTACCTAACGGTTTAAATACGTTAATGAGATAAATGAAATTGCTATTTCATTTTTAAAAATTCTTTATACTGAGGTTCGAAGTGAGATGTACTGATTTTAAGGAAAGATGCTAAATGCTCATCTGTCAGTCTACTTCTGAAATTATTCTTTCTAAGGTTCAAAGTTGAAAACACTTGTTCTCATATGAGAAGCAAATATACCGCTGATCTTCTGGGCTTGGGATGATAAATTTGGGATATAATATTTAAGCAAAGTAGAAATGAAGATGGATATATAATGTATAAATATATATTTCTTTTAATTTGCCACGGACCGGCAACTTAAAATTCTATCCGCGGGCAGGATAAAACCATCCAGCGGGCCGGAGTTTGCCCATCCCTGGTCTAAATGATATTCTAGTTTATGTAGTGTAGCATCAAGCATGCTACAATGGATATTTAAATTCAGCTAAGTTGTGAAATATATTTTTTTACTGTAGTTCTTGAATTTAAAATTGTTGGTTTTTTTTCCTACGATAGACGTCTATCCGAGAGGAAAGGAAAGTTTAGGTCTGTATTTCTCACTAAGAGGTTATAAATGCCAAATATCTCCTGGTTGAGTTCTAATTCAGGGAAATTATCAAATCTTTTGCAATTTCCACCACAATTTATAGGTCATATTTTCGAAAACCTTTATAATTCTGCTAGCTTATTATATTTTATTAATTTTTAAATTCTTAAAATACTGTTTGATATGTTTTAATATTATTTATTTATTTTATTTGAGATCTTTGGGTGTAGTTAATGTGATCATCTAAATTTTTACCAAATAATACCATAATTATTAGATTTGACTTTTTAAATTACTTTTATAAAATTTTTCTCTTCTTATTTTATAATACCGTATGCAATTATGTTTAAAAGCTGAACTTTACAACTTTTATAACTGATACTGACCTACTTTGTGTAAGTGAATCTTTTGATTAGAAAGAATAAATTGAAAAACATCTACTGTGTATTTACTTGTGCAAGTGCATTATACCTGACAACGAGTGCGAATATAAATGATTTTGATTTTGGGAAAAAAACAAACTTTTATGCATTATGGACTTCACTTTTATTTCACCAGTTTTCCTTAAATTCCCCAGAAAATAAAAACCATGATTCTTTTGGGAAATCAAAGCAACAAGATGACAGGTTCAGTAAAATGAAGAATTCAAGAGTGATAATTGAGAGAAAAATAATATTGATGAATTAGGATAAATTTGGGACTAAATGAATCGAACGATCAATGAAAAACGAATAAAACTAGACCGACAAATCGAGGTTACACTGTATATTAATTTCTTTTTTAGTTAATGATAATTTTGTTAGAAACTAAAATTTATCTCTTGTATTCTTGTTAACAAATTTACACAGTTGAGTGTAACTAGGATTTACTTTAGAATAGTACTATATTTTATTGCTCAATACATGCTTGGATGGCATATATGTACTTATGCGATTCGTTTCACATATTTGTTTTCAGTAAGGGGAATTATTGTAAAGAAAATCAATTCTTATTTTTTTCAATTTTAGGCTAATTATAAAAGAAGCGACATATTTTAACTTTCTATTTTTAAATATTTCATAACCTAATTTTATAATAGGTCTGAAAAAATTTCCATAAAACGTTATTTAATAATTTTGTCTCCGAACGTTGTAAATTATGTCAAAGTGATTTATTTTAGTGTTTTCCAACGGGGTACAGCTCTCCGTGTACATTGAGGAGATCAAAAGGGCTGTTTGAACAAATTTATGGGGTGCTGAAAACCAACCACTCCCTTCTTCAAAAGGTCACTCTTCATCCTTGTGGCAGTGGTTTGTGGAATATTTTATTGAAATACACTAGGTCCCTTGATATCTAGGGATACAACTTTGAACAACACGGCTTACCTCAATATCAGGTCAAGTGCACTTGTTTGTGGCTGTATTGTCCAATTATTGGGGTGGTCCCTTTCAACAGGACATTGCCATCGTTTTTAATCAGTTTCAAATTAGTTTGAGGAACAATAGTCAGACTTTGAACTGCTTCCATGAGAAGTTTATTCCACTGACCTCAGTCTTATTGAACATTTGTAGGACTAAGCCGAAAGTCCACTTTAAAGTTCAGAAACTCTGTCATTAAATCTGACACAACTTTGAGCTACCAGTAAGGACCAAGATTTTCCACCAAATATCTTTTAGACTAAGTTAAGAGGAATATCGACTGCATTCAGAACTAAAGGTTGACAAAATCGTAAGATGTTGTCTCCAATTTTTTGGTTTCTATGTTGTATACTTGACAAAATAATGGGTTTGACGTCTAGCTATCGTTTCAAAAGTGGAATATGAAACTAAAAGTTTGAAAATTATGGGTTATTACACAGTCGAATTTCAAATTAGTAAGCTTTGTTTTTGAAAAGAAGAGGATTGACAAAATATATTTGGAACCTCTATTTTATCCTTAAAAAATTCCACGCCGATTGACCTACCGAGTATTTCCTTTCATATTCACAATCCATTGACCTCAATCTCATTGAACATTTGTGGGACAAAGTCGAAAGATCAATTTAAAGTTTGAAAATTCTAACATTAAATTTGACACTACTTAGAGCTGCCAGTAAGGGCCAAGATTTCACACGAAATATCTTTGAATGTCAAGAGGAATATCGGCTGTAACCAGAGCTAAAGGTGGACTAACTCACAAGATGTTTTTCGAAGGTAGCTGGAAATACAGGAACATATACCTTTATGCTAATAAATGGCTTCGAGGCTGTTACCCATTTAGCACCACCCTAGGAATACGTGTAACTGAAGGAATGCTAGTGATGTGACGAAAAGTACTCTCGCTGGGTTTTCGTAATTTAGAAGAAGGGACAAACAGAAGACCCACAAGCTTGGCCTGACATCCCCAGAGGTACCGTCTGAGTACTTGGAGGACATAGTATCCACGAACATATCTTACGTGACCCAATCATCTTTAACAAATACGGCGAATATCTTAGGCCGTCTCGCGTCCTAACCAGCAACCTTTCAATTACGGGATTGGCTGCCTTTGCTGGCTGAGTTTACTGCGGCTCTACTCATAAGATGTTGTCTCTAATAATTTGGTTTATCTGTTGTATACTTGACATAATGAAAGGCATGACTTCTAGTTATCATCTAGTGGATGGTGAATCTAAGTGGAATATGAAACTAAAAGTTTGAAAATTATGGGTTATTACACAGTCGAATTTCAAATTAGTAAGCTTTGTTTTTGAAAAGAAGAGGATTGACTAAATATATTTGGAACCTCTATTTTATCCTTAAAAAATTCCAAACAGATTGATTCAAGTTTCTCCCCTTACACCCACAATCCACTGACCACAATCTTATTGAACATTTGTGGGACGAAGTCGAAAGATCACTTTAAAGTTTGAAAACTCTACCATAATCTGACACGACTTAGAGCTGTCATTATGTCAGTAAGGGAAAGAATTTCCCACCAAATATCTTTGAGTCTATGATAGGAGGAATATCGGCTGTAATCAGAGTTAAAAGTGGAGTAACTCATAAGATGTTTTTCGTAAACAGCTAATGAAGCTGTTACCTATTTATCACCACTTGAGGAGCACTTGTAGCTTAAGGAATGCTATGTATGCTAGGAATATTACTACCGCTGCTTTCTCGTAATTTAGAAGCAGAAGCTAAACATAAGACCTTCATGCTTGCCCTGTCATCTCCAGGGGTATCTTTTGACAACTTGGAGGACATTATGACTACGAACATATTTTACTTGCCCCTGTCACCTTTAACGAACACGGCGGATCTTAGGCCGGCTCAAGCCCCGAACCTACAACCCTTCAATTACGAGATCGCTGCCTTTGCCGACTAAGGTACCGCGGCTCTACTCATAAGAAGTTGTCTCTAATATTTTGATTTATCTGTTGTATACTTGACATAATAAAAGATTTGAAGTCTAGCTATCGTTTCAGAAGTGGAATATGAAACTAAAAGTTTGAAAATTATGGGTTATTACACAGTCGAATTTCAAATTAGTAAGCTTTGTTTTTGAAAAGAAGAGGATTGACTAAATATATTTGGAACCTCTATTTTATCCTTAAAAAATTCCAAATAGATTGACATTAAGTCTTTCCTCTCACATCCACAATCCACTGACCTCAATCTTATTGAACATTTGTGGGACGAAGTCGAAAGATCACTTTAAAGTTTGAAAACTCTACCATAATCTGACACGACTTAGAGCTGCCATTATGTCAGTAAGGGAAAGAATTTCCTACCAAATATCTTTGAGTCTATGCTAGGAGGAATATCGGCTGTAATCAGAGTTAAAAGTGGAGTAACTCATAAGATGTTTTTCGAAGACAGGTGGCAATACAGGCACATATACTTTTATGTTAATAAATGGATACGAAGCTGTTACCCTTGTAGCACCATCCATAGCAGTAATACGTGTAGCTTAAGGAATGCTACGAATGCTAGGAACATTACTCGAGCTGAGTCCTCTTAATTTAGAATCAGACCAAGCAGAAGATCCTCATAGTAAGCCTACCACCTCCAGAGGTATCTTTGAGAACTTGGAGGACATAGTGACCACGAACATATTTAACGAACACGGCGGATCTTAGGAAGGCTGCAGCCCTGAACCTGCAACCTTTCAGTTACGAGATCGTTGCCTTTGCCACGACTAAGGTACTGCGGCTCTACTCATAAGAAGTTGTCTCTAATATTTTGATTTATCTGTTGTGTACTTGACATAATAAAATATTCGACGTCTAGCTATCGTTTCAGAAGTGGAATATGAAACTAAAAGTTTGAAAATTATGGGTTATTACACAGTCGAATTTCAAATTAGTAAGCTTTGTTTTTGAAAAGAAGAGGATTGACAAAATATATTTGGAACCTCTATTTTATCCTTAAAAAATTCCAAATAGATTGACATCATGTCTTTCCCTTCACACCCACAATCTTATTGAACATTTGTGGGACGAAGTCGAAAGATCACTTTAAAGTTTGAAAACTCTACCATAATCTGACACGACTTAGAGCTGCCATTATGTCAGTAAGGGAAAGAATTTCCTACCAAATATCTTTGAGTCTATGCTAGGAGGAATATCGGCTGTAATCAGAGTTAAAAGTGGAGTAACTCATAAGATGTTTTTCG
>CM063505.1:77405582-77413082 GCA_032207245.1 Pardosa pseudoannulata
CTATTTCTTAAAATGGTTAATCTTTTAAAATTATACATTGGTTAAATTTAAATGGAATATGAATTTTAACTAGCTGCGGTAGATGAGTCGGCAAAGGCAGGGATCTCGTAACTGAAAAGTTGAGGATTCGGGGCTCGAGTTGGCCTAAGATCCACCATGTTTGTTAATGGTAAATGGGGTACGTAAAATCTGTTAGGAGTCAAAATGACCTCCAAGTTCTCAAACGGTACCTCTGGGGTTAGCATGCCAAGTTTAGGGGTCTTCTGGTTTGTTCTTTCTCCTAAATTACTAGGACCCACTTTGAGCAAAGTCGTCATTTCATCCTAGCCGTTCTCTTCATAAAAATTATTAAGGTAAAAGGTAAGGCATACCCCTTGCCTTAATTCAAGTATTATATGGCTCAAAATTTTGGCTTAACCAAGGAGCATAAGTAACAAAACATATAACTTATCAATAATAAAATGACATAAAGTTTTACGCTAAGCAAATAATACGAGATTTTTAATTTTGCTTTGAGTGTTTACTCCTTCAAATTGCAAAATATTAAAGTCCCATGAAATGTATTATGGCTACTGTTGAAAAATCAGCTTGCCTTTATAAAATCCAAAACAATCGGAGAGAAAAATATTTTATTAAATATATTAGGTTTTCTGACGTTATTCAGTTAAGTAAATTACTCTTTAGAAATAAAAAAAATTCCATTTGAAAGAAAAAAAACGCTAATTATAATCAAAAATGAGTTTCTTATCTGAAAATCTTTCTAATAAAATTTTTTCTATTATTAAATGATGAAGAAATATCATATGAAAAGAGTCATCAACACATAACAGCTACGGCTGAATTTCATAATCAGAGTCGAAAAATTTCTGTTCTCGCGAAAGAAAGGGACTTTAAGTTCGCATAATAAAGTATTAATTCCCCGGAAAATGAACTTTGTTGGGAGAATGCATTGCATAACGGTAGTTGGTTCTCATAACGTGAAGATTGCAGTTCTGGATCCAAAATACTAATCAGGAAAAACATAATGAACTTCATCATTCGGAATATAAAAAAAAATTTCTTTGTTAGAGGTTTTTAAACAGAGAATTTCCGAGGGTAATGGTAAAATGTGGAAAATCAAAAAGGAGTTTTATTTTTAATCCGCTAATTTTCTTAATAAAAAAAGTTGTTCTAAGATTAAAAAAATGTAAAAAAAATCTTGTTAGACGAAATTTGTGGAGAATGATTTACATAATAATCGCAGCGTATTTCCGGGATATAGTCTCTAGATAATCAAATTTCTTCTTGGAGAAAACTAATTAGAAGATTAATTGACTTCATTATCATAATAAAAAATGACTTTTTTTTTGATTTTGGTTTTAATTTTTAGTAATTTTATATAACCTATGATATTAGAATGTAAGTTGTAAAGCTTAGAGATTGTGATAAAATTTACCAGGTAATATAAAATTAATTTTCTACCCCAAATAAATGTCTTTATAAATAGAGACGAATATTAATCTTCAACGTTTCAGGAATATACAGGGTGTCCCAAAATCACAGCATAAACTCTGCACAGCTAGATTCCTCGTTAGGAGTGCATAAAAACTGCCCAAAGAAACGTTCCTGTACGATCCATAGTTTACGAGAAAAATACGAAAAACAAAGTATGACGTCACTTCCGGTGCAAGAAAAGCACTTTATTTTACATATCAACAGCAATATATGCGAGGGCATACCCTTAACAGCTCGTAAATCCTTTTCATTACATTGGCCGTACATCAAGTACATACCGCAGTAGTCACGAACGGAATACAAAGCCAACGTACGAAGACTACCGGTAGGTGCAAGATGCAGTCCTTTAAATACCAGTTCAACGGCCGCTTAACGTTATTCCATGCATGACGCGATATGAGCGGCGAATGTTTTAAACATTATCCCCTCGAAGGATATGCAAATTCTGTTGTTGATATGTCCCATAAAGTGTTTTTTTCTTGCACCGGTCATACTTTGTTTTTCGTATTAAACTATGGATTGAACAGGAAAGCTTCTTTGGGCAGTTTTTATGTACTGCAAACGAGGAATCTAGCAGGGCAGAGTTTAGGCGGTCGTTTTGGGACAACCTGTAAAGTGTTACATTAATGTAAAGGGAGTTAATGGGAGTTTGCAGCAACATTCTGATATTTTTTCTCCACAAACTAAAAGAGGAATACCATCATTTCTGACAGCAATATAATTCTTTAAAATTGCATTTTATTTAGAGAACTCTAGTGAATGGTAACTGAGCATCAGAACTGCAGAACGTAATTGACTACCACTGGCATCCCGCGCTTTTTATGTTTAACACATCCAGTTTAGGATTCTTTCGCACATCAAAGAATATGTAGATTTCTCGTGTGGTAGAGAGAAGTTTTAAACAGATCAAATACTTTGTCACGAGTCAACCTGAAGTAAAATAAATAGCTTAAAGATTTTTTACACAAGTAATCTGCACATACTTCATCATTAACCCTTTGCCTTAAAACAACGTATGGGAGACGTGATCGTGCTGCTTTGCCTAAAATGAGAACCTCGTATCACATACGGGATGATTTTGTCTGGCCAAAAGTGAAAAAAGGTATCAGACATATTATTGTTTTAGGCGATAAAGTTTTGGTTTTTGAGTTATTGTTTGTTACAGTTGCAATATAAGAATTGGTCGTTTATTTTTAAGAGTAATTGCAATAGAGTATTATATTATATGCAATAAATAATAAACTGTTGGTGCTTTAAAAAATTCTTAAAAAAATCTAAAACTTTAACCTAATGGCAAAAAGGAAAATTGATACTAATAACGGGGCTGGAAAGTAAACTGATTACATCTTAGAAACTGAAACAGATACCGATTTGGATACATCTGAAGAAAGCATTTTAGTTTGTCCTGTAATAAAACGTGTGCAAAATTTAGTGATGAAACTGCTTCTGGTCATGACGCATGAGAAAAGCTTTCATCGAAAGTGACGCACACAATCTTTGCTCGATTCATAAGGCAAGAGGTTGTGGGGATGAATAGCGTAGCAGTCGCAAATCGCAATCTCCACAGGCTTCCTCGTGAACCGTAACCGTACTGATGATTTTCGATCTTTATGCAAATGTTTCTTCACTATATATATTTCGGCACACGAAAAGTGTTACCTGTACATGCATATTCTTGTTTATCCATTATTTAAGTTTTGTTATTTAAATAAATTGTTATTGTTAATGTAATTCGTCACCTTTACTGCCTTGATACCTGCACCACTCACTAAAAGGTTAAAAAGAATCAGAAGCTAACATGTACATGTTGACGAGTGATACGGCTTCTAAGATAACTCTATTGTTAACGACGTCGTTAACAATTGCATTTGTTTTGATACAATGCTTTTATTTTACATAAAACTTTTAATTTAAGTATTTATTATGCTATGAAATATAATACATACTCATATGTTTGCATTCATATGATTTCAATTCACAGAATAAAAATTAGCTTCTATATGATATAAAAAGGTTTCTAATTTAAATATTTAAAAAATTACCATGCGGATGAATAGAGTTTGATTTTTATCACTTGGCATAAATACAGGACTATTCATTATTCCCTCCGGTGTTTTAGAAGGCTATAGTGAAAAAATAACTAAGACGGATGCAGCAAAAAAAAAATACTGCACTAAATATAGAAACTATTCAAATTTTATTTAGAGCCTTTAGAAGTGCTTTACAGTGTCAGAAAAGTTTTTTACATTTATCAGAGAAAAAATTTGTGCATGTAAAATCTGTGTTATGTTTTTGCTCTTGTATAAACAATTTTTTAGCTTCCTCTAGAAAATGTTAAAAGGATAAGTATTTTTTTTTAAATTTTAAAATAGGCGGTTTATAAAAAATATTAGTCTTAATTTTATATAAATATGTTTATGCAACCGCACATTTTATAACCATCTTCACCTTTTGATAGAAAAAGGATAGAAATTAAGTCTTACGTTAACCCTCTTTAAAATATAGTTCATTATTTTAGATGAAAACAAAACAAAAAATAACTAATAAACAAGTAAAAAAAAGCTAATTAAAATAATCGTCACTATTTTATTCAAATTGTGAATATCTATTGTAAAAACCGAATTTACTTTTGTTAAAAAAGTATTAGTCCATATTTTAAATCCCTTCCCGGTCGGCTTCGTGGGGCACGAGCAACCACCATACGTTGTGGTTGCTCGTGTCCGTGTGGTTGGTATCATATTTCACACGAATATGAAAAAACTACATCATTGAAAGTGAATGCGTCACTAAAACATATTCCTCGCTATATTATTAATTATCGCTTTACATTTAAAAGCATAAGAAGGTATTCATGGTACTATTGTAAGCAGTGACATGTTGAATTTTGCCCATTTTGTTTTGAAAGTTTTCACACTCCGGGTAAAATTTGCTAAGTTTTATGCAAAACTATGAATACTATTGATATTCAAAAAACTAATAATTTTTAAAGATATATCAAAATTATTTTTTATGCTTTGGTGTCAAGAATCGTTTCAAATCTGCTTTTGTGGTAAACTCGAACCAGTTTTCAAAGCTTTATTTAAATATTTTAACTATTATTTTTATGCAGATATGTACTAGAATACTCCATAAAATATAAATATGATAAATATAGTACATAGAGTTCTTTGCATATTAATGACCATACCTTTGATCGAGTAGATGCATTTAAATACTTTAGCACAGTGATAAATGACAAAAACAAACTCAGAACAGAGATTTATAACAGAGTAAAAATGGCGAAACATGTTTCTTTGGTCTAAGAAAGCCATTAAGATCAAACATAATCAATCGCAAAACTAAGAATCTATATAATAATGCCCATCCTGATCTATGCAAGCTAAACTTGGACTCTCAAAACTTTCACTTGGCTTTCTCTGAACATGTTAGAGAGAAATATTCCGACAGCTATCCTTGGTCCAGTGCAGGAGAGCGGATGCTGGAGAACTCGATTCAACTTCTGATTATACCAAATATGCAGTCAACCATAGTTATCGAGAGACACAAGTTAAGATGGTTGGGCATGTTTGGAGAAGCTCGGTTTGGTTTTGGTTTAGAGTGCTACGGTCTATATTTTTGCAACATGACGGCTAATGAGACCGAAACTTACAGCTTAAAGTCGATTCCGGGCTTCGAATATCCATGCCACAGTGGTATTCGAACCCATGAACTCCGGTACCAAAGGCCAGCACCCTAACCAATTGACCATTGTCCGACTTGAAGAAGTCGGAGTCACTTGAATAAGTCAAAGCACAGTGTGTTAGGAAAACTTTGAAAATTTTGAAATAAACCCTCAGTTTTACTTTATATAAAAATTTCTTCTGTTTTAGAAATAAAGTAAATTTAACAAAAATAATTAAATAAAAAGAGAACAAATGCTAAAAATCCTATGTATTTATAATAATTATTATTAAAATTCTGACAAGGCCAAATATAAGAAAAAATTTTCTATTTAAAATTCTTTAAAAACGACAAAAGTTAAATTAAATTTCAAATATTTTGTAGGTTGTACAGATTTTTTAACTATTGAAATTTAATAGAAAATCTATTGATAAATATATTAAAATTTTGATCTCATAGTGAATATGCACACGCGAAATTCGATATTTTACGACAATTAAAAAAAAATCAAGCGATATCATTCATTTAATTCTCCAAAACAAAGTATTTAATGGATTTTTCTTTCTATTTACTTTTTTAATCGTCTTTTGTGTCTAATGCATTACGTAGATACTTTTTTTATGCGACATTCCATTTGTAAAATAGTTGAACTTTTTTGACGCGCAATCCTAATTCCCGTCTGTTTCTTTGTTCGGGAAATTTGTAAAAGTATTTGAAATATTCAGTAGTCACAATGGAATCACAATAAAGAAGAGTCTGTTTTCGATTTATGAGATTTAATTTAGGTATTCATTGGAAAAACTAATAGGAGACTGATCATGGATTTTTTAAGATCTCATAGTGGCTTTCCAGGTATAAAATGTTCATTATATTTTCCTATTTTTTCGATTCATAATTAAAAAATAATTTCTGGTCCTTATAGAAAGAAAATATTTCTAGCGATATAAATGTTTACACCAAATAACAAAGATAAAAATTACTTTCACGCAAGAAAAAATTTGAAAAATGTATATTAAATACAAAATTTTGTATTAAGTCGAAATAAGATATAGGTTTTATTTCTTAAACTAAAATTTCAAAGATATTTGTGAGTTAAAATTTTATATTATATGATTAAATTTTATATTAAAATGTGGAAAATACATTGAAAAGTTTAACCTTTATTATGCTATAAAAAGGAATTTATCACCCCAGTTTTAATAAGGTTTGGGATTGGTTTGGAGTGATACCGTCTACTGTTTTGAACACGAGGGCTAATGAGACCGGGACCTACTGATTAAAGCCGATTCCGAAAGGCTACAACATCCATGCCATAGTGGGATTCGAACACACGAACTCCACTACCGCCTATCAACTCCCTAACCAATCGACCAGCGTTCGGAAATAGGGTTTTGATGAAACATTCTTTCATCATATTTATTGTAAATGTTAGTTTGTGAATTTTTGACACTAGTTTTGACTTCTTGGTCTTGACTCTCCATAATTTGGTTCAAGTAGTTAAAGTATGTGAATTTAGAACTGCCCAAGTTGTGATGTAAATACCTATTCAAATTTACTCAAGTACATTCATGAATATATATACACTGTAAGATTTTAATGGGCTAGAACAGGAATCAATTGAAAAAGAAGAGCCAAATTGTCAATAAAAGAAGACAAATGGAGGTATTAGAAATCTACTTATATATATATATATATATATATATATATATATATATGTACACACAATATATTACATTTATTTT
The DNA here is from genome assembly GCA_032207245.1 of Pardosa pseudoannulata. Lineage (NCBI taxonomy): Eukaryota > Metazoa > Arthropoda > Arachnida > Araneae > Lycosidae > Pardosa > Pardosa pseudoannulata. Next base: position 77,412,479 of record CM063505.1, read on the forward strand.
ACTTTAATATCTGATAAAAATTCTCTATCGCATTCTATGTCCTTCAAATCTATTTTCCAGCCACAAAATAATCAAATTAAAGGAGCGTCCATGACTTGAAATACTTCCAACCCATTTCCCAAAAGTTTCTGTGCAATAAATGAAGATTTTTTGTCCATTCACCTCATTTTACCGCTGTTGCTGGTAAAGTGATTCAGTTTTCCCCATCCGATCTAAGTTAATTTCATTTTTAAATTCACCGATTAAACTATTTTCTCTGGGAAAGATTTTTGTCTCCGTCTCACCTTGGGGTCCAACCCTATTCCAGCACTTGCTTCGATGTTTATCCTACTTTCTACTTTTCACTGTGAAACACATGATGCTCTCCTAACTGAAATAATATTTAAGTTCTTCTCGGACGTGGGATATTCTCTTCCATGAGAAACGAATGCAACATTTTTAATTAAGATAGCTGCTTAGGTTTCTACTTGCCCAACAAGCCTGTGCAAGTAAAAACAATAGAGGCTAGTTATTCGTGACCGGGGAGTTAACATTTACCATGATTACACAAACACACACATATATACATAATACATACATACATACATACATACATATATATCTA
>CM063505.1:77418082-77455582 GCA_032207245.1 Pardosa pseudoannulata
TAAAATATAAGTAAAATATATAAGTAAAAAATATTTAAGACAGTATAATGCATATATTTAGCTTATACATACACATAAGACACTTATATATACATAAACATACGCACTCAGGTACACACACATCTATACATAAATGCAATAATGCATTTTCAGTTTAGTTCAACAATATCCATATTTCAAAGATTTTTAAATTATACCTCTCTGCCGATTTAAAATTTGTTGCTGAAGCTTGTTATAGCTGTAGAATACGGTACCTGAAGAATTATTAGATTAGAAATGATCTGAGAGCATTTTTAAACAGCAAATATATGAACACAAATATATGGATTTCAGTTTCCTCGGAAGTAAATCATAGGCAAAACGGTTAGAATGAAATTAGTGTATTTTCCTTTTGCAACTCATACATTATCCGCCCTTTAATAAAGATAATAATTTCTACTCCTGATCACATTTCTCAATAGACGGTAAATTTGAGAGAGTAAAATAAAGATTTTGCTAAAAGCCCCTATCGCCATTTTAGTCTTCCCAGAGAATATTCTTCCGTTTTGCATCGAGATATATGAAGCTATAAATACAAACGGGTTTGATTCAAAGAAACATATTTGTCTCCTCTTGAGGGAATTTCATCTACTTTAAAAGCCCAGGGAAAACTTAACGCTTTTAACGGTCACTCGTTCTTACCACGAGATATATAGTATCAACTTTTCTTTTCACTGAAGAATAACACTAGATTCTTATAGTCAGAGATATTCTGAGTTAGAAAAGGGTACTTTGGGTTGTAAGAGATTATTAACTGCATGGAAACTGAGCTATTTAATCATCTAAAAATATGGTTTTGATTTTTATCAGTAATTCTATGAGCGAAATGCAATTGTATTTTTTAAAATAATCTATCCTCTAGTTACAAATGCGCCAAACAAGATGTGGAAATAAACTAAAAACTAAATTTAGATACAAAACTTTGAGAAAAAATAAAATAAATTAAAAGATAAATAACAATAAAAATAACATAAAAAATATAATATTATTATACGTGAGTTATTTACAATAAACACAATTGAAATTAAGTAAAAAATTAAGAATTAAAGTCATTAAATTAAAAATTTAAGAAATAAGTGAAAAAAATTGAAAGATTAAAAATTAATTATTTGAAAATTGAATAACAAACAAAAATTTAAATTTCGAAGTAAAAGCCAGTTTGTCGAAGAAAGGGGAAAGTTTGGATGTAGTTTTACGATGATTAAATTAAGATTCGGCGATGGATTACCAAAAAATTTTATATACATAGATCTAAAACAAACACAAAAGGTTAAAATATGTGCGACTGTGTAAGGTGTCTTGCAATACGCACACTATGGAGGAGCTTCACCCAGCAAGAGACCTAGATAATTTGGATTCCCCGTTTTCCATGATTTAAAATTTGTATAATCAGATAAGACTAAATTAAAATAAATAAGTTTACCACCCAAAAATATTATCATTTTCGGTTAGTAAGGTATTCCAATTAAAGGCACTCATGGTAAAATAAACATTACCCTGGCCAAGCTCCTTATAAATAGCAAATCCAATTAAGTTAGCTAAGTTTTACCCATAAATGATAATCATGGAGAAATGAAACAATATTATGAGAAACATCCAGAAATTAAACAAATTTAAACACTGTTATATAGGACCATTACTTTCGTAGAACAATGAAACAATATTATGGAAGTTAACCAAAAAGATTACTATTGAAAGAGCATTATTCAAAATTTTCGGTTATTAAAGGTTATTAAAGATATTGCTAAATATCCTCCTGGTTATTTGGGTTCTGTTTACAAAGGGGGGGCAGTAAGGGAGAATGTAAATAACTTCTAACCTTCTTTCGCTCTATTACTCTCTTTTTCTTCCTTCATTTATATATATTTGTGTGTGTGTATAAATATATATATATATCTATGTATTATCTTATATATTTATACATCTACATACAAATATATATAAATATATATATATATATTTTTAATTATATTTATATATATATATATTATATATTTATATATATTTCTTTTTATATATTATATACATATATATATATATAAATATATATATATATATAAATATAAATAAATATTAATATATATATATATATATATATTTTATATATATATATAATATATATAATATATATATATATATATATATATATATATATATATAGAGAGAGAGAGAGAGAGAGAGGGAGGGAGGGATGCATATATATATTTATACACACACACGCACATACACAAAATATATATGAAGGGCGAAAGAGAGACAGAAATAGAGGGAAATAGATACATAGATAAAGGGAAAGAAATAGGAGATGGATGGATTTATGTAAACAAAACCTCATTTTTAGACAGTATAATGCATATATTTAACTTATACACACACGACACATGTACACATACGCAATCAGGTACACTTACACATACACACCCAGACGCATACTATACATAATAAATGAAATAATGCATTTTCAGGTTAGTTCAACAATATCCATACTTTAAAGATTTTTAAATTATACTTCTTTTATTCGGTTATCCTTCTGCTGCATCATCCTGCTTCAGTTTCGGCTACACTGTAGCTGAGAGTTTGTAAAACAAAATCTGCTGGACGTACCATTTTCTTGTTAAACGGAATCATTTCTATGTGTTCGATTCCAAAACACTGAGTAATTATTGCCATTTGGCTGCTATCACAGGACGATATTTGCCGAAAGTTGGTCGATTGGTTAGGGCGCTGATCGTCGGTACCGCAGTTCGTGGGTTCGAATCCCACTATGGCATGGATGTTCGTAGCCGTTCGGAATCGGCTTTAAACAGTAGGTCCCGGTCTCATTAGCCCTCGTGTGCAAGACAGTAGACCGCAGCATTCCAAACCAAACCAAACCAAACCACAGGAAACTTAAACTATTTGGTTGTTTTCATTCGGTAAGTTCACTAAAAAACTAGGTACACCTCGAATTCTTAGAACTGGTCTTACGTATATTGGCTTACCTTGCGAAGTATTCCTTTAAACATCGAGAATGTCCTTGTCAAATTTTTGTACGGTTTACTTGTACGTGTGAGAAGCGTATTACACAAAGGAAATAGAAAAACTTTCTTGTTTGAACATATAATAATCAATTACTTTTGGTTAGAATAATTGAGATTGGGCTTATTTCAAACATTACATAGTTTACGAAAGAACATCTTAAAGTATTGATAAAAAATTAATTGTTTTGGAATGGAAACGGGTAAAAGGAAGTAATATGAGAAAAATAATATAATTTTTGGAGCGGAAAGTGAATAAAAAAGATTAATGGTAAAATATCATTCTAAGTAAAATTTAAGATTAAATTATGATTAAAGTAAATCTAGACTTGTTCATTTATAGATTTGTATTTTTATCAAATGGATTTTTTTTTAGCAGGTTTTGTATTATCGATTTTTGTAATCTACAAAATGAGCTTATACTATTGAACATTTAGATTTTTAAATTACCCCAAAATGAACGACAATTTTCTGCCTAACTGAATAGCAATTCCACCCTCTTTTCAATTTTCATCAGCCGAAAGTACGCTACGTCTTCTTTTCCATCTATGAAAGGTTAATTTCCCCCTTATTCATTAAGCAAATTGCACCATTTAAAGATGTCCTCTTTACTCAGCTTGTTACGTAATAAGTAATTTTTTAAGTCAAACATAGGGGGAGACACTCCTCTCACAAGTTATCTTTTTAAAGCTTGTCAGCGCCTCTGTGACCGTTATAAATTAATTTTACCACCCATTTATTAAAATTTACCAATTTCCGAAATTAAGTTACTTGGCCTAAAGGTAGGAGGATATGTCAGCTGAAATTTGGCAGATGATAATTTGCAGCAAGGGGAACGAGGAATCCCTCAGGAGGTATAAAAATATGTAGAGGAGTAATAAATTATTACTCACAGAAATAACGAGTCAACGAGGAAAGCTAGAAAGGAGGGTGTTGGCAAGCACTTAATTATGCATAATTAACTTTGGAGGAAAGAGTTGTTGAGGTTCGGTTATAGTCTGATTAAGAGAGAGCAAAGAGTAGTGTTTGGTGTGAGTTTAGCTAACACTCTTATGTGTAAGCATGCTTACACAAACACATACAAGTAAAATGATTATTCATAAATAATGGTATAAGGATGCAGATAATAGTCATGTGATTAATAATTTATATATTTCCTAAATTTGAATTGTTAATGGCACATAGAACTATTCAATATTTAAATTCTTTAATATAACAGAATTGTTTTGATTTATCATAAAAGAAAAAGCGGTGTTCGTAAGTTCGAATCCCAGTGCTTGTTCGGAATCGGCTTCATGTTCTTGTCTCATTAGCCTTCGTATAGTAATACAGTAGATTGTACCACTCAAAACCATTTCGAATTTTTAAGCCTTGTATATATAAATTTGCTTTTTTGGTAGGTACATCAACTCAAATTATGACTCATAGTTTTATCGATTAAACAGCTTCACTCTACGGTACTGTGCTTAAGAATAATACAGTGTTTGCTTATCCACAATAAATCTCTTATCAAAAAGCATTTTGCTTTTAATAAATAACATTCTGTTTGAAATGAAAGCTTATAGCTAAATAAGGCAGGCTGTACTTTTTAAAGTTGCTTAAGATTCATATTTATTTTCTTTATGTGTTCGATAATAAATATTTTTTAAGTAGTACACTAATATATTTCTTGCTTTCTTTTGCAGCACAGTAATATATAAAACGAAGCGTGTTTTTAAGTAGGTCTAATTTTAAAATTTAAAACACTCAAGTGTTCTTTTATGGGTTTTGTTTTCGCATAAAGCATGTATTTTAATTTACTTTGTGACGTATTTTTCACTAATATTAAGGCACTTGTCAACGTAAAACTAGTTTTTCCATTCCCTCCTAAGTAATAGCAAATTGTCAAGTGAATAATTTATCTATATAAAAAATATAGCTATTTAAACAAATCTATCTAACAAGTATAGCTGGCTTTATAAAAGACTAGAATAATTTTTTTATTGAAAGCATTATAAAAGTTTTGTATCTGTAATTGAAAAATCAATATATATTTTTACTCCAATGCTACGGAAGACCAAAAATCACTGCCACAAAATTACATTTTGAGGCCAAAATCTTTTTGGTTCTCGAACCAGGTTCAAAAACTGATTTCACAGTTTCTTTGATCAATATCCGTAAAATTATATTTGAGGCCGAACAAAGTTTGTGACGCTCCTGTAAAACAGTTTTTACAGTTGCATCAGTGACTTTGCTAAGAAACAATTTTGGTTCGCGAACCAAGTTCAAAAACTGATTTCTCAGTTTCTTTACCATAAAAGTTATTTTATAGAGATTTCGAAAGTTGTTATACATGTAAATAAAACTTTAAAAAGCGTACCGCATTGAAAGAAGAATTGCATGAGTGGGGTTCGAACATACTCTCTTTCAAGAACCAAAGCTTAAATCTGGCGCCTTAGACCGCTCGCTCATCCTGTCTACAATACTTATCTTGACTACTATGGGAAATTAATTTTTATATCTGGTTTCAAGAACGTCACATTGCTAGAAATTATTGCTTCTTTCATTTAGTTATGATGCGATAAATTAAAAAGTTAATCGCTTGCGTTTAACCGGGGAATATAATGCTTGAAATAATGACATGAAAGTCTCAAAAAAGGGGAACCCCAACTCTGATTAAAAAAAATTAAAAAACCTTCCTAGGGATATACCTAATAATTTCCTAAATTTTCACGACGATTGGATGTATATATATATATATATATATATATATATATATATATATATATATATATATATATATATATATGTAGATGTATATATATATATAGATGTATATATATATATAGATATATAGATAGATAGATAGATAGATAAAGCAATTTGTTATGATTTCAATTGATGAACCATTAAACTACAAATGATATAGGAATTTAAATAAAACTAGTTTTTGATAGTTTTACCTTTTATAAAGCTAACTATATAAAGGCACAAATAGCTTTATAAAAGATATAAAAATATAGCTATTTGTCATAATTTCACAAGACATACAATGCCAAATTATAAAAGGTATAGCTTTTTGTCCTGATTTCAGTCAATGCATTTGCTAAAACAATTGTACGTGCCATGCTCAAAAGAACATAAAGAACCGGAAAAATAGAAAATTTAGAAAGGAGAAAATTAAAATTATAACATATATTCGAAAGGTGAATTTTTCCGCAATAGTATCTTGAGATAGAGAACAAATGCAGGTACTCAATGTACATTCGCAGCAGCATGCACAGCCCTGCAACTACTAAATTTCAAAACTGTACTTAAAAGTCCGTCTCCAAACTATTAGAAATTAAAACAAAGATCGAGAAAAGTTTAACCCGAGGTAGTAAACGTTCTTAAATCTTCATGTATAGCTTTAGAGAATAAAGTAGACATAAACAATGTTATTTTAGCAATTATATGATTCAATCGCTAATATGTTTGCTAAACCTAATGGATATAAAATATAAAGCTAGATCATGTTAGCTATTAATCAGCAGTACTGTCCCATTATTTCCCAACACAAAATTTCATGGAAAAACAAATCACGTACATGTGTATGGGTTTTACAAGTATTAAAAAGAAATGTTTGAAAGATAGAGAGTTAGAAAAGTGTAAATGCAGAAAAACATAGAAAAAGAGAGAAAAAACTATTAATTCTACAAGAATGCAGTTTGACAAAACTCGTGGCTCAACTTTCCGATGATGAATGAGACTTACGGAACTACCGCTGTAAAATCCATTTGCATTCCAGTAAAATATTACGCTACCCTTCCTTTTTTTCCTACTCTCTTACTCACAAATGCAATAACTGTCATTTAGAAATTATTTATATATTTTCTTAGAACTATGCAGTTTTAATTGTTCCGAAATGAAAAAAATAATCCGTGAAACGGATGAGTTAAAACCACTCGTAGGCATTTTTCTGGTTTTTCATTTCATTTCTTGATGAAACAAAGATTGAACTCGAAATTTTGTTTCTCTTAACGAGTGCCACCAAAATCACACCCTTCTCATCCAGATAAAATATGGTCTTTCCTTCACAATCTTTTTGCATTTGTCTCTAATCATCTCCCACCATACTGTTTTATGTATAATATATAAAGAAAGTCTCTCAAATTATTGATAATTTTTTTAAAAGTTTTCCAATGATACTGATTAAAATATCTTCTCCTTACCTTATCAATTTTGTAAATCCTGCTATGCAGATTATGTTTTGATAGAACTTATAGCATCTTTTTTAAATTTCTCAAAACAATACTTTTATTCATCTCTAGTTTTCAACAACCAAACATCGTTAGGACCATACACTGTTACAGAATTCAGTGACTATGACATTTATTTAGGTCTGAGATTATAACCTAGTAAAAAAGTTCCCATTTACCGAACCTATGAAAAGAAGAAAGGGGGTTGAATTTCTCAAAACTATACTTTTTTTTCACCTCAAGTTTAAATACCCAGACAGAATTTCCATAAAGAAGCGCATGATTCAGTGGCTAGGGCATTTATTTAGATTACAACCTAGTAAAAAGTTCACATTTACCAAACCTATGAAAAGTAGAAAACTGGTTGAATTTGTCAATACAGAGCTTTCTTTTTTTATCTCTAGTTTTCCAGAACCAGCCATAGGTACCACAAACAGTCGTAGGATTCAGTGGCCAGAACCTTTATTTAGATGAGTTTACCACCTAGTAAAAGTGATCACATTTACCGAACCTATGAAAAGTAGAAAGTGGGAAAAAATCTATGAAAACTAGAAAGAGGGTTGAATTTCTCAAAACAATACTTATTTTCATCTCTAGTTTTCTAGAACTAGACGTAAGTACCATAAACAGTTGCAGGATTCAGGGCTAGTACGTTTATTTAGATGAGATTACAACATAGTAAAAAAGTTCACATTTACCAAATCTATAAAAAGTAGAAAGCGGGAAAAAAGCTATGGAAACTAGAAAGTGGATTGAATTTCTCAAAACAATACTTTGTTTTTAACTCTAGTTTTCAAAAACCAGACATAGGTACCATAAACAGTCATAGAATTCAATAACTAAGACATTTATTTAGATGAGATTATAACCTAGTATAGAAGTTCACATTTACCAAACCTATAAAAAGTAGAAAGCGGGAAAAAAGCTATGAATTTCTCAAAATAATACTTTTTTTTCATCTCTAGTTTTCTAGAACCAGACATAAGTACTATTAACAGTCGCAGGATTTAGTGGCTAGGACATTTATTTAGATGAGATTATAACCTAGTATAGAAGTTCACATTTACCAAACCTATAAAAAGTAGAAAGCTGGAAAAAAGCTATGAAAACTAGAAAGTGGGTTGAATTTCTCAAAACAATATTTTTTTTCTTCATCTCTAATTTTCTAGAACCAGACATAGATACCGTAAACAGTCGCATGATTCAATGGATAGGACATTAATTTAGATGCGATTGAAACCTAGTAAAAAAGTTCACATTTACCAAACATATGAACACTAGAAGCGAGGATGACTAGAATGCGGGGATTTTTCAAGCCAATCAGGGGGTTTGACTGTGTTGAAAGTGCCTTAGAATTTTTATATGAGGAAGACTGGAGGGAAATTTCCTCTGATATTACCAGATGACGGAGACTGATTGGGAAGACCTGTAAAGGGTTGTAGTTTCAATTTAGTTGAATAAATGGCTCAGATTGAAGAAATATAAAAGTCTCTACAAATCTCTTGGTCAGTTTTTGGTTTAGAGGTACACATTACATTCCTTTGTTTATGGTTTTAAAAATAAACGTAAGTGAATCAAACACAAGTAAAAGAACAGTCTGATAATATGAAAGAAAATAATTGTAAAACAAATTAGACAAGAAAATCGTTGTCGAAATTATACTATGCAATTGATACTATAAATCTGTTGAACCAGAATTATGAAAAAAAAATATAAAATGATTTTAGTCATAAATCTTAAGTACTGTCACTTAATTTTCACAAACATAATTTTATACACGAACAACACACAGGCGTGTTTTAGGTTATTGCAATCATTATAATAAAATTTTCGGAAGATAGTAGAAAGCTTGAAGGCGTAAACAAAAAAGATGCAAGAAGAAAGAAGAGAAATCATTAATCCTACAAGACTGGATTGGGATAAAGAATTGGGTTTCAATAATGATGAATGGAGGGGAGCTATCTCTCTTATATAAATTTGCATTCTGATAGAAAATTACTCTAGCTTTCCCCTTTTTTTCTTACCCTCTTACGTAGAAATGCAATAACAATTATTTAGAAATTATTTATATACTTTTTTAGAGTTATACTGTTTTAATTGTTTCAGAACAAAAATATTGTGAGCTAAACATATAAGTAAAAAGCACCGAATGACATTTTTCTGGTTTTTCATTTCATTTCTATATGCAACAAAGATTGATCTCGAAGGATAAAAGCTAGTTATTTATTTTGTTTCGCTTGACAGGTGCCACCGAAATCATCTCCTTTTCATCCAGATAAAATACTGCCTTTTCTTCACGAACGTTTTCTATTCTTCTTGAATCATTTCCTCCCTCCTACTTTTCCATTTGGGATATTTAAAAAAACTCTAACAATATTTTGATGAATGTTTTCGAAAGTTTTTCAATTATACCGATTAAAAATACGTTCCCACTCCACTTATCCACTATGTGAATTTTACTATGTAGATTTAAGTTCCGATGGAGTTTTTAAAAAAATTAATATAGCATTTTTTTTAAAAATTTTCCCAAACAATACTTTTTTTAATTTATAAATTTTAGCATCCATATATTAAGGCCATAAAAAGCACAGGATTAGATTACTAGGACATTTATTTGTAGCTAAGATTATCAGCTCTGTAAAAAAGCTCACATTTACCAAAACTATGGAAACTAGAGAGGGTGGAAGACCAACAGTTAGGTGTCTTTCCTCTGTTGAAAGCTCCTTAAAAGTACTACGAAAGACAGACAAAAGGGGTATTACCTAGAATAACACCAGATGATGGAGGTTTATTAAGACTAGGCTGTAGTACATTATGAATAAAGACAATTTAGTATAAATATAAGAAATAGATAAAGTTCACATTTTACCAAACCTAAAAGTAGAAAGTAAAGAAGCTATGAAAACTAGAAGGCTTGTGGAATTTCTCAAAACAATACTTTCTTCTTTCATCTCTAGTTTTTTAGAAGCAGACGTAGGTACCATAAAAAGTCGTAGGATTCAGTGGCTATGACATTTATTTAAAGGAGATTACAACCTTTTCAACAAAGTAGAATGCAGGTTTAAAGCTATGAAAACTAGAAAACGGGTTGAATTTCTCAAAACAATACTTTCTTTTATCTTCTCTAGTTTTCTAGAAACAGACGTAGGTACCATATATAATTCAGGATTCTGTGGCTAGGACATTTATTTAAATGGGATTACGACTTAGTAAAAAAGTTCACATTTATCAAACCAGTGAAAACTAGAAAGCGGTTTGAATTTCTCAAAACAATGCTTTCTTTTTTTCATCTCTAGTTTTTAAGAACCAGACGTAGGTACCATAAACAGTGGCATGATTCTGTGGCTAGGACATTTATTTAAATAAGATTACAACCTAGTAAAAAAGTTCAAATTTCCCTAACCTATGAAAAGTAGAATGCAGGTTTAAAGCTATGAAAACTAGAAAGCGGGTTGAATTTCTCAAAACAATACTTTCTTTTTTCATCTCTAGTTTTCAACAACCAGACGTTGGTACCATAAACAGTCACAGGTTTTTGTGGCTATGACATTTATTTAAATGAACCTAGTAAAAAAGTTCACATTTATCAAACCTATGAAAACTAGAAAGCAGGTTGAATTTCTCAAAACAATACTTTCTTTTTTCATCTCTAGTTTTCAACAACCAGACGTTGGTATCATAAACAGTCACAGGTTTCTGTGGCTAGGACATTTATTTAAATGAGGTTACAATCTAGTAAAAAAGTTCACATTTATCAAACCTATGAAAACTAGAAAGCAGGTTGAATTTCTCAAAACAATACTTTCTTTTTTCATCTCTAGTTTTCAACAACCAGACGTTGGTATCATAAACAGTCACAGGTTTCTGTGGCTAGGACATTTATTTAAATAAGATTACAATCTAGTATAAAAGTTCACGTTTACCAAACCTATGGAAAGTAGAAAGAGAGGAAAAAATTGTGAAAACTATCAAGCGGTTTGAATTTCTCAAAACAATACTTTCTTTTTTCATCTCTAGTTTTCAACAACCAGACGTTGGTACCATAAACAGTCACAGGTTTTTGTGGCTATGACATTTATTTAAATGAACCTAGTAAAAAAGTTCACATTTATCAAACCTATGAAAACTAGAAAGCAGGTTGAATTTCTCAAAACAATACTTTCTTTTTTCATCTCTAGTTTTCAACAACCAGACGTTGGTACCATAAACAGTCACAGGTTTCTGTGGCTAGGACATTTATTTAAATGAATTACAACCTAGTAAAAAAGTTCACGTTTATAAAACCTATGAAAACTAGAAAGCGGGTTCAATTTCTCAAAACAATACTTTCTTTTTTCATCTCTAGTTTTTAACAGCCAGACTTAGGTACCATAAACAGTCGCAGGATTCTGTGGCTAGGACATTTATTTAAATGAGATTACAATCTAGTAAACAAGTTTACATTAACCAAACCTATGAAAACTAAAAGCAGGGAAGACTATTAAGAGGGATTTTTCAAGCCAATTAGGTGGCTTGACCATGTAAAAGCGCCTTAGATTTTTTACGTAAGGAAGACTGATATAAAATTGCTTGTGACATTAGAAGATAGCGGAGTAACAACATCCAACCTTTATTTTTGTTTAGATGTTTAAATTACATTCCTCTGTAAATAGTTAGAAAAAATAAAGAGAAACCCCCCAAAAATCAGTTAAAATTCTGATATTTTCAAAGATACCTCATGAGATCAAACTGTATAAAAACAACGTTATTTGAGAAATTACTTTATGCGATTGATACTATGTTTGCTAAACCTGAATTATAAAAACAAATAAGATAAAATAATGTTAGTCATAAATCTTAAGTACTGTCTCTTCCTTTCCCCAAACATAATTTCATGCAAGAACAACGGACGGGCGTGTGTAAGATTATTACAATTATTATGAAGAAATATCTGAAAACAGATGAGAGATTGAAAGTGTAAAGACAGAAAAGATGGAAGAAAGAAGAGAATTCATTAATTCTACAAGAATGTATTTTGACAAAAAGTTGGGGTTCAACTTTCTAATGATGAATGGAAGGGACTTGCGGAATCAACGCTGTAAAATACATTTGCATTCTGGTAGAATATTACACATTTTTTCCTACCCTATTATTCAGAAATTCAATAATAATTATTTATTTATTTTTCTACAGTTATGCAGTTTTAATTGTTTAGGAACGAAAAAAATCCGTGAAATAGATTAGTAAAAAGCACGAGTGGTATTTTTCTGGTTTTTCATTTCGTTTCAAGATTCAACAAAAATTGATTTTAGGAGGAAGAAAAGGTAGTTATTTATTTTGTTTCGCCTGTCAGATGCGACCGAATCCACCAGGTTTTCATTATGAAAAATATTCACAAACGTCTTCTATTTTTCCTGACTCATCATCACTCTAACTTCTTTCCCTTTTATGATATTTAGAAAATTTCTTCCAATTTATTGATGAATTTCTTTTCGGAAGTTTTTCTATTATGCTGATTAAAATACCTTTTCCCTCCTCTCATCCATTTCTTGATTTTTGATATGCAAATTATGTTTAGGTGGAAATTATTTTTTCTTTATTTAGATCACATCTTCTTGAAATTTCCCCAAACAATATATTTTATTCATTTCTAGGTATTGATTTAGTTTCATAAATGGTTCAACTCGAAGATATATGAAAATAACCATATCTGTCTCTTTACTTAAGATTCTTGCATTATAAGTGTATGTCTTTATACTGGTCTAGAAAAAGAAAAAGATATGCAAGTATGAATTCAAGTTCAAACATACCTATGTGTAGTATTACAGTTTTAAAAAGAATTCTATCTTATATGTAATCCATATGTCTTCTATGTAATTCATATGTGTAGACAAAAGTTTACAAATATGAATTGAGAAATAGTAGTTATACGATTTGATTCTCTTTAAAGCGGAATGATTCAAATCATGGATGGAAAAGTTATTTACCTCGGTTATTGCATGTTTGATTTTATTCTATAATAATTTAATAAAAGACTTTAAGAATATGATATAGAAAAAGAATATAATTATAGAATATAAACAAAGTTGACAATTATATTTTTTATATTAATGATCATCACAAGGGTTACCCATAAATTTATTCCTAAAATTTATAGCATTATATACCTTAAACAACTTATCAAATGACTCTAAGTTGAAAAAATAAATTGGCTTTCTTTATTTGGTAGATATGCTTATCTTATATTCTCTTATACCAGGCAGCAGTGTTTCTCAACACATTCTGAAGCGAACAATTGCTGTGTATGGGCCTACGCAGCCAGAGGGTGAAGCATGACCGGCACGTCATATCCAGTAGAGTCTGCAATAAGCCAAGAAATATCGGAATTGGACGTTAGAAAAATAGGAGAAAGTTTTATGGACCAACAAATCATGTTTACTGGTCCATCTCATCGACTTACGAATATGATTTATGGAAAAACTATTTTTGATAATATTTTCGTTTAGTGATTTATAAGCATATCTCGTTAGTCTCCATAAAATTATCTGTTCAATACAATTCGTTGCAGACTAGTTCATCCATTCATTACTCAGTATTTTCAACAGGTGTTTACCAATAAATATGCACTATGTTATAAGTATTTATAGTAGTTCGTTATTTATAAATTTATTTACAATGTGCTGAAACATATATGGTGCATTAAAACATTTAAGTTATGCTTGATATTGACTATAGTTGATAGTAATGTTTAAGCTCTACTCAGACAATACTCTGCATTTAAGAAATGAAACTTACTTTCAACATTTAAAGTAATGCCACTAGATATTACCAGTTCTAATTTATATGAGAGGGAAGTGCTTGAGCTCTATTCAGACAACACTATGCGCTTGAGAAATGAAACTTATATTTAACTTTTAAAGTAATGCGCAGATGCTAATTAATCTGATGTATTATACAAACAAAAATGATAATAGTTTTATAAGTATACATGAAAATTATTTGATGTACACATTTGATTTTTAGTTTGGACACACACACGCAATACACCAAACACAACACACACACAAACTACACACAAATATTCTAGTTATATATTTTTTTATTATATATATATATATATATATATATTACACCATACTGGGTTTGAAAAGGAAGCACGAACTTAAGTTTAAAAACCTATCATTATAAATTTAAAAGGCTCCAGCCTTTATAGGCCCCCTATTTAGAAAAGTGTTCGAATATACGAAATTACATAATTAATATATTTTATAAGACTTAAAAATGAAAACTAACCTTTGAAATAAAAACTAATCATCACTGTAAAAATATTTCCCTCAACTATTGCATACTTGAATCTTGTTTTTATTTTTAGCTTTTGGTAGACTTTTTGGAAGGCTTTTTCCAGGATATGGTTTATTGCCAAGTCTTAACCCTTGAGGACGTGCACCGGGCCTCTGAGATCCGAGCGTTATAAAAACATTCGCCCAATAGAAACAAACTTCCCAGATGTTCAGTAGCTGTCTGACTGGTCTTATAGACCACAATCACATGTTATTCCTCAAACCCAATAACATCCAATTCCTGAATTTTCCCTGAATGTTTTTCTCAGAAAGAGATACTTTTAATTTATTCAGGCTTCAGATATTTAGTATACACTTTTGCACTTTTGTGCACACACATTTGCATTTTTATTTAGTGTTTATAATCGGAGAAGATATTCTGTTAAAAATACATAATTATTTTGATTAAAAAATGAAATGTAAAAAGGAAATCTGAAGAAGTGATTTAAATTTTTAACTTCTGTGCGTCTTATCTTTGTGCTTTTGAAATGACAATAAAAAATTAGATGGAAATAGTTTGAAAAGTAAATTTTTAAATATTATGAAATATATTAATAAATTATTTGGGTATGTATATTTTCTGTTCATCATGAAAAGCAATTTTATTGATATTTGGCTGAGTAAAGTTGCACCAGGCATTAGAGGCCCGGCACGTATTCTCGTGTAACTACGGGTAGCACATATCCTCGCTGGTTAATCATACGTTAATATGTAATCGCTAGTTTATAAATCAGTTTACTGGCGAAGAATTTGCAGATTTCTTGTGCTCCAGTGAAAACTTTTCAACCGATATATTTTAGTTCAGGTTGACTTGTGATAAGACATTTAATCGGTTGTAAACATTTTGCTATCACACGAGGAATCCACACATTTTTTAACAGAAAAATGATTCCTATCCTGAATTTGCTGATTTTTCAACAGGTACATGTTGATGTGTGATAAGGCCTTAAGAATTCAAATATATTAGCGAAGTCAAACAGTTAATTCTCCATATTCTTCATCTGCTGCATAATTCAAGAGTTAAACATACATTTAGGTTATTAAATTAGGTTATTATAGTGTTTTCTAAAGCCATATATTTATATTTTCTTTCGTTTCTTTGTTCCGATATAATTGAATAAATGATTCACTGAAAAAATAAAAAACAACCGCAATTGTATTCTATTAATACTAGGTTTAAATAAGAAACAGATATGCAAGCAAGAATTCAAATTTAAACATATGAATACGTATGGTTAAAAATTAAAAATTTGTAGTCTTTTGTGATCACTACGTGTAGGAAAAAGTCTGAAAAATATAAATTGACAAGTAAGCAGCTGATAGTATTCAAGCTGTATGAAAAAGAAGAAATCGTCAAATATATGGTTTTAAAAATATTTCTCCTTCATTAACGCATCACTTGACAATTACTTCCGACGTGCTTCAAACTTTTTATAAAAGGCTTCCTCGCGTTGAGTTTATTGATAGAATAGAATTATAGAAACTACGTTAAATATTTGAACATTACATATTTATTATTTCCTACACTGCACAGAACTTGTTCAGAATTACGTTTTAAAACTGAATTTTTCACATTCAAACTTTATGAACGCATATAAAAGAACGTACTGTGAAGTCAGGTATTGGACTGAATGAGTTAGATGATTTCCTTAGTTGTTTGCGTTCTTTAGGAATGCTGCAGGCAGATATTTGTTACTGGATTGTTTCGGAGCTTTATGGTCAACTGTTTTGTTATACGAGGGTTACTGAGACAGATACTGCAAGCAATTCAATTTTCTACGAACAATGCTGATATAAATAATTCGTAAAGATATTATTTATCGGCATCATTCACCAATTTGGCACTGGAAGAAAAATGAATAAGAGTGATTTGTTCAAAAAAGCTATTGAGATCAGTTTGCAATATGACGAGCAGTCAAACAATGCTTTACTGCCAAAACACTAGAATTCTCGTCAGTTATATTTTGACCTCAAACAATGTTTCATTCTGCAAAATACGGATATTCATATACTTTCAAATAGATATATATTTACTACATATATCTTCCTCTGCGTTGAACGATTGAATAGAAAGCACTGCTTTTCGGTAGTATTTTTTATTTGAATACTGCAAGAATATTTGTCAGAATTACGTTTAAGTAATCTTTTTTCACTCCTGAAAGCAAAAAAAACGTAATTTGACAGTATTTGAATCAAACCATATTTATTCTTTAATTTTTGAAACAAAACTTGTTACTGGATTGTTTTGGAGTTTTACTTCAGCATATATAAAATATACTGAGACAGGACCTATATATAATTACAAATATATACATATTCATATATATATAAATATATATATTATATAATAATAAACGTTATACAACTTTCACCAATATATATAAAAAATATATATATTTATATTATTTTATAAAACTATATAATCATAATACATACTTAACACACAATATTATATATATATATTTATATATTTATATATCATATATTTATATATATATATATATTTATCTAAATATATTATATATATATATATATATTATATGCAGCTACTGCACATTACTATGACAAGATGACAAAAAAGAACTGTTCACTTCGGTTGGAGTGTGTTTGCCCGCTGATTGGAACGGAGGAATCGGCTTTAAGTTATTGAAACCTTAATACTTAAAAATATCGGCAAAATAGTTTGCAAGCTAAACTCAATACAGAAAAATTTAGAGGTAAATACTTTTGAGTAAACTATTTATAAATAAAGATTAAAACAATAAAAAGGTGTTTACAAATATTAAACAACATAATATATAATTATATATATATATATATATATATATATATATATATATATATATATATATATATATATATATTAAATACAGGTGGTTATCAAAAGAAAGGAAAAATTTCTGAATTAAAGTGATATTTAAAAATATAATTTAGAGGAGAAGTTAGAGGAGAATAAAGTATAATTTATTCTTCTCTACCGTGTGAAGAAATTTGACTTTATCATATGTTTAAAGGCCCTACACCTCTCTTGTGTCAAATACATTTATAAAACATTTTTTTAAAAACTAACAAGCTCAAAAAGATCTGCAAAAGATATTTATTATACTCTATTGTAAAATTTAAAATTATCATGAAAAATTTAACATTTTGCCTTTTATTGTCGATGTACATATTCACAATGATATATATATATATATATATATATATATATATATAAATACCTTTCTCTATATATTATATACTTATATTTATATATATTTAGTATAGTGTAGAAATATATATATACACACACAAATAGAGAGAATGGGTTTTGTAAACTGCTCAGGAACACTGTTTCTAGAACCAATAGGATACAAGCACAAATTAATTTAAATTTCAATGAAAATAATGTTATTGAAATCCTGACAAACGATTAATTTCTAAAAATAATATTTCCACGTCCTAAATTTAATTTCATTTATAACGCAGGCTGAAGGTCTCTTTTCGACGACATCAAAATTAGAATTGGAAAATTGTAATTACAAGAATGAAATCTTGGCAGCTATATCTGAATGTAATTTGAGGTAAAGCAGGGAGAAAATAATTTGAGAATTCCTATCGAGTAGTCTTCAAGGTAGAAAGTGTAATTAAATTACTGAATTTTAGACCGAGGGATAATTTTACCGAGCTTGGCCGTAATTTATTTCAGCACAGCTTGGCAGATATGTAAATTATATTTCACATTGCCAATCGGGAAAGGAAAATATTTAGAATAAAGAAAATATGACAGTTTTATTAATGATGATGGAAAAATAGCGTTCTTCCGATGGGTAATATGTCAAGTTTAATTGAGAAAGAAAGTAAACCATTATTTTGTATATCAAGTTTCGAAGGTAGTAATTAAAACGCAAAATAGGATTAATAGGAATTTAATGAGAAAGGGGCGTTTCTTGCGCAGTTTGAAAAAAATGGTTTGTTCTGACGAGAAAATAGGATCGCTGCCAGAAAGAGAGAAAATTTTCTTTTAGAATAAAAATTTTTAAGAAGGAAATGATTTTGCTTTTATAATCTGTAATTAATAATACACAGAGAAAACATTTAATTAATATTTAGTCTGTATGTGAAGCTATGCTTTTAAAAGAATAACCAATAAGTTATTTTTATAAAAAATGACGTAAAATAAAGCATAGTAAAAGAAAAAATAACTTTGATTTAGTATTAATTATTAGGTTTTGAACTCTTGGTTGGGTAGATTTATAGAAACTTGATGCAGAAAATAAAGATTAAATTTATATAACCACTACCCTAAAAGATTTTTATATTTGTTTCTTACGTTAATTATTTCTGAATAAAGAATAAAACCAATAACCAACGATTTGTTCTGAGATTGCTTTTAAGTACTGTGCTTTGTTAGTTCTCGGGCCCGTAAAATATTGTTTGATAGTGTTAATTTTAATAATATTAAAAACTTTTTCTGCTTGGTGTTAAAACTAAGAAACTTGAGCAAAATTTTTTACACCTAAGACTTAATTAAATTATATGTCCCACGTGCTAAAACATTTTATCAAGTTTTTTACGTTAATTTTGTTGTTTCTAATTACAAACAAGCATAGCTCATCAAAGTTCCTACATCAATCATTCTCCAAGGTCTATTAATATATCCTTATTCCTCACTTAACATATATCTTTATCAGCTTTGGTCCTTCATGTTGGCACTGCTTAAAACATTATGAATCCTCCAACACTTAAACTACTGTCATCAAAAAACTAAAACATTGTTTCATGCTTGTGTTATTATGCTGCTACTATACCGATGAGACATACTTTTATTATACAAAGGGGTGAGCCTTTTGCTTTAACGGGCACCGTTAAGATGAAAGAACGACTTTGCTCAATTGGTCCTCGTAATTTTGAAGCAATCACCAAGCAGGAGACCCGTGACTTGGCCTGCCACTCTTAGAGGTATATCGAGAACTTGGAGGACATTGTGACCACGAACGTATTTTACGTGCCCCAGTCCCCTTTAACGAACACGGCGGATCTTAGGCCGACTCGGATTCCGAACTAGCAACCTCTCAGTTACGAGATCGTTGCCTTTGCCTACTGAGCTACCGCTGCTCCAAGTGGCATTAGAAACAATAACAACAACAACGTTTCTAAATAAAAGAGCAGGGAATTACTTTGGTGTGTGACATATCCATTATACACTGTCTACCAATAAGTATTTGGACACCTGTGATAGAAAAGAAAAACTAATTTTATTCAAATCAATAGTTGGTAGAGCCTCCACGAGAGGCAATTACAGCTTGAACCCTCCGGGGCATACTTTCCACAAGTCTTTGTATTACAGCTAGTAGTATTGTCTTCCACTCGGCTTGGATTAAACATACAAAATCCTTCACCGATTTTTTACGGGTAGTAGACCCTTTATTTCGGCGATCCAACTCGTCAAAGAGGTTCTCGATAGGGTTCAGGTCTGGGCTATGGGCAGGTCAGTCCTTTCCATGAACTTCATTGGCATTATACCAAGCCTTGGTTTACCTTAAAACATGACAACTGGCATTGTCGTCCTGTCTAACAGGGGTCCAACCCAATAATTATACCTTGTTCGAAATCAGAGAGCTCCGAACTATGGGGCATCTTGGTTACGACTAATGCCGATGCTGTTTCTTACACTATGTATACCGACGGAGGCCGTGACGTACCTCAGGACAGAAGATATCGTAATTTGCATAGGTGTCCAAATACTTATTGGTAGACAGTGTGCAATTTTAATTGAGTATTGAAATTTTGAAGACTATGCGGTGTGTACGAAACGGAAAAGCACCAGAAGTATTATTCTAAAATACTATTTAGTTTATTACTAAATGAAGAATAATCAATATATACATACTTTTATGAAAATATTTCGATTCTATATTTCGAATATAAACATGTTTTATATTACATCGAAAAGAAACATACGTTAATTCAACGTGCAGATATTTTAGATTGTGTTTGTATGTTTGTGTGTTAATATATAACTGAATATTTATTGTATTACGAATAAATAAAATTACACTAAAGTGTATTTAGATCTTTATTAGAAAAAACTTTGATATAATGAAAATAGATATAAAGTTAGAAAATTAAAAAATACGATCTCATCTTCAGTCTTACGTCGAGCCAAATAAGGTAATTTTTCTAGGATCTAGAACTGCAATTATTCTTATTCCTGACTTGCTTTTAAAAAATTTGTTTCTAAACATATTTTATAGTAATTCATTTTATCGATAGATTATATTATGAAGTGGGACAAATGTGCCATACAAGATACAAAATTCAACATCATCCAGGCATAACAAATCAGCTTCAGCCATGATAGCTTAGTCATCAAAAGCATCTAGCTCATAACAGGAGGTTTATAGGTTTAAGTCCGGAGCCAGTTAAAAATCAATCGTGTTTATTAATAGTGGCAGAGCCACGTATAAAAAGTTCGTGGTAGCAATGTCCTCCAAGATCATAGGATACCTCTGGAATTGGCAGACCAAGCCTGAGGATCTTTTTCTTGATTTCTGTTCCTTAATTTTGAGGACTTTATAAGCAAAAAGTTATTCTTTCACCATAATGGTGCTATTCAAGCGAAAGTTGCATTCCTTAGTCTTAATTTGTATAGTCTCTAACTCACGCGATTTTTCTAGTGGCATTAAAAACAACAACTACAACAAATCAACAAATAATCCTAAATTAATCCCTCTTCTAGATTTTCTTACCTTAAATTATATAATTTTAAATAGTATACTTCATTTTCTGATATCTTAAAAAATATTGTCAGTTTAAGGTTGATTTTATGTGCTGAACCTTGTTTCGAAATATATCACACAAAAGAAAATTTTAATTAATTTTATAAATACTGGAACTGTTATTATTTATGTTTTAAAAGTATAAATAAGTATTTCTGCTGATAATAATGTTTATTCTGAAATGGGAATTCGAAAAGAAAGATAACAAAAAGTCGTTGTGCGTGTAATATTTCAATATTTGACTATTTTCTGCAATGTTACCTAAATCCAAAATTGCAATAAAAATTTTGATTATTTTTGTATTTTTGTAATTTTTTTAGCAAGACACCGTTCTAAATTGTGTTTTTTACGTTAAAAACATTGATTATTTTGGCCAGCCTTTTTTAAACTGCATTAAGGGGTTAAAGTTTAAAGCACGTATACTTTAAAGCTATAATAGCATCAATTACGTTTATTTTATTTTACTTACGCTCAAGCTCTAACAGAGAGGGTAAAAATTCTCATTGTAAAATTACTTTTCAAAAAATGAATGGTAAATATGATTGATTATTATATTTGTTATAATTAATGAAAACTAGATATATGTAAAAATACTAGTGGAAATAGCCTTAAAATATTGTTCAATAAATTTCTAAAGAAAACAAATTTCTGTTTATTTTTCAGTTTATATATAACCTTAAGACATTGATTCAAAACAATAAATGTTTATTATGCGGAAGAGATAAATTCTGATTTATATCTTAATCCTTACTATATATTTCTGTATATGATTTCGCAAAATGCTCATAAAATATTGATCATCGTTCTTATTTCAAGTTACATGGTTTTATCATTCAAGCATTAAAAACTCCACCGTAAGCAAAATTTTATACTTCCGAAATAACAACGTTTCATACATTATGTATAAAAAGGTATGTATAGATTTATGTATATCGTAGGAAATTCAACTCATGCCATGCTTTATTTAGAAGCGTTTTGGTTTTACCTT
The DNA here is from genome assembly GCA_032207245.1 of Pardosa pseudoannulata. Lineage (NCBI taxonomy): Eukaryota > Metazoa > Arthropoda > Arachnida > Araneae > Lycosidae > Pardosa > Pardosa pseudoannulata. The sequence goes on from CM063505.1 coordinate 77,440,424, forward strand.
ATTCAAGATCATGTTTTTATATATCTTCAACGTTTTTACATTATCAGAAACTGAAAAACCTTGTGTTTCAAATTCCTGGAAGCATAACACGTTTTTTGCATTATCATTCTGCGAGTAAAGTTTTATCAGGATAAAAGCGACTTTTAAATTTCTTTCAAAGAGCTATTGCTGACGTCACAGGCGTACGTCTATGTTGATTTTTCTTTTTGTCACGAAAGTCTAGAATTACAAATGACACGATTGTGAATTACGACAAGAATTTTGTTAACCATCTGCGCATTTGATGCATTTAAGCTATTATACCATAAAAAGTCCAATAAAAATATTAAAGATTTAAAGAGTGTTTTTATCAGGAACATTTAAGAATTTGTCGTAATTTATCTTCCGCATACATACTGGGTCACCTTGACTATATAAACTATATTTCCCATTATGATCGATCACTTGCGATTTTAGACATTTTTCTGAATATCTCAATACACGAGGAATTATCCTGAAACTTCAGGCAAATAAACAGGATGGTAGACGTCATATATTTCAGCTAAGAATTTTTCCAGAAACTTCATAGGGGACCCTCAACAAATTGAAGAAAAACGAATATGTTTTGGATAACCCTGCAAAAAGTAATGTATGAAAAGAGTTGAAACTTTAGCACATGATTAGGTTTAGCACATGATTAGGATACTCCGTTTAATAATTTGTGTTCATTGTTATGAGGATAGCACGTATTCTCGTGGAAAAATTAAGGTTTTTATAAAAACGATCTCAATGTTTTGCTTATAATTTGCAGAGTTCTCAATATCAAATAATGCTATTTTCAGGACGCATGTCAAACGACATTGTACACAATCAGGCTTGGCCTGATTTAAATCAGTTGATTTAAATCATGATTTAAATCTTGGTTTAAATCTGTTGATTTTTTTTTGAAAAAAAAATCATTGATTTAAATAATTTTTTCTCTCTTTTAAAATTTATATTCCAAAGACAGGAGAATTGGGAATCAATCAGCACAGAAATACCAATAAGTAAATAAGTGTAAATAGATAGCAAGTGCTTTCGAAGTATTTAGGGGTTGTTATCAGAAAATATGTAGCAGGGGTAGTACAATGATTGATTATGCCTGGTTGAATTCATTTTATGTAATGGGAGGTAAAGAGAGTATTACAGAACTTGAAATCCAGTTTGTCTACCAAATAACAATAGCCGTGGCTTCATCTGCTGGAATGGAAAGACGGTTTTCTTCTTTTGGTATTGTTCATTCTAGCCTTCGTAACTAATTAGGAGTGGATAAAGTATCAAAGCTAGTGTTTTTATTGAAACAATTAAATCCATAATTCGGTACTTAAAAAAATATTAAAATAATTGTGATTTCTTTTTTTAAATAAATAGTTTGCATTAAAAGAATATTTAATTTGTTCTTTTAATTGACATCTTATTTAGCTTGCACTATCCAATTACAAAATAATAGAATGTATTTAGATTAAAATTTATATATTTAAGTTTAGGTAATCAGTGTGCAGAATATACTAGATAGATAAGATGTTATTTCTTATAACAAACTATTCTATATTTCTGTATATGATTTCGCAAAATGCTCATAAAATATTGATCATCGTTCTTATTTCAAGTTACATGGTTTTATCATTCAAGCATTAAAAACTCCACCGTAAGCAAAATTTTATACTTCCGAAATAACAACGTTTCATACATTATGTATAAAAAGGTATGTATAGATTTATGTATATCGTAGGAAATTCAACTCATGCCATGCTTTATTTAGAAGCGTTTTGGTTTTACCTTATTCAAGATCATGTTTTTATATATCTTCAACGTTTTTACATTATCAGAAACTGAAAAACCTTGTGTTTCAAATTCCTGGAAGCATAACACGTTTTTTGCATTATCATTCTGCGAGTAAAGTTTTATCAGGATAAAAGCGACTTTTAAATTTCTTTCAAAGAGCTATTGCTGACGTCACAGGCGTACGTCTATGCTGATTTTTCTTTTTGTCACGAAAGTCTAGAATTACAAATGACACGATTGTGAATTACGACAAGAATTTTGTTAACCATCTGCGCATTTGATGCATTTAAGCTATTATACCATAAAAAGTCCAATAAAAATATTAAAGATTTAAAGAGTGTTTTTATCAGGAACATTTAAGAATTTGTCGTAATTTATCTTCCGCATACATACTGGGTCACCTTGACTATATAAACTATATTTCCCATTATGATCGATCACTTGCGATTTTAGACATTTTTCTGAATATCTCAATACACGAGGAATTATCCTGAAACTTCAGGCAAATAAACAGGATGGTAGACGTCATATATTTCAGCTAAGAATTTTTCCAGAAACTTCATAGGGGACCCTCAACAAATTGAAGAAAAACGAATATGTTTTGGATAACCCTGCAAAAAGTAATGTATGAAAAGAGTTGAAACTTTAGCACATGATTAGGTTTAGCACATGATTAGGATACTCCGTTTAATAATTTGTGTTCATTGATATGAGGATAGCACGTATTCTTGTGGAAAAATTAAGGTTTTTATAAAAACAATCTCAATGTTTTGCTTATAATTTGCAGAGTTCTCAATATCAAATAATGCTATTTTCAGGACGCATGTCAAACGACATTGTACACAATCAGGCTTGGCATGATTTAAATCAGTTGATTTAAATCATGATTTAAATCTTGGTTTAAATCAGTTGATTTTAAAAAAAAATCATTGATTTAAATAATTTTTTTTCACTTCTTTTAAAACCTATATTCCAAAGACAGGAGAACTGTGAATCAGTCAGCACAGTAATACCAATAAGTAAATAAGTGTAAATAGATAGCAAGTGCTTTCCAAGTATTTAGGGGTTGTTATCAGAAAATATGTAGCAGGGGTAGTACAATGATTGATTATGCCTGGTTGAATTCATTTTATGTAATGGGAGGTAAAGAGAGTATTACAGAACTTGAAATCCAGTTTGCCTACCAAATAACAATAGCCGTGGCTTCATCTGCTGGAATGGAAAGACGGTTTTCTTCTTTTGGTATTGTTCATTCTAGCCTTCGTAACTAATTAGGAGTGGATAAAGTATCAAAGCTAGTGTTTTTATTGAAACAATTAAATCCATAATTCGGTACTTAAAAATATTAAAATAATTGTGATTTGTTTTTTTAAATAAATAGTTTGCATTAAAAGAATATTTAATTTATTCTTTTAATTGACATCTTATTTAGCTTTCACTATCCAATTACAAAATAATAGAATGTATTTAGATTAAAATTTATATATTTAAGTTTAGGTAATCAGTGTGCAGAATATACTAGATAGATAAGATGTTATTTCTTATAACAAACTATTCTATGTATATTGCAAAAAACATAAAAACAACAATTAAAATTAGTACCCAGAAAAAAAATCAAAAAAATCCGATTTAAATAAAAAAATCTGATTTAAATCAAATAAATCTGATTTTTTTGATTTAAAAAAAATCATGATTTTTTTCCAACCCTGTACACAATACACTGCAATCGAAATTAAAAAATAATAAATATTGGATGAGAGATGATCAGGTTTACTAAATAATGTTTCACGGCGCATGAACACAATCAAAATATAATGTACATAATTTATTAACTAAATGTATAGAGCACCTTTTGTGAAAGTCCCCAAAATGAAGCTTGAAAATTCTGAAAATGATCATCGATAGAATAAGCGAGAAATCCGTTGTTCACAAAAGGAAGCAAAAAGATGAGGGACTGTATCCATATACAGTATTTTGTATAAATACAAAATATACAAACAGTATATTGCGAACAGCAGTATCAATATTTCTTCTGCAGTGAAAACAAACATTCTCTTATATGACAGCCTCAATTTTTAAAATATCATGCAGTGAAAGACATATAGATATTTACTCATTTACTCGCCACTGAGTTTTCAATAACATATCATATTTTGGATAAAGCCCCTCATCTTTTTGCTTCTTTCCGTGAACAACGGATTTCGAGCTTATGTTATATTTCACATTATTATACATTTCTTTTTACAGGGTTATCCAAAACATTCGTATTTCTTCAATTTGTTGACGGTCCCCAATACAGTTTCGGGAAAACTTTTTAGATGAAATATATGACGTCTACCATCCTGTTTACATATCTGAGGTTTCAGGATATTCCTCGTGTATTTTTCTAGAAACAAAATGTCTAAAATAGCAAGTGACCGGTCATCATTGGCAATGCAGTGTATATATACACAATAATATATATAAATACACTACTGAGCAAAGAGCATTTTGCACTTACCTAACATTTATTTTTCAGTTAATCAAATAAAATATTATTCAAATCCCATTATGTAGAGATGTATTCGGTAACTGCGATAAACTATATATTACAGATAAATTGTGTCGATATTCATATTATATTTGTATCCAGCTCTCCTTGGGGAAACCATTTCTTATATATTCAGTGCGCGAAATATTTAAAAAATTAGATCTAATGAACCCTTAATGATTCTCTAAGTCTAATTTTTAATAATTTGTAGATGCTGGCTTTGTAAACTGTTTAGAGATTAATTGCCAATAAATAAAAATACTCGGTTTCTAAGTGGTTTTGGTTAATTAAATAAAAGTATATAAGTATATTACAGTAACGCACTCTACATCAGTTAGAGCTGCCCGAAGAGAAAGGGATTGAATGTTGGGATGGAATACCTTTGTGATTTAGTAAACATTACCAATAATTTCGCTAAATTTGCCAAGGGGCACCCTATTTTTCAGTATTACCGGAGAGCTGGATACCAATATAATATAAATCAAAATATAGATACAGATTGTGCTGACACAACTAGATCGGGAGAAAATGTTAGGCTATCATGCTTAGAGCTTTATTACCAAGTTGGCGGGTGTATCCTGTTCTTGTGTAAAACATACAAATTGACATATCAAAAGTACATGCTGATGATTCTATTATATTCAAAGTCTTAATGATTGAAAAGAAAGTTTTCATAATTGTGAGAGATTGCTCACTGCTGCTTACTAAGAGCAGTAGTATATAATAACCAGGAAGACTATAAATGTAACAGTATTAATCTAACAACTTTTATACGATACAAATGCTTTTATATCCAGGCGTGCTCATTGAGTAAACGGATAACAGACAACAAACACTTCTCATATATATGCTGAGATGCACTGAAAAATTCCAAATAGCACTTTCGCTTTTAGCATTTTAGCTGAATTTTCACATCACTTGCTTTTAAAGTGATAATATCATGTAGCGGCTAGTAAAATATACTTATGCATGTGTGCCAAATCATTTCATTATATTAAAAGTAAATAATCTCACAAATTAGGCTTATCTCTTGTCCACCAGCACTTTATTGTTTGTTTTCTGTATTTCCACAAATAATTTTGTACTGATGTACTTTTACCCGTTGGACAACACTTGCACACACACACACCTGTGGACTAAATTTCTAAGAAGAAATAGACGCAGCTATGGACTTCGAGTTTTAATGGGGGACCCCTTCTGAGGAGTTATAGCTGATGGAGTTGCACAATTGTAGCGGTCAAGCCCAGGCAAGATATGCAGCCGTGAGATATGGGGGAAGTGGCTAGGCAATAATGTCAATTTTCACTAAAGGGGGCATTTTAATGAGCCCACCTGCACAACCGAAGCAGATGTGGGAAAATTTCCCTAGCAATGATTTGAAAAGAGAAAAAAATTGCGTTGAACCGAGGTGTAAAGTTGCTGAAGAAAACGTTGGAAAAGAAATCGAGGTCGGGAGTTAAAAGTTAACGGGTGCATTCAGATCGCTTGAGTAAGCAAGAGATCCCGAGAGAGAAAACGGAGATATTGCTCGATTTCTCAACCCACAGCCTAAGAAACGGAAGTGAAGACCTTTAAGTCCGTACCGAGGTTCAGCTTGCCAAGAGCCCTGTCCAGACTCCCTGCTTTCCTTAGAATTCCTGGAGGTAAACCGATTTAACATATTCATGATTGTTACGTGGATCTCAAATAATTTACTTTAATATTTTGATTGGGGGACACAATTTATAATGAATTATTGTATACTGATGAATATAGAAGTAATGAATGTCATATATTAAGAAAAATATCTGTAAATAAATAATGTATATAATAAATATTTTAGTTAATAAGTAAGGCATGGAGTTTCCTTTTAATGTTGGGAAATATTTTACTGTGTTTCCCCTTGGAAGACCGAACACGGGTGTGTGTGTGTTGTAAGTACTTTACTACAAATTTAGTCAAAATAAATTGCTTTTAATTACAAATCATAGTACGTTTCAGGTTTTTTAAAATAAAATAAATTTGCTTTTAAACACAAAACCTTTGATGTTTGCTAGGTCGCATTCTGAATCTTTGGGGTAGCAAATTGTTCTGTTAACACTTGAACGCCCGGACACTTGATAATTACTATTGTCAAGAATATATATATATATATATATATATATATATATATATATATGTATATTTATGTATATATATATGTATATTTATGTATATATATGTATATATATGTATATATATGTATATATATATATATATATATATATATATATATATATATATATATATATATATATATATATATATATATATATATATATATATATATATATATATATATATATATATATATATATATATATATATATATATATATATATATATATGTATGTATGTATGTATGTGTGTGTATGTAAAATTATTACACTTTAATATGTCTTAAAAGAATATCCTATTTTCCATTTTTTTTCCTTCAGATCTATTTTCTTAGCCACAAAATATCTTAATTAAAGGAATGGCCACGACTTGAAATTTTCCATCGTATTTCCCAAAGTTTTCTTTGCAATAAATTCAAATTTTCTGCATACGCTCCATAGTTTTTATCTGTCTCCGGTTTACTTTTCAATTATCTAAGTTCCTTTTTACTGTTAATATGGCTGACTAAAAAGCTCTCGAGTGGGAATTCACCTCAGCCTTTTGTTCTGGGGTCCAACCCTGTAATCCACTCACATTTCCATGATCATTCTGTCTTCTGCCTTTGACAGAGCCACATGTCATTCTCTTAACTCAATAAAAGTTTAAGTTCCACTATGAACTCTCAGTGTTCTTTCTATGGAATGGCCCGACTGCATATTCTTTAACAAGCTAGTTGACTAGACTTCTCATTGCCCAGTAGTTCGAAAAAGTAAAAACAATAGGGGCTACAATTCTATGTTATTGGTGTTCTATGTTCTATGGTATATTGTACACACATATATGTAATGATATTTAAATCACTTTCGGTTTAAGATTCTATTTTCCCCGTAATTCTTCAAGTGGTACCCTAGCGAATATTCTCGAATGTTCGCTAGTAGAATTCCTCCCGGTTCCATATCTAAAAATAGAGTTTTAATGCGTGGGTTACATTATCCACGGGACTGTAAGTGATAGCTGATTGGTATGCACAAATGACTATTTAAGCAAATGTCTAGAGTGCCATCACAGTTTTCGACCGGGTTTTTATCGTACATAGTTTCGACGGCGTTTTCGAATAGGCTTAGTCTCGTATAAGGTCTCATGAGGATACGTTGATATGTCGTTGAATAACCTAAGTTAAATTGAATTTTTGAGTATCTTCATTGCGTCCTCATCCCGAGGTTTCACGATTGCAAGGTGGTGATAACCGCCTGGAAAACCTCTTCGTAATGAGGCAAAAAGCCTTATTACATATATATAAATGTGTATTTACAAACAAACTATATATATATGTTACGCATTTAATTTTTATATTACAGTGTTAAGTCCAAGTTATTAGAAATTTGTAAAGTACTAAAATATATGTGTTAAAGCGTAAATTTACTGTATATTTGTTACTAAAAATTTAATTATACTTAGACGCACACACACACACACACACACACACACACACACACACACACACACACACATATATATATATATATATATATATATATATATATATATATATAAGTCAGGTCTAAAAAAGGGGTAGTTAGAAATTACGTGAGTAAAAACGATTTTAAAAAGGGAACTCTTTTATAATAATAAAATAAATGAAAAAGACCCACGCTTGCGTAAGCTTTTGGAATCACTCGGTTAGGCGGAAGCATTTTTGAAATATTAGATGAGCTTGCAAATAGATAAGTTTCAATCAGCTCGTGGAATTGGAACTATGAACACTCTACGTGTGTCTCTGCCACGAACAATGAAAATGGCGCAGGTTTTGCTTTCAGAAGAAACGATGATGTAATAAAATTATTATTACCAAGAAGACTGTTTTCCATTCGCCTTAACTCTGGATCACGACATTTCACACACACACACACACACACACACACACACACATATATATATATATATATATATATATATATATATATAAAGAGAGAGAGAGAGAGAGATTGACAGCTATTCCTAGATTTTATAAAAGAATATACATACTTTGGATGTGAAATAACTTCAACGAGCGTTCTAGCTTTAATATTGACCAAATGACAGTTAACTAGATTTTCCGTTAAACATCTATTTACCTCATTAGTCTCAGTTCTGGTCCCTAGAGTGACGGATAATTGAAAGTTTGCCTTAATAGCATTTAACAGTTTATCGTATAGTCATCCAATCTCGTAGTTAATTATGTAATAGTATCAAAATGATTGAGCAGTCCAGAATAAACTGTAATTGATACCTCACCATCGAATCTTCCAATACAAATTGCTGCACATGCGTAGAATAGATATTAGAAGAAAAGGAGAAGGATAAAATAATTATTTTTTTGTATTTATTTATAAAAAGAAATATGTATAGATTAAAGAAAGCTAGAAATGTTGTTCCTAATAATCATTACAAATTGGTTTATTTGTTTTGAGTACGTTTATGTATTAAAGTCAGAAATATATATCTGTCGTTTTCAGACTGAGAAAATTGTTATAATTTACCCATGCATTTGAGATTATGTGCTAGTCTGAAGATGTCTGAAAAATGGTAGAATATATAAAAAACAGGGAAGTTTCTTTCCTACGTTCAGTTTGTTTATAGAGTAACAGTAGTCACTGGAATTTTTAGAAGATATAATACTGTATAAAACATTGAACTGTTCTTAAAAAGCCTTTCATATACTAGTAGGGAATTAGACAGTACGAAAGTATATATACCAAAATACAAAACAAAACAAATATGTATAGAAGTAGATTCTACAGAATGCAGGGATGGAGCAATAGAGATTTCTCTCCATTTCCGCCTATTTTTCTTTTACTAAAAAAGTAATAAATCGTCCTTGGCTTTATGGAAAAGAAAGGTATTTCGCCTTTCAGCCTATTGCAATTAGTTCTATGAAATAATTTGTTAATTGACGATTTCCTCTATAGGTAATAGATTCAAGTAATGAACTTGAATCTATTACCTTTAGGGGTGGTGGAGGTCAGAATTGGAAGGACACTTTCTATTTAGAACGGATTTTATAAGTGGTAAATATTTCTTGGTAATATTGTGTTATTACTTTTTATAAGACTTGGAAAACTAACTTTCTAGATCATCCTCCTATAAAGATTCACCAAGAGTTTTTTTGTTGAGTTTCGAATAAATGGATAATACAGTTGAGGTCCTAAAAGTTGGCCGTCAATGTATTTCATATGATTTTCCAAAAAATATTGACAAAAAGATTAATTTGAGATGCTTTTGAACAGTAAAATAATCCCAAGAATTTAGTGAGGTTGAAGATTACACTCAGGATAGTCACAATTTCTTTTATCATAAAAGAATTTCTTCAATTAAACTACGCCGAACGACGGTCGACAGGGTAGAGCGCATCTCTTCTATAATGAGAGCGTAGGCTAGAGTCCAACTGCTTGCAAGGAAGTTCGTAACCGTTTGGAATTGACTTAAAGCTGTTCCGATCTCATTAGCCCTCTCATAGCAGAATAGTAGATCGTAAATCTCTAAATCAAACCAAACCGTTTGTTAAAAAGCAAATATATTTAGGCTTTCAACATAACTCCTTTCCTATTAAATTACATCTACATGCGAAGCTGCAATTTATGATGTGGAACAAGGAAGGATTTGGGTTAATACCCATAATACTGTATCATTGTGCTGTGAGTGTCACCGACTGATGTAAACTTTGTAATATTACGAGAATATAGTAATTTTATTACTAAACTTGTTTATACAGTAGAGCCTCAATTATCCGGAACTCTCCGTTAACGAAAGACGGTTTTCTTTTCCCTTTCTACTATCATCAAAAATTTTCACTTTGCAAACATCATTTTTTAAATTTTTTTTCCTACATTCCTTTTGTATGCAAGCCGTCCTTTCCGGACTATGAATACAAATAACTATTTTGTAATTCCCTTTTTTAGAATTCCTTCTCGCAAGCCCAATCCACGGTATGAGCGTACTCTTCCTCACTTTCAATCATCCCTGTTCTAAATAAAAGCCCACGCCATTCGAAATTTGGAAAGTTATACTGCCGAGTCCCAAAACAATCGAATGTTATTCCACCAAGTACGATACTACATATCAAACTAGTTGATTTTTGATGAATTCTCGATTATGCGAAGTAGGTTAGGTCCCAATTACTTCGGATAATTAAGGTTTTATTGTTTCTCCGTATACTAATATGGTAATACTATTTTTTCATGTTGAAATTTATCTAAGTATTACTACAACTGTGAAAGTGTGGCTTCACTCTTCAATGTTAACTACTTTCACCATGGTTGCAGCTTCTGTTCTGTGATATGCAAATTTCCAGAGCGAAGAGGACACCAGAGACTTTCCAGAGAGTATAAATACCTAGCACCAACCGCTAATAGCAGCGGTGGTTAGAAGCGGTTAGGTCGTTTTGCGATAAGGACCATCAGGAGGATGTGTGGGATCAGCGTCATCTGGGTAAGAATCCTCATGGGTGCTGGCTTTTTCTCTTTAGTGGCTTGTCAGTGGAGGTCGGCTAAGTGTTAGTAAACAGAAGGAGAGAGAGAGAGAGAAGTAAAGGATAGAGTCTATGATCCACGAGCTTCATAAGACTACTGTCCGGGAGTAAATACTCAAGTATACTAGTAAGGGTTCAGAGAGTGAACGAAAGGATAGGGAGTTTTTTTTACCGTTATGAAGAGAAAAGACTTCATAACGTATTAAATTAAAAAAAAAAATTTTTTACCGTGCAAGCACGTATTAATTTTAAGATTTTATTATTATTATCATTTATTTTTTTTAAGTTAAAAAGGCAAAAGAAAAAATTTAAAGAGAAAGTGCGGCTCCAGGCCGCTTACGATTTCTGGCATCAGCGTGGTCATAGTCAAAGTATTCCAAAAGGAGATCATTTCTGATATTGTTATAAAAATTTTCAGCTAAATGTCTGTAAAAATTTGGAAGAGTGGGGATATTTAATTCTTTGAGTATGTCGTTATTCCGGACATACCAGTGTGCGTTCGCGATCATTTTGATGGTTACATTTTGTTGTGAAGTTAGTAATTTAATACTGGATATCGTTTTGCTGCCGCTAGTGTAAAAGCTGTATATATATATCTTGTAAATAAAAAGTGGTAGAAAAGTCTTATGGTCTTTTTCTACTTTAAACAGAACTAAATGACCAACCCTCATACTATAGGTTGACAGAAATCATTTACTCCACACGCCTACACATTTTAGAGAATAGGTTCATGGTACATAAAAATAACAAGGAGACTTCCCTATTTTATTTTTTTAAATGAATATCACATTACTTTTGTTTAATATTTTTAACATAGTTATTAGAGCACCACTATAAATTTTAACACAAAATAATTTAACACATTGTGTGTGAGTATATTTCTCAGAGGAACTTAAAAATAACAAGTGGGAGACTTCTCTATTTTATTTTTTTTAAATGAATATCACATTACTTTTGTTTAATATTTTAACATAGTTATTAGAGCACCACTATAAAATTTAACACAAAATACTTTAACACATTGTGTGTGGGTATATTTCTCAGAGGAACTAAAAAATAACAAGTGGGAGACTTCTCTATTTTATTTTTTTTAAATGAATATCACATTACTTTTGTTTAATATTTTTAACATAGTTATTAGAGCACCACTATAAATTTTAACACAAAATAATTTAACACATTGTGTGTGAGTATATTTCTCAGAGGAACTTAAAAATAACAAGTGGGAGACTTCTCTATTTTATTTTTTTTAAATGAATATCACATTACTTTTGTTTAATATTTTAACATAGTTATTAGAGCACCACTATAAAATTTAACACAAAATACTTTAACACATTGTGTGTGGGTATATTTCTCAGAGGAACTAAAAAATAAGAAGTGGGAGACTTCTCTATTTTATTTTTTTTAAATGAATATCAGATTACTTTTGTTTAATATTTTTAACATAGTTATTAGAGCACCACTATAAATTTTAACACAAAATACTTTAATACAAAATACTTTAACACAAAATACTTTAACACATTGTGTGCGGGTATATTTCGCAGAGGAGCTTCAAAATAACAAGTGGGAGACTTCTCTATTTTATTTTTTTTAAATGAATATCACATTACTTTTGTTTAATGTTTTTAACATAGTTATTAGAGCACCAGTATAAATTTTAACACTAAATACTTTAACACATTGTGTGCGGGTATATTTCACAGAGGAACTTAAAATTAACAACTGGTGCTTAAAAATAAAAAGTGGGAGACTTCTCTATTTTATGTTTTTAAATAAATACCACATTGCTTTTGTTTAACATTTTTAACATAGTTATTAGAGCACCACTATAAATTTGAACACAAAATTCCTTAACACATTGTGTGCAGGTACATTTCGCAGCGGAAATGTACCGGGAGCGGGCGTAAAATTATTTATTCAGTTAAATCTCAATAGATCGAAAATTATTATATATTTTTAAACCAAATTTTCCTATTTTATATTGAAATATATAAACATATATATAAATAGACAAATAAAAAAGTATATATATATATATATAAATACAAACATTTATAATATATAAATATACATATACATAATATCATTTTCACAAGGATAAGTAAAAAGTTAATTCTAAATCTAAATTGAATTTTTAATCAACCTTCTCGTTCTGTGGTTCCGCATCGACTGATGTAAAAATTAGTTTTTATCTTTCGAAATTTTTCCAGAATCTATGTAGTAGACAAGAACATTCGGCTTCGTTTTCCTGTATATACCGTTATTTTTGTACCCACACACAAACCATGTTGTAACACTAAGCCGTACTAGTACGTGTCCCGTATACAATGTGTTAATAATAAGCATTAATTGATTTAGTAGTAAAATATAAATTAGTTATTTAAACTACAAATTAAATATACCTTGCAAGTATAGAATATGGAAAAAAATATACACTTAAAATTTAATTTAAAAAAATATTAAAATTTACATAAAATTATTAAAAAAATTAAAAATAAAATAGAGACCGAGTTATACATTAGAGTATAAATTAGTTCGATGAGTTATTATGTACTTGCAGGAGAGAAAATTTTATTTAATTTTAGGATTACAATTGAGATACTAAAATTTCCAAGTATATATTAAATAGGTAGAGTAATTAAGTTATTACAAATTATGTAATAATTAACTTAGCAATCAAGGTTCAAATAGTTTCATAGTTTTGCAAACTGGAAAAGAAAATTTAATTTTACTTAATGATATGTATCTTTTGAAAGTCTGGGAAAGCAAGTTTTCAAAATTTTATTTACTACTTTTTACTCAATTAGACTACAATACAAATAAAATCTAATCGAAAAGTTTCTCTTTATTGCTTTTTTTATTATAATACAATTTCCGATTTACATATTATTTAGGAAAATTTATATATTATTTAAAAAATGAATTAAATTATTATCCTTATTAATATATTTATATGAATTAAATTACAACATACATGCTCTTATACACTGCTATAAATACTTGAAGTATTTTTCCGATATATATATATATGCATATGTGTGTATTAATTTGTATATACACACATTTATTGCAAAATTCTATAAATTACACCTCCCTTCAAAAAGTGTACAGGTATAAAGTTTTACCTGGGATATTTTATATTAATCGACATTAACATTCATTCTATATTTTCAGTTAATATTTGATTCTTCGGGGTTTTTTCATAAAGCTTGTCTAGTCACAGAAATATGATGTATAACTTTGTCAGTTTGTAGCCTGCAGACATAAAATTCGAAAACTATTGAACACTTTCATCTTCTTTCGAATTCGTCTGGAAATAGGATTATAATCTACTTTCGAACACTGAGGAAACGACATGCCAATGTTCTTTTACTATTTTTCAATACATTTTGAGACCAATTTGTTTTCATTTTCTCTTTTATATTTAGAATAAGAGGATTATATATATATATATATATATATATATATATATATATATAATATATATATATATATATATATATATATATTATATTATATATATATATATATTTATATAATATTATATAGATATATACATTATTTTCCTTATTCATTGCAATGTGGTTCGATATATTAACTCTTATGTTCATCTATATCTGCTCTTTCCATATGTACACACACGCACACACACATATATGTATAATATATATATATATATATATATATATATATATATATATATATATATATATATATATATATATATATATATATATATGTTTATATATATGTATATTTATATTTATATGTATATATATATATATATATATATATATATAAATACGCTTGTATATATACATATGTATATATATATATATATGTATATATACATGCGTAAATATAAGCACACACACACGCACACACATACATATATATGTAACATTTTATCTTAAATAACCAACGTAATTATGTCTATCTTAAAATAATTTTCGAACTATTTTACTTTTTTATATCAATCTAGGCGAATATCTTTGTTTATCCTATTATTTTGACTACTTAGAAAACTGCAAACGTCCTTTTACAAAAGTGTATATAACTTTTGACTCTTATACTACGTCACACGGCATCACCTCATGACTGGCTATTAAAACTTCTGATTGGTTGGTCCATACTACTCTAATTAGATATATACTTGTTTTTCGCAGCAGAAGTCAGTGACAGTTGATGTTAAATAAAT
>CM063505.1:77460582-77490582 GCA_032207245.1 Pardosa pseudoannulata
AATTATTGATACACAGAAAATACAAAATAAAGTTGTTGTAATATACTTACAACATAAACACTAGAGTTCGTTCTCAGAGGGGAACCCAGTCAAATATACGCTGCGGAATTAAAGGAAAATACTGTTACGAATTTGTTTGGGTGAACCTTGAGTTTAGCATGGGACTCTATCTTTTCCACTCAATTTTAAATCATAATTTTCAGTACATTCTCTCTTAAATAATAACAATAATGTTACGAATTTTGCAAGTTGGCATGTATTTTTGCCGTATACTGTGTATTATAATGAGTAAATCATGTATTTGGCGAGATATTGGCTCGTAGGCGATGTTTTTGGCGACTAATTTTTAGCGCCAAGTTTGGCAATTTATCGACAAATTTGGCTACTTGGCGACTTTCTTGGCAACCGTTTGTACCTAGAACTTTCTAGAATATTCCAGTTTCTCCCGAGGATATAAATACCGGGGGCCGATCCTGATCGAGGTTCAGTTAGCTGAGAAATTTGTAAAGGTAAAGACCTACGTTGTTTGGCGCTAAGAGTTTGAGTAAGCTATCGCCTGTGCTAGCCAGTTCTCGCGGTGTTGGCTGCTGTATTCGTGTTTTCCCTGCATTACGAATAAAGTGCTGTTATTTTTGCTGTCTTAATTCAAAGTCTACTCAATCCACGAATGCTACGCTTCTTAAATTGGTAAGAATAAGTACAGTAATAATATTTTCTTTTTAAAATCAAGGTTAAAACTTTTACTTTTAAATAAGCCATATAAATGAGTTTTAGTGAAGCATAAGAAAACTAATCCTTAAATGGATAATTACGGAGAGAGTTGCCTACACTATTATGTTGGTTAATTAATTAAAAGCATAAACACGTATTTCCACAGTTAACATCAATCAAGATGTTTATATGTGGAAGAAGAGAAACAAAGGGTGAGAAAAAACCGCAACTACCACCTGGCTAATTCATGGTCAGGAGCATTGAGGCACGTTATACATAATTTATTAAGGTTTGCCAGAAGAGTTTACATTGGTCAAACATCTTTAGAACTAATATACGTAACACAAACAAGCTTTGAACACTTAGGTCTACTCTTTTGCTACTGAAAGGCTAATGAGACTAGCACATTTTGCTGAAAGTCTTTTCAAACTGCTGCAAGCATCAGTGCCAGTGGGGGGATTTAAAAATATGAACTCTAGTATCGAAGAGCAGCACCTTGCCCATTTACTCATTGTTTGACTCACTATTATGTTAGTGTCATTAAGTCAGCAAGAGAGAAGATACAAATTGTATAAATTTTGAAGCACATCGAAATCTATATAATTATTTCATTTAAATCTTTTTTGGCCGAACGATGGCTGAATGGTTAGGGTGCTGCCCTTCGGAACCGGAGTTCGTGGGTTCGAATCCCACTATGGCATGGATGTTCGTAGCCTTTCGGAATCGGCTTTAAGCAGTAGGTCCCGGTCTCATTAGCCCTTGTGTTGCAAAAAGTAGACCGTAGCACTCGAAAACCAAAAACCAAACCCTTTTAATTTAAGAATCCATTTCTTAAAAGAGAAAGGTTACCTAAAATTATGTTTTATGTTTACTTCATAGTGTGAGAGGCATATTTTTTTCGCATATATATATATTATAAACTATTTAGTTTTTAGTAAATGTCTTCTTAAGTTTCATAAACTTTCTTAAGTTTCTAACTTTACTACATTGTAAACAGTGTTTTTGATCCTTTCATAATGTCATCAAGTTAGAAGTAATATTAACACATTTTATGCAGGACACGTACTAGTACGTTTTCTGACGATTGATACTTGAGAGTGGGACAAGTACTAGTACGGGTTAGTGTAACAAACATGATTTGTTTGTGGGTACGAAAATAACGGTATTTACAGGAAAATGAAGCCAAATGTTCTTGTCTACTACATAGATTCTGGAAAAATTCAGACAAATAAAAACTAGTTTTTACATCAGTCGATGAGGAACCACAGAAAGGGAAAATATTAAATCTATGTACTACTATTTCTATTTGATTTTTCATATTTACAATACTATTATAAATTTATCCACTAAAAATATATTATTTCTTTAAAAAAATCTTATGGTTGTTATTTATATATTTCTATTTATATATTTGTTTATATATTTCAATATAAAATAAAAAAAGTTGGTTAAAAAATTAAATAATTTTCGATCTATTGAGATTTAACTGAATAACTAAATTTTAGCCCAAAATGTACAATTCCGTTGCGAAATGTACCCACACATAATGTGTTAAGTTTATGACATTCCTTACACCATGTTGAAAGATACCTAACACTCAAGATGATAAAATTTGGGTTTTATCAAAGGAATACTTTATCTGGAAGGTTCACTGATAATGTAATTTATTTGATAGCATGGAAGGAAATTATTAACATTCAGATCTTAATACTGTTACTGATAATGGAATGGTTTAGACCTATATACCAAATGTGGCAACGAATGGTTTACAACTACATATGAAATCTGGTAATGGACTGGTTTAGAACTACATACCAAATGTGGCAACGAATGGTTTAGAACTACATATGAAATCTGGTAATGGACTGGTTTAGAACTACATACCAAATGTGGCAACGAATGGTTTAGAACTACATATGAAATCTGGTAATGGACTGGTTTAGAACTACATACCAAATGTGGCAACGAATGGTTTACAACTACATATGAAATCTGGTAATGGACTGGTTTAGAACTACATACCAAATGTGGCAACGAATGGTTTAAAACTACATATGAAATCTGGTAATGGGCTGGTTTAGAACTACAAACCAAATGTGGCAACGAATGGTTTAGTACTACATACTAAACATTGCTTTGTCTTGAAATGGTTTATGTGGTTTATTTATGATAGTTTGATATTTCTTATTTCCATGCAAATATATTTTTAAAGACAGATACATTAAATATTCCTATGAAGTACTCCTATATCCTTGGATAATATTGGAAAATCTCATAGAGGAGAACCAGTAGAGGGAAAATATTCAGAAGCTTTCTGGAAACGAACGTGTGAGGGAGGTTCTAAGTACAGTACTCTTGTGGAGTGATTGAGGAAAAACTGATGAATGGAGATAGGCTGGTCATATATCGATCCATCTGAGAATAATGACGCTTTCAGAGGTTTTCCAGACCTTAAGTATTCCCATCAAATGCAGATAGAGTAGATTTCAGAAGCTGGTTTATTGGAAAAACGATTTATTTGAATTCTTTGACGAAGAAACAAAGAAACGTCATTTAAAAATTTCTGACAAGTACAAAATGCACAAAAATGGCACTAAATGGTATAATCTATGAGACATAAGTCTGTTCCCATTTCGAATACTTATAGGAAAAGCAAAGGGTCAAATAAACAATTATTACATTTTTAATTTTTTTTTTATAATTAAAAAGTTTCCTTTTAGATACTTTTAACAGAACTTATAAAGGATGAATAACTGAATTTCTATATAAAGTTGTATAAGATACAAAAAGGTATATTATAGAGTGAGAAGCGAAAAGATTCTAATAATATGATATAGAAATTTGCTTCTTCTTTACTCTAAATCTTCTACTGAAAACATTAAATACTGTATAAATGACTAGACAGTACATTTCCAAGTAATTATTAAAATTTAATGAATAGTGTTTTAGCACCAAGTTTAAATTAAAAATTTTTTTTTATAGTTCAGAAGAAAATTTCCTTTTACATACTTTCTACAGACTTTATAAATGATGAATACCTGAATTTCTATATAAAGTTATATAAGAGGCAAAAGGTCATTTTATAGAATGAGAACCACGAAGATTTTAATAATTGATATAGAAATTTCCTTCTTCTTTACTCTAAATCTTCTACTGAAAACATTAAATGCTATATAATTGCCTAGACAGTATATTTTCAAATAATTATTAAGATTTAATGAATAGTGTTTAAGCACCAAGTTTAAATTTGTAAATTGTTTTTTTTATAGTTCAGAAGAAAATTTCCTTTTACATACTTTTAACAGAACTTATAAAGGATGAATAACTGAATTTCTATATAAAGTTGTATAAGATGCAAAAAGTCATTTTATAGAGTGCCCAAAGATTTTAATAGTACGATATAGAAATTTCCTTCTTCTTTACTCTAAATCTTCTACTGAAAACATTATATACTATATAAATGCCTAGACAGTACATTTCCAAATAATTATTAAAACTTAATGACTAGTGTTTTAGTAACAAGTTTAAATTTTTAAAAATGTTTTTTATAATTCAGAAGAAAATTTCCTTTTACATACTTTTAACAGAACTAATAAATGAGGAATACCTGCATTTCTATATAAAGTTGTATAAGATAAAACAGTTATTTTATAGAGTGAGAGGCACAAATATTTTAATAATAGGATATAGAACTTTGCCTCTTCTTTACTCTAAATCTTCTACTGAAAACACTAAATACTATATAAATGCCTAGACAGAACATTTCCAAATAATTTATTAAAATTTAATGAATAGTGTTTTAGCATCAAGTTTAAATTTTTAAAAATGTTCTTTTTTTATAGTTCAGAAGAAAATTTCCTTTTACATACTTTCTACAGAACTTATAAATGACGAATACCTGAATTTCTATATAAAATTGTATAAGATACAAAAAGGCATTTTATAGAGTGAGAAGCACAAAGATTTTAATAATACGATATAGAAATTTCCCTCTTCTTTACGCTAAATAATCTACTGAAAAACATTAAATACTATATAAATGCCTAGACAGTACATTTCCAAATAATTATTAAAATTAAAATTTAATGAATATTGTTTTAGTACCAAGTTTAAATTAAAAATTTTTTTTTATAGTTCAGAAGAAAATTTCCTTTTACATACTTTTAACAGAACTTATAAAGGATGAATAACTGAATTTCTATATAAAGTTGTATAAGATGCAAAAAGTCATTTTATAGAGTGCCCAAAGATTTTAATAGTACGATATAGAAATTTTCCTCTTCTTTACCTTAAATCTTCTACTGAAAACATTAAATACTATATAAATGCCTAGACAGTATATTTCCAAATAATCATTAAAATTAAATGAATAGTGTTTTAGCATCAAGTTTAGATTTTTAAAAATGTTTTTTATATTTCAGAAGAAAATTTCCTTTTACATAATTCAACAGAACTTATAAATGATGAATATCTGAATTTCTATATAAATTGGTATAAGATGCAAAAAGTTATTTTATAGAGTGAAAAGCACAAACATTTAAATAATAAGGTATAGAAATTTCAATCTTCTTTACCTTAAATCTTCTACTGAAAACATTAAATACTGTATAAAAGCCTAGACAGTACATTTCCAAATAATTATTAAAATTTAATGAATAGTGTTTTAGCATCAAGTTGTATTTTTAAAAATGTTTTTTTATAGTTCAGAAGAAAATTTCCTTTTAGATACTTTCAACAAAACTTATAAATTAAGAATACCTGAATTTCTATATAAAGTTGTATAAGATGCAAAAAGTCATTTTATAGTGGAAGAAGCACAAAGATTTTAATAATACGATAGAGAAATTTCCCTCTTCATGAATCGAAATCTTCTACTGAAAACCTTAAATACTATAAAAATGCCTAGACAATACATTTCCTAATAATTATTAAAACTTAATGAATAGTGTTTAAGCACCAAGTTTAAATTTGTAAATTGTTTTTTTTATAGTTCAGAAGAAAATTTCCTTTTACATACTTTCAAAAGAACTTATAAATGACGAATACCTGTATTTCTATATAAAGTTGTATGAGATGCAAAAAGGGATTTTATAGAATTAGAAGACCAACGATTTTAGTAATACGATATAGAAATTTGCCTCTTCTGTACTCTAAATCTTCTACTGAAAACATTAAATACTATAAAAATGCCCAGACAGTACATTTCCCAATAATTATTAAAACTTAATGAATAGTGTTTTAGTAACAAGTTTAAATTTTTAAAAATGTTTTTTTGTAATTCAGAAAAAAATTTTCTTTTACATAATTCAACAGAACTAATAAATGACGAATACCTGAATTTCTATATAAAATTGTATAAGAGGCAAAAAGGGATTTTATAGAGTGGGAAGTCCAAAGATTTTAATAATATGATATAGAAATTTGTCTCTTCTTTACTCTAAATCGTCTACTGAAAACATTAAATACTATATAAATGCCTACACGGTACATTTCCAAATAATTATTAAAATTTAATGAATAGTGTTTTAGTACCAAGTTTGTGTTACTTGCAATTTATTTGATTTGAATAGATAATTTGAATAGATTTTAAGGTTTCTGTGAATGTTTAAAAATTTTGTCCTAAATATTGCGGAAAATTTGAAATAATGATTTATTTTTGCGTTCTACGACAATAATATTTGGAAAAAAATTGATGTTAGTGTACAACTATTTTGAAGTTTTTAAGGTTAAATCTAAGTTTTGAAAGAATTTAAATAAGTTTAAAAAGAAAAACTCAATAGAACTTTATTCGTTTGGATTTATTCCTGAATGGATTTTTATATAGTTTTTCAAGTATGACATAAGAGGATATATTTTGTTGTTGGGTAAATATGTTCAGGATAGACATACATGAAATGGAATATAGTACAATATCAAATAGCTATAAAATGCAAAGGAAGGACTGTACTGAGTTGGTTGATATACTTAGTTCCAACTTTTTGTTACAGTTAATGAGACCAAAGACTATTGTTTAAAACTTTTGTTCTCATACTATTTTTATGAGAATCATAATTTAACACATTGTATGCGGGACACGTAGTAGTACGTTTTCTGACGATTGATACTTGAGTGCGTGTCACGTACTAGTATGGGTTAGTGTAACAGCATGGTTTGTTTGTGGGTACAAAAATAACGGTATATACAGGAAAACGAAGCCGAATGTTCTTGTCTACTACATACATTCTGGAAAAATTTAAACAAATAGAAACTAGTTTTTACATCAGTCGATGCGGAATCACAAAACGGGGAGGTTGAATAAAAAAATCAATTTAGATTTAAAATTAGCTTTTTGTTTATCCTTGCGAAAATATTATATGTATGTATATTTATATATCATATATATTTGTATTTATATGTATATATTTGTCTATTTATATATTTGTTTACATATTTCAATACAAAATACGAAAAGTTGGTTAAAAAATTAGGTAACTTTGATCTATTGAGATTTAACTGAATATCTAAATTTACGATCAAAACGCCCGCTCCCAGTACATTTCCGCTGCGAAATGTACCCGGCCATAATGTGTTAAGTCAAAAAAATTTTAAAGGAATTTGTCAAATAATTTTTATTTCTATTAACAACTGATGTAAGACTTCGCATGTGTCTTCAATTTGTTTTCAGTCTAGATAAAAATTGAGAGTACAAGATGGTAAAATTGATATCTCATATTTTTCGAAGAAAAGGACACAGAAACAAAACTTTTGGTTTGGGCTTTATTTTTGGTTTTTTACTACTTTTAATAAATATTATTTATAACAATGTAAAACTTATGCAAAGATATAAAATTTATCATTTAAATCCTTTGTCTTTTTGTTTAATTTTTATATTTTGTATAAAATTTAATTATCACAAACCGATTTATTACTAACCTATTATATCCAAAGATTTATTTGAAAAAGATAAATTCCAAATTTTAAGATTAATGTTTCATTTTAAATATTATAATTCTAAGCAGTGCAATTAAATCCATGAAAACTAAAGTACTGTAAACTATGAATTTGAGGCCTTTTAAGAATTTTCAAATGCAAAGTTTTATCAGTATAATAATACTAGCAGGGAGTGCAGACTTGAAAATGAATTTGTATTACTATAACACTAAACCTTTATGGAAGAAAATTTACATTCACTGCTGTTTTATTGTACATTTCCAAAGATGATATTTACTGAGATATTTGTAAGAAATCTTCTCCAGGTTTAATTCTGAAGCCTTATAGTTTGGAGTCCGGTTTCCAATTTTTGTGAGTAAAATGAAAGGTTTTCACTATAACCATTTTTCCAAGGAAATCTTAAAACCTCATTACACGAGTCGAACAACTATTTCAATCGTTTGTTTCGTTTTATAGTTGTTTTGCACCTTTGTTTTATGAGATACGAGCCACATACTTAAAGAAAACAGGAAAATTTTAAATTTTATGTTTGTTCCATGCTTATTTGATGACCCTGTGCTTCTTCAAATAAAGGTCTTTTCCAAGATAAACTAATCGTAAACGTTTAGAAGTTTAAGATGTCTAGAAATAAATTATTAATTTCAGTTTCCTTTTTGTCACGTATTAGGGTCTTAACACACGAATGAGTTCAAACTGACAGACGTTTCACTCGATATTTTTGAGCTACAGTTGGGTGAAATGCATGTGAAATAGGGTCGTTTTTCAACATCGACATTTCGCATCCGGTATAGGAAAAGTCGAACTAGTTGTACTAAGTCAGCCAATCAGTTTCAGATACTTTTTATTGCAGAAATAGTGAAAAAATAGCATATGGAATTTCCGGGATACAAATATTGGTTTCATGCATAATTTTCTTGTATATAAGAAGGCCGAAAATGACAGTAACATTATATTTATTTTCTTTTTGGTGGTAGTATTAGTACTTCCAACCTCAGTATGAAATTTCACACCAATGAAGAAAAATGAATTTGGATCGACTACTTTGTCAGAAAAGTAACCCCATGCCCTTCAAAATTGGTCAAAGTTGCTGCGTGAAGTAGTTATCTGTGCACTTCAGAATGAACTAAATATTTGAAGATTTTCTAGACATTGCAATGGAAAATGTACATAAAACAATATTTTGAAATTATGGAACTAAACGTAGAATTTCACTTGTCTACGGCACAACACTTTCTCGTAACAATTGTTCGTATCTTCATCTCGTGTTTACGATCTTTAAACCCACTACTTCCTGAAAACATGGTTATCTTTTCAGGAATGTTCATGGATAAAGTCTTTTGTTCTGCTGCATGCTTTGAAGCCAGAGTATGATAGTTAAGGTCTTAAAATGATATCTGGATGTAGCATGTTTTTACAACTTAAATTGAACTGCGGTAGTTCAGTGGGTAAAGTCAACGATCTCGTACCTGACATGTTGCGAGTTCGGAGCCCGAGCAAACTTAAGATACGCAGTGTGCTTTAAAGATGAATGTGGCACGTAAAATATTTTCGTGGTCACAGTGTCCTCCAAGTTCTCAATCAATAGCTCTGGGAGTAGCAGGCCAAGTCTATAGGTCTTCTGATTGGTCCCTGCTTCAAAACTAAGAGGACCTACTTGAGCAAAAGCGTTTTACACTTTAACGGTGCTTGATGATGTCTCAAACCTTTGTCTTAATACGAATAGCATATGGCTCAGTCGTGCTTGGTTTGACCAAGTGGCATTAGTTGTTGTTGTTGTTTCTGATGCCACTTGGACAAACTAAGCACGATTGAGCCATATGCTACTCGTATTAAGACAAAGAAGTGCTCCTTTCGTTTTAATGAGCATCGTTAAGGTGAAAGAAAGACTTTGGTCAAGTGGGTCCTCTTAATTTTGAAGCAGGGACCAAGCAGAAGATCCATAGACTTGGTCTGCTATTCCCAAAGGTATATGAATATTTTCGTGTTCACAGTGTCCTCCAAGTTCTTAACCAATACCTCTAGGTATGGCAGGCCAAGTCTATGGGTTTTCTGCTTATTCCCTGCTTCAAAATTAAAAAGATCCACTTGAGCAAAGTTTTTCTTTCATCTTAATAGCGCTAGTTAAAAACAAAAGGAATACCTTTTTGCTTTAATAAGAGTAGCATATGGCTCAATCGTGCTTGGTTTGTCTAAGTGGCATCAAAGGCAATAACAATAACGTAAATTTATTAAAACTTTACATACGAAATTATAGATCTTTTGTATCATCCTTAAAAATACACATGCCATTGGCAAACCACTTAAAATATTTTATAGCACAAGGAGGTAAACTTTGAATTTTTGTATAGATTAGAAGAAACAAAATGTAGCCTGTATGGTGACAACTGATAAACTAGCTTAAATCTTTGAATCTCTCGGCAACACAGGCAGAGACCAATCAATAGCTTTGAAATGCCTTGATTTTTGATTGGAAGATATTTAGTATTCCTTCATTTTTTTGTTTAGAGGAAAAAATTAATTTCCATTAAATTTAATGTAAGCATATAATATTAATTTTTAAACGGTTATAAAAATTGCTTTTAATTATATAGGAAATATAAGAATGAATATTAATCCAATAGAATTTGTATTAAAAATAGAAAAAGTTACATTCAAAAACATTTAATCTGTCAATAGATACCAATTTGTACTTATGATAGCTGTGGAGTTTACACTAAAGCTTCGTAAAAATATTTACTAAATAATCCCATTAGATGTTTTGCATAAATTCTATCAGACTATATATGTAATCTCTTTCCTGAATTGTATTAAACCTTCCAGAACGTTCAAGTTTTTTTGTTCTTTGGGCTGATATATTATTCTCAGATTAACAGTTTTCATTGTTTCACTAAAGCTTTAAAAGAATTAGAGATGCAGTGATAAAATTTCTTCGGACATAATTCTAAATTCAGTTTTATATTAAATCCTATAAATTAAAAAAAATCATAGAAATTTAACTGTACTGTATTGTAAATATAGTGAAAATCACTATATTTTAATCTCTAAAAATTTTCTTCGACATGTTTACTTTTAAATTTGAACGAAACGTTAAAACTTCAGATTAGAAAATTAATTAAGTACTAGATTATTGAGATTTCACTTCGTATAAAACAGAATGTTTATGAATGCAGAAATTTTCAAACAAAGTACTTTTGGCAGTAACCAGCTGATATATATTTGGAGAAAAATCCAAACAGTGTCCACGATTTTACGAAATATTTCTTTTGAGAATCCGGACCTGTCAAAACGCAAATCACAATATACCGGGCTCTATGTTCTCGTTATGGGAATCCCTGAGCGTTTTGTCATTGCTCTCAGACTGTTTCATCGTCCCAAAGAAAACATTCCTTACGTGCGAATGTACCGGTTGTCATAGAGACGGCGGTTGTTCTCTGCGGCTATGAATGGAATTGCCACAGAAAAAGTGACGAAGTCTTTAGTATTGAAGGAAACGGTGGTGAAATGCTTTGTTCCTGTAGGATAAGTGTGGTGAAAAATGATTTCGTATAGCTTTTGAGTATATGTTGGTTGTAAGAATTAATTTGGCTGCGGACAGACAGATGAGGCGCATTTGATTAAATTTGGGATAGATCACTGATTCTTATATTAATATCCCCTATATAATAATAGCAAAAATTATCAGTCGGTTTGTTCTCGAATTTATGAAAAGGTTGGACCTGGAATGGATAGAGGCATCCATATTGGATTCTTGATGAGTTAGGATTTGCAAAATTCAAAGTGAGTTCAAAACCATTCAAAATCCACTCCTTCCCCCCTTGTTGACGTTTTGACATTTTGAGGCTAACAGTTTTTACGTACAGACGTCAAGAGAAAACTAGTCAATATTAGTTCAGGAATGATGAAAGACGATATTGAACATTTCAAAATTAAAATTTTAATGTATACACACACAGATGTATCATTTAAACTTCTAAAATTTCATTTTTAAGAAGTTAAGTTTTTCGTGATTTAATACTATCTTTCATTTTATAAAAGTAAATAAAATAAAAGCGGATACTTTTTTTTTGTTTTTCATACCAGTTGACATATAGTTAATGCCAAGCGTAAAATAAATGATGAAGTTTAAAAAAAAGTTGGTTGTTACAGAAACTCTTTGGCTGTAAATAAGATTAATTCAGAAAAAAAGTAACGATGTATTTTGTATTTAGGTAAACAAGGCTGAAATGATTTTTTCAGTTTGATAATAACGATTAAAACTTATTTCTTATAAACTTTTATGCTCCCTAGAATAGATTAATTGTAAAAATTAATTTAGCTGGCCTTCAGCTAGTAATATACTTGGCTTAGTATAGAAATAAGACAAGTTCTAGTATTAACCAAAACATATCAGGAAAAGTAGGGACATTTTGATATTTAATAATTAGACTTTATTATTAACATCTCAATATAAAAATGATTTATAATCTTATAAGCAATGGTGAAATGATTTGTGCAATGGGATAATAACGATTAAAATTTATTTTTTTTATCAACTTTTATGCTTCCTAGAATAGATTAATTTTAAAAGTTAATTTAGTTGCCCTTCAGTTAATAATATACTTGGCTTAGTATAGAAATGAGATAAGTTCTAGTATTAAACAAAACATATCAGGAAAAATAAGGACGCTTTGATATTTGATAATTAGACTTTATTATTAACATCTCAATATAAAAATGTTTTATAATTTTATAAACAAGGGTAAAAGGATTTGTGCAATGGGATAATAACGATTAAAACTTATCTCTTACCAACTTTTATGCTTCCTAGAATAGATTTATTGTAAAAGTTAATTTAGCTACCCTTCAGCTAATAATATACGTGGCTTAGTATCGAAATGAGACAAATTCTAGTTTTAATCAAAACATATCAGGAAAAATAGGGACACTTTGATATTTAATCATTAGACTTTATTATTATTAAATATAAGAAAAAGTTGGTTGTCATAGAAACACTTTGGCTATAAATAAGTTTAATTCAGAAAAAGTTACGATGTATTCTGTATTTAGGTAAACAAGGGGGAAATGATTTGTGCAATGTGATAATAAAGATTAAAACTTATTTCTTATCAACTGTTATGCTTCCTAGAATAGATTAATTGTAAAAATTAATCCAGCTGCCCTTCAGCTAATAATATACTTGGCTTAGTATCGGAATGAGACAAGTTCTAGTATTAACCAAAACATATCAGGAAAAATAAGGACACTTTGATATTTAACAATAAGACGATTTCACACAGTAGGGCATATTCTCAACTTATGACAATTCTGGCTTTAGTTTCAAACGGAAGGGCAGTTTATTGTTTGTCTATTGGCTGTTGTAAACAAGAAAATGAATGGGAAGGACATTATAGTAGTTCGTGACGTTGCGCAAATTGCCTTATTAGACTTTATTATTATTAAATATAGTATAAGTTGGTTGTCATAGAAACTCTTTGGCTATACAAAAGTTTAATTAAGAAAAAATAAAGAGGTATTTTGTATTTAGTTAAACAATGATGAAATGATTTGTGCAGTGGGATAATAAAGATTAAAACTTTTTTTATCAACTTCTATCTTTCCTATAATAGATTAATTGTAAAAGTTAATTTAGCTGCCCTTCAGCTAATAATATACTTGGCTTAGTATTAAAATGAGACAAGTTCTCGAATTAACCAAAACATATCAGGAGAAATAGAGAACTTTGATATTTAATAATCAGACTTTATTATTAATATCTCAATATAAAAATGTTATATAATCTTATAAACAATGGTGAAATGATTTGTGCAATGGGATAATAACGATTAAAATTTATTTCTTATCAACTTTTATGCTTTCTACAATAGATTAATTGTAAAAGTTAATTTAACTGCCCTGCAGCTAATAATATGCTTGGCTTAGTATAGAAATAAGACAAGTTCTTGTATTAACCAAAACATATCAGAAAAAATAGAGACACTTTGATATTTAATAATTAGACTTTATTATTAATATCTCAATATAAAAATATTTTATAATCTTATAAACAAGGGGGAAAGGATTTGTGCAATGGGATAATAACGATTAAAACTTATTTCTTATTAACTTTTATGCTTCCTAGAATAGATTAATTGTAAAAGTTAATTTAGCTGCTCTTCAAATAATAATATACTTGGCTTAGTATCGAAATGAGACAAGTTCTAGTATTAACCAAAACATATCAGGAAAAATAGGGGCAGTTTCATGTTTAATAATTAGACTTTATTATTATTAAATATAAAAAAAGTTGGTTGTCATAGAAACTCTTTGGCTATAAATAAGTTTAATTCAGAAAAAGTAACGATGTATCTTGTATTTAGGTAAACGAGGGTGAAATGATTTGTGCAATGTGACTTTATTATTAATATCTCAATATAAAAATATTTTATAATCTTATAAACAAGGGGGAAAGGATTTGTGCAATGGGATAATAACGATTAAAACTTATTTCCTATCAACTTTTATGATTCCTGGAATAGATTCATTGTAAAATATAATTTAGCTGCCCTTCAGTTAATAATATACTTGGCTTAGTATCGAAATGAGATAAGTTCTAGTATTAACCAAAACATATCAGGGAAAATAGGGACACTTTGATATTTAATAATTAAAGATACTTTATTATTATATTCAATATAAAAATATTTTATAACTTTTATTAATTTATACATCATTTGGATAGGAGAAAGCTATAAAAGGAATTTAAATTCTGTAAACTATTTACCGATATAACTACCTGGTGTTTCCTTTAAAAAAAGGTTCTATCATAAGGATAGCTGTTTTTGGAATGCTTTCAATGCATGAATGTGTTTTGTTTGAAATAGTTTGAAAATACAAACTCACCGGGACTTGAATACTGAAAAGATTCCCAACGTCTGCCAAAAAGTCATGCATACAGAAGTATTTCAGTTTTTTTTCCAGGCATCGACCATGAGTAAAAATGTAGAATATTGTATTAGTGTTCAGTATAAAAGGATAATTCCTTACCAAAAGGGGATTTAAAATGATATTAAAGATGATAAACTCTAATCTTAAAGTCTGAAAATTTGAAACATATTGATACATTTTTAGGTTGCTGGTGTTAAATTTAAATGCTCTTGACAAAGTAGTTGTTAACCCCTTCCGGTATGATTTAATAATGAAAAACTGTGCATGAAATAACCATTTAATTTTTATTTAAAAAACTTGTTTCATTTTACAATTCTTACATATTCTTAATTAAAATCCACTTTTTACATAGTGTTAAATAATATCAGAAACAGTAAAATTAAGAAAATATCAAAGCAAAACATTAATAAGGTATACAGATAATAGTCTTCAAGCTAGTGGTACTTTTCAAAACAAAGTTCAAAGGAATTCTTAATTGTTTACACCGCCAAGTAGTCTCACTTTTAATTTGATTCTTGTAACACACACGGCATTTCTTAGTAGGTTTTCTTTTATTCTGACTCATTAATTTGGCAATGACTTGTACCAAGAAATACTAAGTAAACAATATGCAATAGTGACTTGTGATTTTCACAAGTGATAAAAGTGTTGCCAAATTCAGTACACTAGAAATTTTAAACTAAATTAATTATCATATTTAACAGTAACTTTAATCGCATGACGAGTGTAGCTCGTCATTGTGCGTATGGAATGAAAAACTAATGACGAGCTAGACTCGTCATTTTACCGGAAGGGGTTAAAAGCTTGTACTAAAACAAACAAACAAACAAAAAAACATTGAACATTTCCAGGCTTAAAATCTTCATTGTAGCATACATTCTTAAATTGTCCAAAAAACAAAAAGTCCGGCCTATTTTTTTAAAGTTCTTTACTAACGCTCTAATTTAAGAAAAAAAATATTTAGTTTTATTATATTTATTATATTTCTTACATTTATTATATTTATAAGTGTTTGTATTAAAGGATAATTCCTTACTGAGAGAGGATTCAAAATGATTTTAAAGATGATAAATTCGAATCTTCCCGGTATATATGAGTGATGTCCAAAATTTATCAAATCAATTGCAAACCATGTGGTTATGTATAAAAAACGAACACACAAAGAACAAACTTCTTAATTTTCAAAGATATATAACTTAAACTCTAGATATTTATTAATCTGTGAAATAGACTCCTAGACTTTTATGAAAAGAATTTGTTTTTAATACCGGTGATAAAATTTTCATTACAATAAAAAAAATCGGTGATTAATTAACAAACTCCCCCAACCAATTTCAGAAGTATCGTTTCATAACTTGGAGGAGTATGTGACAACCAAGATATTTTACATGTTTAGTCACCATTAACGAACATGATGCATCATATGCCGGCACGAGATCCGAACCAACAACCCTCGAGTTATGAGATTTTTGCGACTGAGCTACTGCTGCTTCTAGATTGCGAGTTCGAGGCTCAAAATAACCAAAGATTCATTGTGTTCATTAATGCCGGCTGTGGCATGTAAAATAGCTTTGTGTTTGGAATTCTCTCTAAGTTTTCTAACAATACCTCTGGAGGTGTCCTGCCAAGCCTAAGTATCTTCTGCTTGGTCCCTGCTTCTATATTACGAGAAACCATTTTGTTTCTGTTATCCTAGGGAGTGATTTTGGAGGCCTAGATAGTGCTCCTTTTGTAAAATGGCCTCCAGGTATCTTCTGTTTTATAGGGAAGAAGACTAAAAAAGAAGTGCTCCTGCATTGGGACATTATAAAAGCGCCGGGGAATTAAGAAAATATTGTAAGAAAATTATTTCTCTTGGGAAAAAGGATATTTACCAGTATCATTAGCAAAGAAATTTACAAAGGTAGTAAGGCAAACACATTGAATAAGAAACATGAAATAAATAGAAAAGGTATATGGCATCAGGCAGTCCACACTAAAGAGAAATATCTGCTGTACTTTGTTCCATTTTTGAACTTTGTAAATGTTTGTGGTTTAATGCTTCAAATAAAATGTAAACCAAACAGTTTGAAGACTTAATTGCTCTGTTTGTGTTATCCTAGGGAGTGATGTTGAATGTCCATAGAGTGCTCCTATCGTAAAATCGCTTGCAGGTATCTTCGGATTAATAGTGAAGAAGACTAAAAAAAAGAAGTGCCCTTGCGTTGGAAATATTAATATAGGAAATACTAATAATAGTAATAGCGCTGGGGCTTAAAGGAAATATGAAAATTATTTCTATTAGTAAAAAGGATATTTACCAGTATCAAAGGAATTTCCAAAGGTAGTAAGGAAAACACATTGAATAAGAAGCATGAAATAAGTAGAAAAGGTATATGGCGTCAGACATTTCACCTTTCCACACTAAAGGAAAACATCTGCTGCATTTGTTCTTTTGAACTTTGTAAATGTCTGAGGTTTAATGCTTAAAATAAAATATAAACGAAACAGTTTGAAGATTTAATAGCCCTTATCACTAGCAAAGGAATTTTCAAATGTAGTAAGGCAAACACATTGAATGAGAAACATGAAATAAGTAGAAAAGGTATACGGTGTCAGACAGTCCACACTAAAGGAAACATCTGCTGTATTTTGTTCCATTTTTGAACTTTGTAAATATTTGCGGTTTAATGCTTAAAATAAAATGTAAACCAAACAGTTTGGAGATTTAATAGCCCTTATCACTAGCAAATGAATTTACAAAGGTAGTAAAGCAAACACATTTAATAAGAAACATGAAATAAGTAGAAAAGGTATACGGTGTCAGACAGTCCACACTAAAGGAAACATCTGTATTTTGTTCCATTTTTGAACTTTGTAAATGTTTGCGGTTTAATGTTTAAAATAAAATGTAATCCAAACAGTTTGAAGATCTAATAGCCCTGAGAAAACCCCATAAAACTAGTTTTATGGGGCATCAGGGCTTAAAAGAAGAAAAATGATATCTTAATACAAACATCAAGAACTGAAGAGCAAATACTGCAAATTCTCTCAAAGTCTAACTTAAAAATTCAAGCGTTGTCAAAATGCAAATCGCATTCCACCGGATCCACCAAGCTCGTTATAAAAATCCCGAAACATTACGTCATATTTTCAGATTGTTTCGCCGGCCCCCACGGAACGTACTGGATCCTCACAAGTATCCCGGTTGCCATGGGAACAGAGGTTATTCTCCGCGGCTATGAAAGAAATTGTGGCACTAAAAGCGACGAAGTCTACCGTCTCTTGGGAAATGACAGGAATGCTTTGTTTTTGTGGGGAGAGCTTCAGAGGAACGATTTGGTGTCCATTGCATTGTTTTCGTTAGAGTGTCGTTCCGGCAATAAATCCAGATAATAATGAGCAGAATTTATTATGGGTAATGTGCATTGCAAGCTCACTAGGGAACTTTTATAGAGGATGTTTTCAGGCAGACATGAAACTGTTTTAATAAAATAGAAAAAAAATCTTGAAACTTGAACTTGAAATGTTCAGTATCCGTTTTCATCAATCCTGAACTAATTTTGACTAGTTTTCTCTTGATGTTTGCACGTATGTACTTATATATCTCACTTAACTCAAGCCGAACGATGACCGAGTGGTTAGGATGCTGGTCTTCAGAACGGGATTTTTGGGGTTTGAATCCCACTATAGCATGGGTGTTCGTAGCCTTTCGGAATTGGCTTTAAGCAGTTGGTCCCGGTCTCATTAGCCCTCGTGTTGCAAAAAGTAGACCGTAGCACTACAAAACCAAGCCAAACCACATAACTCAAAAATGGTTAAATACAAAATACATCATTACTTTTTCTGAATTAAACTTATTTATATCCCAAGAGTTTCTATGACAACCAACTTTTTTTAAAACTTCATTACATATTTTAAGCTTGCCATTAATTATATGTTAATTGGTATGCAAAACAAAAAAAAGTATCTGCTTTTATTTTATTTACTTTTATAAATGAAAGATAGTATTGAATCACGAAAACAACTGCACAAGAAGGAATTGTCACAGGTTTAAATTGTACATCTGTGTGTATATACAAGAAAATTTTAATTTTGAAATATTCAATAGCCGCTTTGATCATTCCTGAACTAGTTTTGACTAGTTTTCTCTTGACGTCTGTACGTATGTACTTATATATCTCACATAACTCAAAAATGGTTAAATACAAAATACATCGTTACTTTTTCTGAATGATTCTTATTTATAGTCAAAGAGTTTCTATGACAACCAACTTTTTTAAAAATTCATTATCTCTTTTGCTCTTGCCATTCATTATATGTCAATTGGTATGCAAAACAAAATAAAATCAGCTGTTTTTATTTTATTTACTTTTATAAAATGAAAGATAGTATTGAATCACGAAAAAAGTAACTGCCCAAGAATGAATTGTCACAGGTTTAAATGATACATCTGTGTGTATATACAAGAAAATTTTAATTTTGAAATGCTC
Source organism: Pardosa pseudoannulata (assembly GCA_032207245.1). Lineage (NCBI taxonomy): Eukaryota > Metazoa > Arthropoda > Arachnida > Araneae > Lycosidae > Pardosa > Pardosa pseudoannulata. Next base: position 77,479,620 of record CM063505.1, read on the forward strand.
AATATCCGCTTTGATCATTCCTGAAATAATTTTGACTAGTTTTCTCTTGACGTCTGTACGTATGTACTTATATATCTCACATAACTCAAAAATGGTTAAATACAAAATACATCGTTACTTTTTCTGAATTAATCTTATTTATAGCCAAAGAGTTTCTATGACAACCAACTTTTTTTTAAAACTTCCTTATCTATTTTGCGCTTGCCATTAATTATATGTAAATTGGTATGCAAAACAAAAAAAAGTATCTGCTTTTATTTTATTTACTTTTATAAAATGAAAGATAGTATTGAATCACGAAAAAACTAACTGCTTAAGAAGGAATTATCGCAGGTTTAAATTGTACATCTGTGTGTATATACAAGAAAATTTTAATTTTGAAATGTTTCATATCCGCTTTGAATGTTCTTGAACTAATTTTGACTAGTTTTCTCTTGACGTCTGTACGTATGTACTTATATATCTCACATAACTCAAAAATGGTTAAATACAAAATACATCGTTACTTTTTTCTGAATTAATTTTATTTAGAGTTTAGAGTCAAAGAGTTTCTATGACAACCAACTTTTTTTTAAACTTCATTATCTATTTTACGCTTGCCATTAATTATATGTCAATTGGTATGCAAAAAAAGTATAAAATGAAAGATAGTATTGAATCACGAAAAAATTAATTGCTCAAGAAGGAATTGTCAAGGTTTAAATTGTACATCTGTGTGTATATACAAGAAAATTTTAATTTTGAAATGTTGAATATCCGCTTTGATCGTTCCTAAACAAGTTTTGATTAGTTTCCTCATGACGTCTGTACATATGTACATATCTCACATAAACTCAAAAATGGTTATCCTCAAAATGTTGAAATAGTGTATTTAAGACTACTAAAACATTAAGTTGTGCACATCTTCTATTTATTGCAATCTTTACTGTATATAACGAAAACTTTTAACATAACGAGTAATTACGCTGTGAAGGATAACTAAATATATTATTAGCCATAAAAGATCAAAATATTGTGTTCTAGACTATGATAACTGAATTGGATTCCTCCTGAATTTAGCGAAAAATTTCAATATAAAGCTTGTTAATGTTGTGAGAGCATAACTCAAAAACTGTTATCTGTAGAAGTTCGAAATTTATATGCAGAACATTTATAACGTCCAGTTGTATACTTCCCTTTCTGTTTCGTTCTGAAGGCTATATGACGAAATATTTCAATGTAACCAGTAATTACACTAAGGAGTATAACTACGAACTAATTAGCCGAAAAAGGTCAAAATCTTGTATTTTAGACTATGATATCATTTAGTTTTTTCACTGTGTTTCTAGAAACATAAAAAACTAGCATATAGCCCGTCATATGACGGGATCATTATAATTTTTAATTTTCTAGAATTATACCCTATAAGGCATATATGAAAAGTACCCTATGAGACAAGTAAAAAAATGGTTTGCGTTTTGGCTGAGAATTATCTGGTACACACGCTCAATAATTTGTTTATCTTTACTGACCGCATGTTAGTTGTCAACTTTAATTTATCTTGGGCCGGTCTCACCAAAGTTAATTAATGGCTAACCACGATTTATCTCTGTTTAAACAGAGAATTGAGTCTCTTTATTGGTTGGCGCCATGGTTAAACGTGGTTAGAAGTTAAACGACTTTGGTGAGACTAGCCCTTTATCGTATTACATGATAGGATGAACAGCAGATGTTTTAATATTCACAGTGATTATTTGGCGGTATATAAGAATAATAACCAAAATTTAGCTAATCGATTACAAACCGTGTAGTTATTTATAAAAAAGAAATACACAAACGAACAAGCTTCTTAACTTTCAAATATATATAACTGAAACGCGAGATAATTATTAGTCGTGAAAGAGACTCCTAGATTTTTATGAAAATAAATTTGGTGTTAATACCGGTGATAAAATTTTCATTGCAACAAAAAATAATCGATGATTAAATTTTAAAATTATCAGATATGTACCTAATCAATTATTTAAACCAAATATAAAAGAAAATTATTTACGTAATACCTAAATTCAGTGATAAAACGTTGGAAAGTAATGCAGACATATTTAAATAATTTAAAATAAGAAATTAAATAAGGTAGAATGACGTCATAATGCTAGAAAAAAATTTTATTTTCATATACTTATATTGTAATAAAATGGTGAATTTATTAGCTTGCTCTTAACCGAGGAAAATAGGGTGCGAAATAAGGGCATTAAAAGATCGAAAAATGGAGAAGGGGAGGATTTCGAATGTTTTTGAACTCGCTTTGAAGTTTGGTAATCCTAACTCATCAAGAATTCAATATAAATGTCTCTATCCATTTCAGATCCAACCGCTTCATAAACTACAGGACAGACGGACAGATAACTTAAGCTGTTATTATATAGGGGATTATGCTATTGTTGACATGGGAATTTATAAAAATTCAATCCATTTCCATCACTCGACAAAAAACTAAATAACATTTAAGCCCTTCCGGTATGATTTAATAATGAAAAACTGTGCATGAAATAACCATTTAATTTTTATTTAAAAAACTTGTTTCATTTTACAATTCTTACATATTCTTAATTAAAATCCACTTTTTACATAGTGTTAAATAATATCAGAAACAGTAAAATTAAGAAAATATCAAAGCAAAACATTAATAAGGTATACAGATAATAGTCTTCAAGCTAGTGATACTTTTCAAAACAAAGTGCAAAGGAATTCTTAATTGTTTACACCGCCAAGTAGTCTCACTTTTAATTTGATTCTTGTAACACACACGGCATTTCTTAGTAGGTTTTCTTTTATTCTGACTCATTCATTTGGCAATGACTTGTACCAAGAAATTCTAAGTAAACAATATGCAATAGTGACTTGTGATTTTCACGAGTGATAAAAGTGTTGCCAAATTCAGTACACTAGAAATTTTAAACTAAATTAATTATCATATTTAACAGTAACTTTAATCGCATGACGAGTGTAGCTCGTCATTGTGCGGTATGGAATGAAAAACTAATGACGAGCTACACTCGTCATTTTACCGGAAGGGGTTAACAGTAGTAAAACAATGAAGACTTAAAGAGAATATTTCGGAATAATTAAAATTGGCTACAGGAATTAGCAGAATAACTCTTATTTTTTGAAATTTTTCCAATGCTGCGTACCTCTCTGCTTTATTAGATTTCACCTTACACAAAGCTGCAGGTATGTGTTTAGAATTTTTTAGTAAGAGTATCATGAAGGCAGATCGTTTATATGGTGATCCCACTATAAAAAATTGTTATTAGCTCTCAAATACACAGGTATTTGTTGGTCATTTTATACAGGGATGACCATATGATCAAATTGTCGGATGATGAGTAGGGTGTCGATATTTGGAACTAAACTTCGTGGGTTCAAATTCCACTGCTGGCGTGGATGTTCGTAGCTATTCGTAACAGTTTTAAGGAGCATGGATCGGTCTTATTAGCCTTCGTGTAGTAAAACTGTAGAACTAAGTGCTCCAAACCTATCAACCTTATGGACAGGCCAACTTATCTTCCTATAAGGGACAACACAAATGATAATCTTAGCCTTACAGTGGATTTGTACTCACTCTCTTTAACATGGTAAACGAACTCTGTAACTCCTATGTCTACTGAGTGAACAAATTTTTATTTTTTATTCCAATGTTTAAAAGGCCATTTACGAAATGGAGTATATGTTTTATATTTTCGTATTCTATGCTAGGTTTGGTTTGGTTTGGTTTGGAGAGCAACGGTCTACTGTTTTGCACACGAAGTCTAATGATACCCTTATTCTATGTTAGAAGTGTATATCTTTCTTTAATTGAAACTCAGACAATCCAGTCAAAGAATTTTTATTTCTATGAAGAATAACCTTTTATTCGTAATCTCAATGAATTCAGTTAGTTGCTTAAAAATCTTTTTTATTTAAAAGCAAACCATTAGTAACTTTTTAAAATTTGAATCTATTTAAAGACAGAATATTGAAATTTAGAAAAATTTAATAACAATATTTTAAAATTTACAGAATTATTTGCTACAGAATTTTCAAACCCTTGAAGTTTTAATAAAAGGTACTGAACCTCTGACACTACTAGAAAACATGATTTTCATTACGTAAAGAATGCGAAAATTCATTGCAAACAGCATCTTCTCTTTATTTTCTCATTTATAATTTGTACCTATTTCATTGTTCAAATCCTATCATAATTTTATCATTAATAATCATTCAAATAAAAAAGGTTGTTAATTTTTTATACATAAATTCTCGGCAGGTTCTTGTCTTGATTTGTCAAAATTTTCTTAGCGGTTATTGCTTTGATCCATTCAAAAGTAGTTGTGAAAGGTATTGAGGCCTTCTGATATATCTATACTTGATTTATTTTGACATCCTTGACCCCACTTGATATCATGATAGTTTTTAAAATTCAGATATGATGTCAAAAAAGAGAATATTATTTGCTATGGTGATACCACATTGATGAAGAGTTTGCTATCATTATAACAATGACATTCCACAATATACGCCAAAATCAAATATTTGTGATTACATACTTTATTATAATTTTGAAAACTGATTTCAGATATGTTATTTGCATAAGTTAGGAACATGCGGACTTGAGACTGCATGTGGCTTTCATGAGTTTCTTAGGTGGCATTCATAAAAGGTAGCTTTTCTATTAATTAATATTTAATTGTACAAAGTAAGACAGTTGGAAAACTAATAAAATTATTTTATTGCTATGCTATTTAGAACTCAATATCTATCCAGTGTCTTTTTATGGTGTTATAATTTTTTTAAAAATGTTTCTATTTCATTATTTTTATTTGAAATACAACTTAAGAATATAATTTTTTATTAAAAATTATTAATGTCAAAACAAATTATTACCCTTACGTGATTAGAAAAATATTTTATATTGCAACATTAAATAATTATTTTATGACTTAATGTTTATTTGTTTTATTTTTAAATAATTGAATAAATGAAAAAAAATATAAAAAATAAAATAATTGCTATTTTATTACTACTTAATTTAAAGTGGAAGGATAAAATGTTTTACCACCTTTGTTTTATTGTTCATTTATACATGTTCTTCAATGTACATAAAAGGTGGGTTCTGTAATATGGAAACTAAAGATACATATTTCCTTAAATAATACAATAAATGCAGTCTCTATGTAGAGTTGTTTAAATGTTTTACTTTATTTTATAAATTTTAATTTGTTAAAATTCTATTCATGTGTCCATGCAGATTTTGTTTTTTATAGTTAAAACTTAAATTCTTGGAGTAATGTAACAAATGGCATTATAAAAAAATGTTAAAGGGTATTTATTTCGTCTTTTGCGATGTATTAAATTGGAGGTAATCTCACACTAGACCTATTTATCTTAAAATACATGTACATTTATGCATATTCTTTACTACATATAAGGGGTATCTTCTGCAATATCGAATCAAGAGATCATTTGTTAAAAACTTTAATAATTTTGAAACTATGGTTATAATTACTGTAATATAGGTGTAATCTACAAGTTACCAAATTACGTTCTGATCAGTGTTATGTATAGTCTTGAAGATCTTAAACTTTATCAAAAGTTTGCATACGTACTTCAGTAATAAATGCAATAAACGTAGATTCACCATAGATTTATTTAGATATTCTGCTTTACATTTAAATGTGTTGTTATGACTTTTCATGTATCCAATGCATGTTTTGCAATGCAAGTTTTATAATTAAAGCATCACTAGTCCTTGCCTAATGTAACTGATATGTATTACAAATCAGGTCAAAGGGCACTTATTTCATCTTTTACGAAGTATTAGATTAAAGGTAATCTCACTTCTAGACCTCTTTCTCTAAAAGAAAAATTTACAAGCTCTAAAGAAAATCTCTTTCAATCCCACATAAAAGATTTCAGTGATTTCCTGCAGGAAAGGCGACAACATTATTTACAATCTTTGTTTATGGCGCTACTTTTTAGCGCTCTATCCACATGAATCTCCCATTTTTTACTTAAAGTTTAAATCGGTTCTACACTAAAGTAAATTTGCTTAAGAATAGTGAAGTAATGGAAAGAGAAGCTTTTCCAAACAATATTTCATTTACTTGTATTTCCTGATATTGTTAATGAAATTTCCTATTTTTTAACCTAAACAAATTGTTTGTTTTATCCCTTTCCTGTGCTTCCTGTTTAACGATTAAAGAAATGTGTTTTGTTTGTATAATCAGATGTTCTCATCGTAGAATTGATAGGCAGGTTTGTTGCAAAATACGACTAAATAGTAACTAGCAAATAGTATATTTATAGTAAAATTAATATAATATTATAATTATTATTATAATTAATTAATATTATAATTTAAATTTATTATAATTAATAGTAAATAGTAAATTTTTTACTTAAAGTTTAAATAGGTTCTACATTAAAGTAAATTTGTTTAAGAATAGTGACGTAATGGAAAGGAGAAGATTTTCCAAACAATATTTCATTTACTTGTATTTCCTGATATTGTTAATGAAATTTCCTATTTTTTAACGTAAACAAATTGTTTGTTTTATCCCGTTACTGTGCTTCCTGTTTAACGATTAAAGAAATCTGTTTGTATAATCAAACGTTCTCACTGTAGAATTGATAGGCAGGTTTGTTGCAAAATACGACTAAATAGTAAATAGCAAATTTATAGTAAAATTAATATAATATTATAATTTAAATTTATTATAATTAATAGTATAATAGTAAAAAGTAAATAGTAAATTTTTTACTTAAAGTTTAAATCGGTTCTACACTAAAGTAAATTTGCTTACGAATAGTGACGTAATGGAAAGAGAAGATTTTCCAAACAATATTTTATTTACTTGTATTTCCTGATATTGTTAATGAAATTTCCTATTTTTTAACCTAAACAAATTGTTTGTTTTATCCCGTTCCCGTGCTTCCTGTTTAACGATTAAAGAAATGTGTTTTGTTTGTATAATCACATGTTCTTCTCATTGTAGAACCAATAGGTAGGTTTGTTGCAAAATACGACTAAATAGTAAATAGTAAATAGTAAATTTATAGTAAAATTAATATATTATAATTAATATTATAATTAATTAATATTATAATTTAAATTTATTATAATTAATAGTAAAATAGTAAAAAGTAAATAGCAAATTTTTTACTTAAAGTTTAAATCGGTTCTACACTAAAGTAAATTTGCTTAAGAATAGTGACGTAATGGAAAGAGAAGATTTTCCAAACAATATTTTATTTACTTGTATTTCCTGATATTGTTAATGAAATTTCCTATTTTTTAACCTAAACAAATTGTTTGTTTTATCTCATTCCTGTGCTTCCTGTTTAAAGATTAAAGAAATGAGTTTTGTTTGTATAATCAGACTTTCTCATTGTAGAACCAATAGGTAGGTTTGTTGCAAAATACGACTAAATAGTAAATAGCAAATAGTAAATTTATAGCAAAATTAATATAAAATTATAATTAATATTATTTAAATTTATTATTATTAATTGTAAAATAGTGAAAAGTAAATATTAAATTTTTTACTTAAAAGTTTAAATCGGTTCTACACTAAAGTAAATATGCTTAAGAATATTGAAGTAATGGAACGAGAAGATTTTCCAAACAATATTTCATTTGCTTGTATTTCTTGATATTGTTAATGAAATTTCCTATTTTTTAACGTATACAAATTGTTTGTTTTATCCCGTTACTGTGCTTCCTGCTTAACGATTAAGAAATGTGATTTGTTTGCATAATCGGACGTTCTCATTGTAGAATTGATAGGCAGGTTTGTTGCAAAATGCGACTAAATAGTAAATTTATAATAAAATTAATATATAATAATTTAAATTTATAATAATTAATAGAATAATAGTAAAAAGTAAATAGTAAATTTTTTACTTAAAGTGTAAATCGGTTCTACACTAACGTAAATTTGATTAAGAATAGTGAAGTAATGGAACGAGAAGATTTTCCAAACAATATTTCACTTACTTGTATTTCTTGATATTGTTAAAGAAATTTCCTATTTTTTAACCTAAACAAACTGCTTGTTTTATTCCGTTCCTGAGCTTCAGGCTTAACGATTAAAGAAATGTGTTTTGTTTGTATAATCGGATGTTCTCATTCTAGAACCAATAGGTAGGTTTGTTGCAAAGTACGACTAAATATTAAATATTAAATTTATAGTAAAATTAATATAATATTATAATTAGTATTATAATTTAAATTTATTAAAATTAATAGTATAATAGTAAAAAGTAAATAGTAAATTTTTTACTTAAAGTTTAAATCGGTTCTACACTAAAGTAAATTTGCTTAAGAATAGTGAAGTAATGGAAAGAGAAGCTTTTCCAAACAATATTTCATTTACTTGTATTTCCTGATACTGTTAATGAAATTTCCTATTTTTTAACCTAAACAAATTGTTTGTTTTATCCCGTTACTATGCTTCCTGTTTAACTATTAAAGAAATGTGTTATGTTTGTATAATCAGACGTTCTCATTGTAGATTTAATAGGCAGGTTTGTTGTAAAATACGACTAAATAGTAAATAGTAAATTTATAGTAAAATTAATATAATATTATAATTTAAATTCATTATGATTAATAGCAAAATAGTCAAAGGTAAATAGTAAATTTTTTACTTAAGGTTTAAATTGATTCTACACTAAATTAAGTTTGCTTAAGAATGAATAGTGAAGTAATGGAAAAAGAAGCTTTTACAAACAATATTTCATTTACTTGTATTTCCTGAAACTGTTAATGAAATTTACTATTTTTTAACCTAAGCAAATTGTTTTATCACATTCCTGTGCTTCCTGTTTAAAGATTAAAGAAATATGTTTGTATAATCAGACGTTCTCATCGTAGAATTAATAGGCAGGTTTGTTGCAAAATAAGACTAAATATTAAATTTATAATAAAATTAATATATCATAATTTAAATTTATAATAATTAATAGAATAATAGTAAAAAGTAAATAGTAAATTTTTAAAAGACGATTAAAGAAATATGTTTGTATAATCAGACGTTCTCATCGTAGAATTAATAGGCAGGTTTGTTGCAAAATATGGCTAAATAGTAAATTTATAATAAAATTAATATATGATAATTTAAATTTGTAATAATTAATAGTAAAATAGTAAAAAGTAAATAGTAAATTTTTTACTTAAATTTCAAATCGATTCTACACTAAAGTAAATTTGTTAAGAATAGTGAAGTAATGGAATGAGAAGTTTTTCCAAACAATATTTCATTTACTTGGATTTCTTGATATTGTTAATGACATTTCCTATTTTTTAACCTAAACAAACTGCTTGCTTTATTCCGTTCCTGCGCTTCAGGCTTAACGATTAAAGAAATGTGTTTTGTTTGTATAACTAGACGTTCCGATCGTAGAACCAATAGGTAGGTTTGTTGCAAAAGAAAGAATTGAATCATTTACTTTTTTTTTACTTGTATTCAAATACGATATAGACAAACAAAAACACACATAAATATTAGAAAAAACATAGAAATATTAAATAAATTAATTGTGCTGTAATGATTATTAATTTGTATTTTCATAGTTAGTTCTTCACTCACATAATCGGCGAATTCTCAAATCTTGTTATCTGCAAATGTAATCTACTTTGGTTAGGTACGAAGTTTTAAAGGGATGATCAAAGATAATAAATTTTTAAATATTAATTCGCAATACTAAATTTCTCTAAATTTATTTTGGTTTCCTAAGAAGTGAATTGCACTAAAAATTGAAACAAACTGTGTGTACCCTGGTAATTCACAATGAGCTTATCCTGACAGCTGAGAAAATAAGTGAAGCCTATCTAGAGAATCCTCAGAATTTAGATTATACTTAAGAGGGAAGAGGGGTGCTCTTTTATTCCTTTTATTCTCTCGATTTCGTACCTCTCTCCCACCTGCAGAACTCTCATCGGGAAGATATGTTGTGACGCAAATTGATCTTGAACATTCTATGTTTATAAAAGGGAAATGTTTAAAAGGAGACATGTATAAACTGTAACTATCTGGAATTATCCAGAATTAACGGTACTCAAACTTCTAAACAGTGAAATAGGCTTTCTAGGAAATGATTCTTTATTACTCCAGTACATTAGAGCTTTTTTTTAAATTTTTGCTATTACTTCCAGCCCCTATATAATGCAACTAACATCTAATTTACACATTATTTCGACAAAATGTTTTGAATTCCACCAGGGAGTGATATAGTGAGGTTTCCGTGAGATTACAATCTTAAGGCACATCAACGTAAATATATCAAAAAAACATTGGATTCATCTTAGGATTTTTTTTCCCGATGAAAAGTGCTTGGAATGTTTTGAATGATATAAAAAAAAATGTTTAGATTTTAACTGGTTACAGGCGTAATTTCACTTCAATCTGAGTTAAAATAAATAGGTTGAAAATATTTCACTATTTCACTTGTATTTCACTATCATATGAGATATTAATTCTCCTAAATTCATTTTTAGCAAATTCTAGCACAAGGGAAAGAAAATATCGTACTGAAAGACCAAATGAAAATGAGTATGGTGTATCTGAAGTTTTATAATTAAAGCATGAATAGTCCTGGAGTAATGTATCTGATATTTATTACAAATCATGTTAACATTTGTCATGCGGGTATACTTCATAGCCAACTTACACATGTAGCGAGTGTTTTTAAGTGAATCGCGCGAAAGTTTAGTTATTCAGAAAAATTGCAGTAAATCGAAACTCCTTTGTTTTTATGAAAGAAACTTTTTTATTTTACACTTTAATATATACTGTATGATTATTTAACAAAAAAAAAGAACAATATTTTTACGAAATCACAAAAATAAACGATTTTTAAAAGTAAAGTCCGATAATCTGTCAGAGCATATTTTTTCATCACTATCTTTGTCACAACGGCTCATTTTATCAATTTTGTATTCAAC
>CM063505.1:77495582-77500582 GCA_032207245.1 Pardosa pseudoannulata
ATATATATATATATATATATATATATATACATATATATATATATATATATATATATATTAATATATATATATATATATATATATATATATATATATAATATATATATAATATATATATATATATATATATATATATATATAATATATATATATATATATATATATATATATATATATATATATATATATATATATATATATATACCGGGTGGAATAATTAAACTGACAGTACTCACAGTATTCTGTAGCGCGATCTATTTGCGAGAATGACGCCACATTTTGTTGGAAGATTAAACAAGACGGGGGAAGAAGGAATCCGTAAAAAACAAATTAGTTCCAAAAGTCACCGCTAGGGGAATATTTCGCGTTGTGTTACACAAAATAGAGTGTTAAGAAATGCAAATTAATACTGAACAAAATTACCTTTCATTATGCACATTTTCTGATTTAGTTCAAGTGCAATATGGTAACACTTTTAAAAAAGCGTAAAATCTACATAAACACCGATAAAGTCTCGTGATCTGCAATATCACTTACGCTGAGCAGAAGAAGAAGTTCTTTATTCAAATTTCACGTTGTATCCATTGGCACAATTCAGAAATTAATTTCTGTATTAATTTGCATTTGTTAACACTCTATTTTCTATTATACAGCGCCATTAAATGGAACTAATTTGTTTTTTCGTGGAATCATTTGTTCTCCGTCTTGTTTAATCTTCCTACAAAATGTGACGTCATTTTCGCAAATAGATCGCGCTACAGAACACTGTGAGTATTGCCAGTTTAATTATGTCCACCCGGTATATATATATATATATATATATATATATATATATATATATATATATATAGATATATATATATATATATATATATATATATATATATATATGACACGGTACGAGTGATCAAGGCATGGAAGACACATATTAGTTCGTGTATAAACACTTCTTTATTATATTCGTTTTGTCTATGGGTACGTTATAATATATCCTTTGTTCACATTTTGGGATAACAAGCGCGGAGGATGTTGAGACCGACAGCGCCCAGAAGTGTATTTTGGCTTAGATTATCTAAACAAATTCCTCTTGTCTACTTCCGTTTCAGCTTCTTTACTCTGTATAGTTCCGCTTGAGGGCATGTCTTTCTCCTATTACGTAATCGTTAAAGAGTTCCAAATATTTTTAACTATGATTCGCTTAATTTTTAACTCACATTTTTAAATCTGACACACAGACACATACGCACACACATATAAATATAAATATATAGATGACACATTTACAAATGCGTTTGAAACCTGTACTTTAATGATATACATTGTATTGAAATCTCACAAAGTATCGTACTTACAAACCCTTTTCTAATAAATTATTTACTTAAAAAAGTGAAATTACTAAATTGTATAATCAAAATATTTGCTACACGTTGCTGAAAAAACATATTAAGAAACTTAAAAATTACCATTGGAATGAATATCAAGCCCCGCCTTTATCATGTAAAAATTTTCTTTTTGATGTTGGTAGAACGGGGTCAAAAGTTTTAATTTAACACTGTGGAAACATTTAAAGCACAACTTTTAACGCCGCAAGACAAATGTGTGAGTATTTCATCGGCTGAATTTTTTTCCCTTTTCCAAACACCGTTTTAAAAAGCTCTGTGTCGTAGGTTGCCTTGATTTCTTGCTTTCTTTAACTAGATAAACTATTTGGCTTGGATCTGCATGATAAATGAGGTAAACGATTAAAAGTACATTCTACCTAGTCTTTCTTTACTTTGTATTGAAACATCGGTGAATACTTTTGCAGTCTAACAATGCCACAGATATCAGTAATTGATTAATGAGAAGAAAGTAACAGCATATAGATTCTTAGAAAATACCATGGTTGTGTTCATGTTGATTTAATAATTTTATTTATAAGTTTACCAAACACGTTCGGAAACAAAAGTTTTAATATGAATTCATGAAAATGTTTTAGAGTTTATTATAAAATCATCAGTGTATTAAGCACTCAAAATCATGGCACTGAAATACACATGTATAAATTTGTATAGTTAAAAAAATAAAAAATAAGTTTGTTTTTGATTTTACAAAGACAGTTCTAATAAAATGTATGGAAAAATTATAATTTCTTGTACAAATGTAACTATATTAGCATTATGCATTCGTCTAGATAAGGGGTGACCAAACTTTTGAGATCCGTGGTCTACCCCACATTTAAAAATCGAAGCCGGTCTAACAATGTCAGAGCTAAATTAACGTAACGTGCATGTTCATATATTTATTTTCGGTAACAAGAAAAAATGGCAATTATCTAATTTTTCTAAAAAAAATTTATTATTTACAAAATAAAAATTTGCTGACGAAAATAATCAAAGCATTCAAGTTTCAAAAATTGACCATTCTATCCACTTCGTTTAGTTGAAATTTGTCACTGTATATCTGTGACAAGTTTATCATATTGTGGCTGGCACGAGCTTATTGCAATGCGTAAATACGAAATTAAACTTTCATCTGTTAAATGCGACCAATGTTTGGTTTTTATGGCTACAATTTTTATTTTAAATAATTCATTAACTCTATGTCATAAGTCATAAATTAAATTGTTAATATCTGAGGTCATTATCGCAATGGTTGCTCGGAATACCTAAAATGTCTTCGGTTGACGTCTTGGTCTATATTAAAGAATGGTGATATTTTAAAATATAGCTGAGTTACAGCAAATCGGCTCATTTAAACAAAAGTATAAGAAAAAATATAAAGTTGGTTTTTGACAGCTTATAACTTATCTCTAAATTTATAAGTATTAACCTTGTAGTTGTATTGTACTCAATATTTTTAAAGTAAAACATAACGTTAAATTTTCAACAAGTTCTGCATATTAGAGTAACTATGCTCTCTTTCTTATGACAATGTAATAAATGTGTTTTATTGATAAATACCAAACTGAAAACATAATAATATTCCAACAGCTACCTGAAATTTCCATTGTCGCAGCATATACATTTATTTCTGTCATGATTAGTGTTATTTGTATTTCTAACAGTTCAAATTTTTCAGGCAGCATAATGTTTTAGATCATGATAAAAAAATCGTCGGCTGCGTTTATGGTATACCCCTATGATTAAACTGAATTTATGTGTGTATATGTGCCTGTGGGAGAAATGTTTAATTTTAAAGTTAGAAATTAAAGCATTAGTTAAAGTAAAATTAATTAATAAAGCATCCAGTATATAATAATAGCCTAAGTTTTCTGTGTGTCTGTCCTCGAATTTATGAATCGGTTGGACCAGGAATGTATAGATACATCCATATTGGATTCTTGATGAGTTAGGTTTAACAAAATTCAAACCGAGTAAAGATTATCTTCTCCTAAACTATTTATCCCATTCTAAAAAAATTGGCATAAATATGCTTCATATCACAGCAAAAAGTACTGTCGCTTTTAAAACATTCGAAATCCCCCCTTCTCCACTTTTCAAGCTTTTAATGCTATTATTTCAAACCCTATTTTCCCCATAAATAGGTAAATATTATAGGTAAACATAATAAATAGGTAAAAATAACATTTTCTTCTAGCATTATGACGTCCTTCCTTTAACCATTTCATTTAATCATTTCTTGTTTTAAATTAATTAAATATCGTCTGCATGTTTATACTTTTTATCACTGAACTTAGATGTTACGTAAATAATTTTTTTTATATTTGGCATAGATAATAAATTAGGTATATATGTGATTGTTTTAAATTTAATCGTCGATTATTTTTGTTGCAATGAAAATTTTATCACCGGTATTAACAAGAAATTATTTTTATAAAACTCTAAGAGTCTATTTCGTGGACTAATAAATATCTAGCGTTATTTTATATATCTTTGAAAATTAAGAGTTTTCGTTTGTGTGTCTGATTTTATACATAACCACACGGTTTCTAATAACTTTTCTACATCATTCATTAAAGCACCAAATAATCACTGTAAATATTAAAACCTCTGCTGTCCATCCTATCATGTAATATAATAAAATAAATTAAAGTTGGCAATTAACAAACGGTCAATGAAGACACACAAATTATTGAGCGTGTACCCGATAATTCTCAGCCAAAAAGTAAACCATTTTTTACCTGTCTCATAAAGTACTTTACAATTCTGAAAAATAAAAAAAATTTAATGATTTAGTCATATGACGGGCTATATGATAATTTTTTATAATGTTTTAAGAAACACAGTGAAAAACTAAATGATATCATATTCTAAAATACAAGATTTTAATCTTTTTCGGCTAATTATTTCTCAATTATACTCCATAGTGTAATTACTGGTTACATCGAAATATTTCGTCATATGGAGTTCAGAAGAAAACAAAAAGGGAAGTGTAAAACTAGATGTTATAAATGTCCTGCATAAAAATTTCAAACTTCTACAGATAATATTTTTGCCTTATGCTCTCACAACATTAACATTTTTCGCTACATTCATACCGTCATATGACGGTATGCTAGTTAATTAATAAAAAAGAGCGTACTCTGGCTATTTTGTGATGGCCGGTATCTCATTAAAAAACAAAACCACTCATTCTCGAACGAGTCTCCGACGTGGACGGATATCTCGTGTTTTTTTCCATCAAGAACCTCTTCCCTCCCTAGTTTCTCTGTCATGAAATCCCGAATCCACCATTGTCTTTCATCTTCCTATTTAGTTATTTATTTTCTCACTCCCTTCTATTCATGAACTGAAAGAAACTCTTGATTGAAGGGCTAATCTACATAATCCTGCTGACCTATGTCCGGGAGATCTTGAATTCCGAGAGTGAAAAGGTAAATCTTCCTAAGCTGGTCCTAAGCTGGTGACCTCTTGGCTGTGATAGACTAGGCTGTTTAAACAAACTTTCAATGTCTGAAATAGATGTCTTTCTCATTGTTTTTATAAGCTATGAGCCTGACACACACACACACACACACACACATATATATATATTCCCTACGGATGGGGTAGTTGTAA
>CM063505.1:77505582-77550582 GCA_032207245.1 Pardosa pseudoannulata
TTATTAAATGTGTGTATATTTTTTCTTCTTAAAAGAAAATGTCACAATCGATTTTCATTTAAACCTTAGCTTTTGATTCCGAAATAAGTATTGCGAAACCGTGTAACCTATAAACAAACCCTATGTAAATGTAGGAAGGAATTTAAATTTCGATATGCCTGACATAGTTTATTTCTGTAGAAATTTTCATTTTCAATTAAATACAAAAAGATTATAGTTACCTGTTCTGTATGTTTTTTAATTAAATAACCGACTGCTATAATTGAACTATATATCTATATCTATCTATCTATCTATCTTTATATATATATACATATATATGTATATATATATGTATATATATATATATATATATATATATATATATATATATATATATATATATATATGTCAGGATTTAAAATGTAGATTAATTTTAAGAGATTTTAATTAGGGATTCTTTTATTGAGAGTGACGCGGCATGAGGAGTTAGCCACATAAATACGGCTCACGCGCAGTGATCTGGGCAGAGAGCAGTATGCACTTTCCACGGTCAGACCTGTAGCTCCCCGAAGCAGTTAAACCTGCCTTTGTTAGAAGTTGGGCGCCAATGTGAGACGCCATTGTAGAGTAGTGTGTGATGAGATTTAAATAAAGAGATGAAGTGGTACTCCGAACTCTAGTGACGTTACTGGACCCTGATATATATATATATATATATATATATATATATATATATATATATATATATATATATATATATATATATAATTGTCAGTGTCGTTTCGAATTTACTATGCCTTACAAATGAGGGTATCTTCTGTAATTTTATTCTTAACTTTTGATTTCGAGTTATATTTTGGAGAATGATATGATGAATCATTTGGAGAATGATCTTAAGTTAATGCAGAAGGTAATTTTAAAATAACGATAATCTGATATTATTCATTTATGTATATATTTTCTTTTTCTTCTAAAACAAATTCGCCTTTGTATTTTATTTAAGTTTTAGCTTTTGATTCTGAGGTATGAATTGGGAGATCATATGAAAAGCTCAGATTTATATGGGAAGGAATTTAGTACTTGGACATGCCTAATACTGTCAATTTCTTAGGAAATGTTTTCATATGAGAATGAAATGAATATAGGTGCACATTCTAAGTGTTTTAAAACTAAAAAATTGAATTATATAATTTGACTGTATACCCGTGTAATTACTTGTCAATTTCTTTTCGAATTTACTATGAATCACAAGTGATTTGGGTAAACCATATTCCTTTGCTATTTAATTTTAGCTTTTGACTTCGATATAAGTTTTGGGGAAACTTAACACTTTGTAGAAAAATAGTTTTTCACAGTATGTCAAGCATTACGTATTTTTGTTTATGCTTTCTTCTCACAGAAGAAAATGCCGTATTTCACTGTCATTTCATTCTCAGTTTATGGTTTGGAGGTACGGTTTGAAGAATAAACAAAAAATCTTAAGCTAAGGTAGGACAAGTAATTTCATGTTTTAAAAAAATCGGATATTACATATTTTTGTAGAAATTTAATTTTTAAATGAAAGTAAATAATATAATTGCATGTTCTAAGTGTCTAAAGAGTTTGAGATTTGAAATATATAATGTAAAATGCTCCAACTGTGGCATTATTTCAACTAGAAAACGTAATATTTTTAATAAATTTGGAAATAGCTTTTGAATGATGATTTATTACCTCAGCAGCGTAAGTGAAATGAATTTTTTTTGTAGTATTTTAAAAATTAAAAATGCGAAAAGAATGTTGATTTGTTTTACGTTATTATAGTGAGAACTAAATAATTGATCACCATTATTGGACTATGGGTAAGCACGTGTGGCTGTTTATTAAGGTGATCAATCTCCTCCTTTTGGAAGTTTTGTTCTACCTTAAAAAGTGTCCTCATAGATGTCCTTCTGTTTTGGAC
This sequence comes from Pardosa pseudoannulata, assembly GCA_032207245.1. Lineage (NCBI taxonomy): Eukaryota > Metazoa > Arthropoda > Arachnida > Araneae > Lycosidae > Pardosa > Pardosa pseudoannulata. The sequence goes on from CM063505.1 coordinate 77,507,507, forward strand.
ATGTAAAAATTGATGTCCTGATTTTCAATATTTAAAAGTTAGTTTGAAAATCTGTACTTGGAGTATCATCAAGAATCATTTCTACCATTTTCAAATTTCTTGCACCTTGATTATAGAATGCTTACGTTACGACAAAAAACTTGAAGCATTCTTAAACAAACCATTTTAAGAAACAAGTTAACAAATGAACAGCTAATAACATCAAATGGATGGTTTGGTTTGGAGTGCTACGGTCTACTTTTTTTGGATAAGCATGTGTGGCTGTTTATTAAGGTGATCAATCTCCTCCTTTTGGAAGATTTGTTCTACCTTAAAAAGTGTCCTCCTAGATGTCCTTCTGTTTTCGACATGTAAAAATTGATGTCTTTATTTTCAATATTTAAAAGCTAGTTTGAAAATCTGTACTTGGAGTATCATCAAGAATCAATTCCACCATTTTCAAATTTGCTGCACCTTGATTGTAGAATGCTTACGTTTCAAGAAAAACTTGAAGCATTCTTAAACAAACCATTTTAAGAAACAAGTAAACAAATGAACAGCTAATAACATCAAATGGATGGTTTGGTGTGCTACGGTTTACTTTTTGCAACACGAGGGTTAATGAGACCGGGACCTACAGCTTAAAGCCAATTCCGAACGGCTACGAACATCCATGCCGTAGTGGGATTCGAACCTACGAACTCCGGTACCAAAGGCCAGCACCCTAACCAATCGGCCATCGTCATCACGTGAACGGCAAATATGCAGCCCAATATTGAATCTTTACAGTGTCTTTTTATATTCGGTACTGACTCTGAAGGAATGCATTTGCACAATTTTTGGCTGACTGTAAAGTTCAGTCATTACGATCAGCAATTCAGAATACGGAATTCATCGGCCACACATATTTACTAACAAAAGTTTCCAATAATGATTTAAAAACTGCTTATTTTATGTAGCTACTAACTGTTTTGACTACAATCAAACAGATAAAATATCGGTTCTCAAAAATCAAGGCTGATCATTGATCTTCTTGCTGCAGTACTTGCTTTTATGGATATTTAAATATTTTATTAAAACCGATTTACGAGGGTTGGAACTTTAATAGTGCCAACTATTTATTTACATGGAATAAAAAAGTGATTCATGTCATCATGTTATACAGTACTTCCATATAGTCGCCAGCATTTTGTATAACCCGTTTCCAACGATATGGAAGTCTCAGAACACATGTAGCAGCGATTCACCTGAAAATTACAAGGGAATGTACAAAGAGAATTCAATATTATAGTATGTCTGTACACTATTATTTATGTTTAAACATTTTCTATTAACAAAAGAAACTTAAATGCATTTTCAATACTTTTTTTTAGATTTTTTTTGGTAAGCAAGTCAAATATTTATCTGCTACGAAGTTTTTCCAAATATAATATGGATTAATTTATTCCAAAATGGCTTCAAAATGAAGATTTGCAAACATTACATGTCGAGAAAGTGAATTAAATATTATTTTTTAAATATATTTCAATGTCATTGGGTTTTATGTGGGTTTAGTGATAATTAACACTAGATTAACGGATAATGATCATATACCTATTTTTACTGAAGTGAGCCAATTTGACTCACACAAGAAAACTGATGTTTTTTGCGAAGAAAATAGTTCCAAATTAATTTAAATGGAATGTTTATTATAAAAAAAATTCATGGAAAACATTTTCTACATATAAAACCTGTTTTTGAAACACATTTTCCGCAAACATTTCTATTACATTTAGCACAATGGTTTCTATATCTGTTTCTTTTGCATGATTGTTGAACTTGACAGTTCTTCCGTGCATCGGTAGCATGAATTTCTGTTATTGGAAGGGAAGTATTCTCGACTTCTTCTCTATATTTATTTCTTAGCTCTTCAACCAATTGGAAAATAACATCTTGACTGTTGCCCAGGCCTGATAGGACCAATAAATTTCATGTTATGCGATTAACTGTTAAACTATTTTATGAGTCAAATTGGCTCACAACCGTGAAAATAGGTATACCACATTTGATAATGCAAAATGAAGGGGTCTGTGGGGAAGAGGAATGAAAGTTTACATATATTTTATTACTTAACTAAAAACCAATGTATATTTTTGAAAAGTGATATTAAAGTTATATATATATATATATATATATATATATATATATATATATATATATATATATATATATATATATATATATATATATATATATATATATATATATATATATATATATATATATATATATATATATATATATATATATATATATATATATAGTGATCCAATTTTTAATGAGTCAAATTGGCTCGGTCAGTAAGTGTTAAAGTACTGACTTCCGTAATTGCACTATATATCTGTGTAAATAATATGGGGAACCCATGATAGACAGCTATTTTATTTTTTGATTTTGAATTCAACATAAAAATTGAGATTAATTTGAAAATTTTCAGAGATATATAAAAATACTTTAATATCTCTACTATAAGCTGAAACTATTTATTACTGAAAAAAGTTTTTTTTAATTGCTTGTTCTATGTATTTTTAAGGTTAAAGAGTTAAAATGTTTGATTTCAAATTTTCTTACAGTGTTCTTATTAAATAATTTTGTCATTTTAAAAAGGTTTCCGGAATGGAAAAAAAGGTTTCAAGTTAAATAATTACATTTCCTACAAATTCTTTCTGAAAACCTCTCAGGATTGCGTTAATAATTTTTTGAAAAAAAGAATGTTTAATAAAATGAAATCACAAATTTCTTTTACCTTAGTTCTTCTGTGAAAAATAAAAAAGAATACACTGAAAATCGTGACATTTAAATTTTCTTTTAAATATTTTCTATCACTGTAAATCTCGTTTGTTTTTATCTTTTCCTATCTCCATGCATTTAGTTTTAGATTTCATTAAAATTGCACTGCTGAATTCAAATAATTTTACTCTAAGTTCATTCATTCATGCATATACTCTTTCTTCTTCTATATATTTACCTCTCTACCTATTTATACCTATATCTTTTTATACAACTCTATATGTGTATATAATTTATACTCATGAGCCTAGACAAGAATGGAATTGTCTATGAATATCCCTATATATACATGTATCAAGACGAAAATTATTCCGCATGTCACATAGAATTACTATGATTTTCGCTTACCAGGGCTTCCTGGGCAAGGAGAAGCCTAAGCAGCTAGCAGTAATTAGTTTGCAATCGGTCCATTCCACAAAAAAATGCAATCGACAGATCAACGGGAAACTTAAACGAAAATTATTACGAATGTCACATAGAATTACCCCTATTATTTTCGCTTACCAGGGCTTCCTGGGCAAGGAGAAGCCTAAGCAGCTAGCAGTAATTAGTTTGCAATCGGTCCATTCCACAAAAAAATGCAATCGACAGATCAACGGGAAACTTAAACGAAAATTATTACGAATGTCACATAGAATTACTATATTTTCGCTTACCAGGGCTTCCTGGGCAAGGAGAAGCCTAAGCAGCTAGCAGTAATTAGTTTGCAATCGGTCCATTCCACAAAAAAATGCAATCGACAGATCAACGGGAAACTTAAACGAAAATTATTACGAATGTCACATAGAATTACCCCTATTATTTTCGCTTACCAGGGCTTCCTGGGCAAGGAGAAGCCTAAGCAGCTAGCAGTAATTAGTTTGCAATCGGTCCATTCCACAAAAAAATGCAATCGACAGATCAACGGGAAACTTAAACGAAAATTATTACGAATGTCACATAGAATTACCCCTATTATTTTCGCTTACCAGGGCTTCCTGGGCAAGGTGAAGCCTAAACAGTTAGCAGTAATTAGTTTGCAGTCGGCCCATTCCACAAAAAAAATGCAAGCGAAAGATTTACGGGGAACTTAAATGAAAATTATTCCGCATCTCACATACAATTACCACTATTATTTTCGCTTACCACTGCTTCCTGGGTAAGGAGAAGCCTAAGCAGTCGGTCCATTCCAAAAAAAAAAAAAAAAAAAAAAAAAAAAGCAAGCGGCAGTTTAAAGGGGAATTTAAACTTTTTTTTGGAGGGCTATGTAAAAGAACATGTTTCCGAGTCAAAGGCAAAAAAGGGAATTATACATGAAAATATAATGCCCCAAACGAGGGAAATGTGAAAATGTTTCCCAAGGAACCGGCAGCCTAGTCATAGTTCTTAAGAGTAAAAAGGAAATTAGATCAGTGGAAAAGTAAGCCATTCGCCGGGCACAAATGGAAAATGGGTAGAAAATTTGCATTTATTTCAGAATTAGCTTTGGATTTCATAGTTAGTGGATTCAAAGAGTGCTAGTCACGAACACTCTTTTTAAATTCGAAATTTTGGGGCTGAGAAAATAGATTTGAAGGAATAAGAATGGAAAAGAGGAGTTGTTCTAAGAGTTATTATAAGTTAAATAATTTTGATATATTACATATATATATCTATTATGCATGCATGTATATATATATATATATATATATATATATATTATATATATATATATATTATATATATATGTTACATAAATAAATACATACATTTGTGTTTATTTATATCTATTTATAGGTAAGACACAAGAATGTGTAGTCGATTTTAATAAAAATAACCAAGAAGTAGAAAAATATTTATTTGATTTAAAACATTTTAGAATACAGACAATGCATCAGAATTCAAAGTAAGAAATGAGAGAGTTCTATAGATATTGCTTAAATATATCCAGCAATATTCAAACATGCCTAGTTCACTGACCATATCTGTTGAAATAAGAGGATTTAGTCTGTACTCCAGTGTATCCACTCTGATATGTTGTCTGTAATATCATCCAACGTTAAGTTATATATATATATATATATATATATATATATATATATATATATATACACATTTATATATATAATATACATACATACATACATTCATATATATATATATATATATATATATATATATATATATATATATATTTATATATATATATATATATATATATATATATATATATATATATATATTTCTTATTATGCTTTCTATATCACTCGAGATGACACCCTTCCTACTTATTTCACCGACTAAATGTGGTTTGCCATTCAAATGTCCCCTGCTGATTGTTCAACTCGCTGCCTACTACCATCCTTAGATATGTGTGTGTGTGTGTGTGTGTGTGTGTGTGTGTGTGTGTGTGTGTGTGTGTGTGTGTGTGTGTCTGCTGGCGTGCGTGCGTGTTTAGAATTTAAAGTATAAATTAAAGTTATAAAGTAAGTTAGAAATTAAAGTATAAATTAATAAAGATAAAGCGAACTCCTTGTCAAGTTGAAGAATATGATGTAAAACAAGCTTAATAAAATCAGAGTCTTCCAAATTCCAGGAGGCTACAATAACCTATACAGTATTTCCTGTTTAGTTGTTTTGCTTTCTCCCTCGTTGCTATTTATGCACACTGAAAAAAGACTCAGCATTGAAGGGCCAGTTGCACATAATCCTGTTGCTTCATATCACGAAGTTTATCAAGGAATTACAGAAGAGTAAAGGTAAATTCTGTGTACGGAGGACCTGTTGCTGCACTGAGTATCGTATTGATAAGAAAATGACAAAGATAGAAGATAATGTTCGAATAAACTTTTAATTCCTGGATAGATGTCTTTTTCATTTTTGTTTGCAGGTTATGAGCCTGATACACACACACACACACACACACACACACACACACACATATATATATATATATATATATATATATATATGTATTTGGTCGTAGAAAGTGTATGTATTTCCAATTATACACATTCAAATACACAAAAAACCTATATAAATGTGTTTCCCATAGTCATACAATATAATTTTTTAAATCTTTTCACAACCATTTACAAATTTGGAGCTTTGAAAGAATATATAGTTATGATGTATTATTATTGAAGAACTTCCATATTGATAAGCAAATTTTAAAGTAGTGATAAGTAAATTAACTTTTACGATGAGATGATAAAACGATTTTATTGGAACGTTATAATGTTTGATTGGAACATTATTCTCTAAATTTTATTGATCTGGCTATTTGGATAAGAACATATTGCTTGCAGCCGACTCAAAAAGGCTTCGCTCTGGGCGATGACCGGATGTGTATAGCGCTGTTCTTCGGTACCTGATTCTGTGTGTTCTAATCCTATTTTCGGTGCTGATGCCATTTACAATTGTCTTTGGGCAGTAGATCCCTGTCTCACCAGAATTCTTGTTTCAAACTAGTACATCTTAGAGCTCTAAACGAAATCGAACATGAAAGGATTTGAACATGCTTGCTATTAACAGGATTCGAACTTGTAAATTCTGGAACTTTCTACCTATTTGATTGGGTTACCTCAATGATATCTTAAAGTGAAGGAAGATGAGATGCAGCGTAAGGCTTGTACAGAAAGTTTTAAATTTAGATGTAACCATCAGAATGTACATATCGAATATAGAAAGTTAGTATTCTTTATTTGAAATATTTACTTGTAAATCAAACACAGAAGTTATATTCCCTTTTTCCTTTTAACTCATACTTTTAAAATGTAGGAAAAGTTACAACTATACACTGTAGCCACAGGCAAACAAAGGGTTCTAATGAAATGGATGGGATAGCTCTCTTTCAGAAAGTTTTAAACCACGGCGAAACTGACACAAAGTGAAAAATAATTCCTTTCGCATCAAAATTAAAATTTGATCATCTCTAACCATTCCAATCCATTGTTGAAATAGTTTCTAATCGATATTTATTAGTTCCTCTAAGAGAATGGAGGTAAGCATCTGAGACATTTTAGCATTTTCTCGGTGCCCCGGGTAACATTCTTCTGGCGCAGATAAAATAAATGTCTTCCTGTTTGATAAGCGTCACCTGCGGCTATCACTTAGGAGGAGTATCTTTTGTACTCACTTTAATAGAGTACAAAAGATAACGCTCTTTTTTATCTCCTTCCTTTTGTGCGTGTTTTAGAGGTCGCGGTACCGCTATTTTGCGGTCAGGCGATATTGATCCGCAGAGAAATAACCCGTGAACACAGTTGTGATTTATTTGCAGCCGACGAAAATTACGCGTTCTCTTTCAGAACGGAATCATTTTGATGTTTTTGGAAGTACTGAAAGAGTAGAGATACAACATTTAAATCTCAGCATAAATTCGCTCTTGGGAAATTTAATCGAACAAGTGAAATAGTCTTCAAAATTTCTACACTAGTTTAAATAACATTCGAAATAAAACAGATGCTATACCAGATAACAATCACTATAACCCAGCCAACAATATGCGCCAGGGGTTAATAATTATACGTATTTAGTAGATTTGCGGTGGTTAGCGGGTATCCATCACAAATCTACTAAATACGTATTTTTACGTGACCCGCGCTCCAATGACAAGACTGCAAAAAACGTAAAAATACGTTGCCCGCACGCGAAGTGTTAAGTGTATACAATCCTCCAGTTAAAAACTGAGTGAAGTGAAATTTTAAGCTGTCGACTTACAGATGATATTATAAATAAACTGAGAGTATATTATGGACATGCTATAAGGAAGCTCTTAATTATTTCACAGAGATATGAAGCAAATTGTATGGGCTATATTTTATCCGAAGCATTCTACAGACATATAACCTTCTCACCCATTTTGTACTTTAGAATTGCAGGTATATTCGTTTGGCACTTGGAGAGTTTGTACATTGGGATTTCTGCGATTTTACAAACTTTAAAGTTGTATATTTCTGGCTGTAATGAATGCTATAAAAGATATTTTTAATGATCTCAGCATGACATCCTTTCTCAAAAATATTTAGGAGGATACACGCCAATCCCATTGAGATTTTTAACACTCTGATATAAAGATTACATCTAGAATTTTCCAAACATCTAGATGTGGATCAAATGTAGTCAAGATAGCTGTTAATAAGGCTATTTCTAATTTTAATGAGGGTCAAGATGATCGACTAAGAGTTAGGAGTGAACTTGGTTACAAAATAGTTAACAATGTAAAACCCTTTACATAAAACTATGATCAACAACTTATTTCTGCTGCGGAGATGAGTACATTAGAGGCTCGAAGGACAATAAAAAAAAAGCCAAAACTGCTACTCAAGTAAAAATATTAGAAGAAGATGTGCAAGTGATAATGTGTGCAAATGAACAATTTTAAAGTACTTTGAAATAATTTTTTTAAAAATATATAAAAATTTAACTTAAAATGTTATGTTTAAATGCTTAAAATAATGTTTTTTGTACTTTCGAGCACTCTAAATAAAAAAAATTACTGTATATATTATTTTAAAATTTTCAAGGTAAGTATATTATAGCAGTACAGTTAAACTCTACCTACTTTATTCATAGCTTTTAATTTTATTTGGTATTTGGAGATTTTTTATTGAAATTATTCTACGCTACTAAAAAATTTCATTCTGTTGGAGAAAAAGATTTGAAAACCTTTAAAAATTAAATAGGTAGATATTCATGCCTAATGATATAAGTTTAGCATTAGGTATGAATCATGCTAAACAATATGCATGATAAGCATTTTGAAATAATTTTTTGAAAATATATATAAAAATCTAACTTTAAATGTGTTTTACTCAAAATGATGTTTTTTGCACTTGCGCGAACTCTAAATAAAAAAAACTGTTGTATATGTTATTTTAAAATTTTCAAGGAAAGTACATTATAGCAGTAGAGTTAAACTCTACCTACTTTATTCATAGTTTTTAATTTTTTTTAGTATTTAGAGATTTTTATTGAAATTTTTCTACGCTATTTTAATATTTGAAAAACTCATTCTTTTGGGGAAAAAAGTTTTGAAAACTTTTAAAAATTAAATAGGTAGAGATTCATGCCCAATTATATGAGTCTACAAAAATGGAAAAATTATTAATGTAACTCGTAATGTGTCGTTGTAAATCTCAGCTCAATATGTCAGTAAAATATTGAAAATTTAGAAACAAACACTTACATTTCATTCCATAAAAAATTTCTTGCTTAATAGAGAAAATATTAAGTTTAGATATATAATTAAATAACTATAGAGAACAAATGCTGATAATTTTATTCAATGCAAATGGTAATACTAAAGTTATGCAAAGTTGAAATACAACTAAAATGCTAGCTTTTAGGGTTGCTTAAAAGTGATTACTCCCCTTAAATAAAAAAGTAACTGTTTTTAAAATTAATTTTTGTAGATATATACATTTCGATTTTAAAAACATTTTATTTAATTATTAAATTAAAATTGTTAAAATAAAAGTTGCCGTTTTAGAGTTACATAAACCCAATCTCCAGAAAAAATGTAACTGTTTAAATAAAAAGTAACTGTTTTTAAAATTAATTTTTGTAGATATATACATTTCGATTTATAAAAACAATTTATTTAATTGTTAAATTAAAAGTTGCAGTTTTAGAGTTACCTAAACCCAATCTCCAGAAAAAAGTAACTGTTTAAATAAAAAGTAAATGTTTCAAAAATTTATTTTTATATATATATTATATATATATATATATATATATATATATATATATATATATATATATATTTCGATTTATAAATTTTTTTTATTTAATTGTTAAATTAAAAGTTGCGGTTTTAGAGTTACCCAATCTCTAGGAAAAAAGTAACTGTTTAAATAAAAAAGTAACTGTTTTAAAAATTAATTTTTGTAGATATATGCATTTCGATTTATAAAAACGTTTTATTTAATTGTTAAGTCTTTGAAAGATAAAAGAGCCTTTGATATTTCTGCATCCTCGTAGTGCCTGAGGTAATTCCCTTTATAGACAGAATAAACATTTTTTCTGTATTTGAGGATATCTTTTCTTTTCCGTATCTATTGTACATGATTCTTGGGCCAAGGGATAGTATTCGATAAGATGAATATTGATTATTAGAAATAACTCATGGGATTCTGATATTACATTATTACAATATTAGAAAGCTATTTGAATTTCTCATAGCACGTTAGCAGAACGGTATATTAATAGAGTTTAAAGGAAATTTTAGAAATTCAGTTTTTAAAATATATTTGGTAATTGTCTTAAATTCCATAGTCATTAGAACACAACACATTAGAGAAAATTATAAGCGCGTTTTTTCCCTTTTATTGTAATTTCAAAAATTTCTTCTCAACTGCAGTTTTCTATTTGAAGGCATTTTTCTGGTAAATAGCTACTAGTTGTAAATATATTTTAAATAGTCATAAAGAACAAATGTCTCATTTTATTAGTTTCCAAATTAATCATCTTAAATTTATAAAACCATGAATGTTAATTGTCATTGACTCTAAGATGAAATTTTAATAGATAAATGTAGAATTCGTGGAACAGTGTTATAAAAGTTCGTGAAATTTTATTTATTTCCAGAATCTGGTAATTGCACAAAATATCTTACTTGGGAAAGTGATTTGAATGAATCTTTTTAGGTACTTGACGTTGTCGTGTATGCATCACAGGGTGATAATCTCGATATGCATTTCGTAAAGATAAGGTTTGACTTCTAGAGATCTTCTATAACTAATTACCTTACACTTTTGCTAGAATCTTAATGATCTCAAAATATATATTCTTCTTCTTCTATAACACTAAGCCTTCTACAGGCCAAGGCTGTCTCTAAAAGTTTCTTCCATCTGGAACCATCCGCCGACAGAGTTCTGTATTTGAAAATATCTTTTATATTATATTATTTATTATATTATATATATTACATTATATATTATATTATATATTTTATATTATATATTACATTATATATATTGCAAAATATATATTATGCAATATACATTATATAATATAAAGGATGATCTTAATTTTTTCTTTGCATATATAGTTACACTATATATATATATATATATATATATATATATATATATATATATATATATATATATATATATATATATATATATATATATATCTATATATATATATATATTTTTATATATTATATATATATAAAAATATATATATATATATATATATATATATTTATATATATTTATATAATATATATATATATATATATATATATATATAATATATATATAATATAATATATATATATATATATATATAATTAATTAATGTTATTCCGATACTATTTAAATTATTAAGTAATTAATGTGTTATAATTTCTATTGAGACAACATTTAAGTTATTGCTAATGACTAAATAGTTGCATTCTTGTTGTTGCTTCTAATATCACATCTAAAATTCAAGGGTATCAGCTACAGGCTACACGAATTAAGGCGAAGGGCTTGGTCATTCGTTTGAGGAGCATTGCTAGGGTGAAAGATCCATTTTCTGTTCAAAGTGGGTCCTCGCAATTTAGAACTATGTAACAAGCAGAAGACCCCCAGACTTGGCCTGCCACCTCCAGAGGTATGGTTTGGGCTTGGAGGACAATGCAACAAAGAACCTATTTTACATGCTCTAGTCTCTATTATGAACACTATGGATCTTTGGCAGACTTGAACCCGTAACTCTCTGGTTATGAGTTCAACACCTTTGTCATCTGAGCTACCGTGGATCTTTAAATCATTATAAATTTATTGTGCAATTGTTTTTTACAAGTTAATCTGTTTATGAACTATTTATGCCAACAAGTTTTCTGCTTTATTAATTCCTACAACAGAATGTAGCTTTTACAGTCTTGCTAATGTCAGCTGTAGATTAATATTTTGATCTACAGTAAATGGCTACCGAGCCGTTATAAAACATACAAAGTTTTTCCCAAAATTTTTTTACCTTGTGTTTCGTATTTTTGTTCTATTAAATAAGAGGGAATAATTTAAAGGTTCTACTTTATATCGGAATTACATGTTTTTGTATCGTTTTATTTTGTGTTTTATGATATATGGCAGTTAAAACAGGTAGATTTTCAGACTATAACATGATTTGTCATAATGGAAATCTTTAGCAGATTACTTGAGACACACCCCGAAACGTATCTTCCTTCAGCACTTTGTGCTCCGAAAGAACAGGTGTTGCATTTATGATGTTACAGTGATATTAGTTAATTGAGATGATACTGATTAAAATAGTTGTATATATTTTTTACATTTTACATTCGTATATGATAAGTGTATTAGTTGGTTTGCAGTTAATGTTTTATTTTCAAGTAAATATTTTTGAATATTGAAATAAAGGGTTACCTCGTTCTATTACAATAAAATGAAGTTGTCAGGAAAAAATACCTTTTCTAGCTTTTTGAATAAAAAATCGTAAAAACAAATACTTAAAGTGAAATGACATTTGACTTAAAGAGAGTAATGGAAAATGTTTTTTATTATTGGTGATGATAAATCTGACTGATTAGGTATGGATCATTAAAATATTAAATTGTTCATTACAATATATGAAATTAAATAATACATAAATGTTATAAAATGCTTGAGTAATAATATACGATAAACATAATTTATTCTTATGTAATTACTAAAAACATCTTTGGCATTTAACCTGTTAATATATCAACTGTGATATGATCATAATCTAAAATTATGATTACATTGGAGCAAACTTAGATAGCTCCATATTCTTTTAACATTCATGCTGTCGTTTATAGATTTACACTGCTTACATAATGCAGCTGTTTACCTAAACGTTTCAACACATTATTTCTGAAAGAAATTTATTCTTTGTTTAATCAAATCAATGTTCATATTCCCTGCAGAAATTAAAGATTTAATCGACAATTTGAGTCAGACAGTGTACTCAAAGCATTCTATCCTAAACAGTCTGGCTTTCTAATCACAGCTATTAAGTAAATATGCAGTAAACTTTGAGATTCAGCTGTGATAATTATTTAATTTGTATGCGGGTGAAAGGCAGGTGATTAACCGAAAGGAAACTACCATAGCGTTCGTGATCGTATGAAATTTTAAACACTGAGAACAACTTAATTATGTCCTGTAATCTTCAAGAAAATTTTCGTCTTAATTAAAGAATGAGTGTTAGTGAACTCTTGAAGTGCTTTTCTCAGTTACGATGTCGGATAGACATATCGTTATCATTTTTCTATTTTATTAGCATAATAATTTTAAAACTCCATTAACTATTATTTTAGGCGCAAAAGGTTTTGCAGCTTCAATGATGAATTCATGATAAAATAGTATAATATTTATAGAAAATGGATGATATGTATTTGTAAGAGAAAGAATAATCTTAATAATAAAATACAAAAATTTAATAATTAGCTTTCAATTTGGATTGAATAGTTCTTTACTAAAAATGTTTATTTTTAACTTTCTTTAAGTATGATGCTTCTATTTAGGCAGATAGATGGACTTTCAATCATTTTGTAAATCAGGTATTTTAATAATCTTGCTGTCAACTTAGCTTTCTGTTAGAATTTCACACACAAACAAGAAAAAATCCCTTGAATCGTTACATTGTCGTGATTTTAGACTCTATCCCCATGTGGAATACTTAGTGGCCCAGTCAAAACGGAATACCCAAAAGCTCTCTGAACTATGAATGAAATTTAATGGGAAATTTGTATAACACAACTTTTTTTAACAGTGCACAAATTATTACTTAAAAATTCATTATGTCATGTGGACTTCGACTGGATGTCTAATGCCACCGAATGATAGTATCCTACCAATGCGGCCCTCATGCAGCTCATCCTTTCTCTAAAGAATGAATACGTATCCTTGGTTGATTAGTATAACATTTACTCTCATGATTATCTCTTACCCATGGTCTCCGGCATTGAAGGACAGTATACTACCATTGGGGCCCTCATCCAGCTCATCCTTTCCTCAAATTATAAATACGTATCCCTGGTTGATTAGTATAATATTTACTTTCAGGATTATCTCTCACCCATGGTCTCCGGCACTGAAGGACAGTATCCTACCAATGCGGCCCTCATCCAGCTCATCCTTGCCCCAAAGAATAAATACGTATCTCTGGTTGATTAGTATAATATTTACTTTCAGGATTATCTCTCACCCATGGTCTCCGGCACTGAATTACAGTATCCTACCAATGCGGCAGTGATACAATTCATCCTTGCTCCAAAGAATAAATACGTATCCTTGGTTGAATAGTATAATATTTACTTTTAGGATTATCTCTCTCCCATGGTCTCCGGCACTGAAGGACAGTATCCTACCAAGGTGGCCTTTATCCAGTTCATTCTTATCCAAGAGAATAAACACAGAGGCCTGGATGATTAGTAGGGTATATTCTTTTAGGACTATCTCTCCAAAAATATGTCAGTTTAATTCTTTATCATATAAATGTAAAGTGACTTTATTGTTTAGATTTGGTTTGGCTTGGAGTGCTACGGTCTACTTTTTTTGCAACAAGAGGGATAGCGAGATCTCCATCTACAGCTTAAAGCCGATTCTGAACGGCTAGGAAGGTCCATGCCACACTGGGATTCGAACCCACGAACTCCTGTATTGAAGGCTGGCACCCTAGCCATTCGGTCATCGTTCGGCTTTATTGATTAGAAATTACTTTAATAAATTTTACTTTAATAAGTACAAAATACATATAAGTTCCTCATTCAGGTTCATTTAAATACATTAAAAGTACTTAATTCTAATGAATCTACTTTCAGTTCTTTCTTCATAACGAAATGTTATTTTCTTTTCCATGCAAAATTAATGTGTCATTAAGGAAAAAACTAAATGTATCTAGAATTAAAGAAAATTTCATTTCAATGAAAGCAATTGCAATGTATTTATCTAGAGTGCTTTGAGGGAAAAAAAAGTAATCAAGTATTATTAATGCTTTGGCTTGCTTGTGTGTAATCACTTAGGTAACATTTACAGAAAAGAAATATCTTATTATTTGATAAGACTTGCCGAAGGCTGCTGCTTGGTCACTACAAAAGGCTAAAATTTTTGTTGGTGTTTCATGCATGTGACACAAAATACTGTTCTGCTGTTCAGATATTATCTCTGATCTAATTTATATGCGTATGGGAAAGATTTTTTTAAAACTTCTTTTTGTAGAATATATTTTTAGACTAATTCTAATTTGTGTTAGTTTTATGAAACTAACCATAAATGAATAACCATAAATGGAAATTTAATAAAAAAATCTAGGTATAAAAAAATTATATAGTTTCTCACTTCAGTATTGAAATACAACGAGATAAAATTTAATGTTTACATTAGAACGGATACAAAAATTGAGTTAAATGATATAAGAGCTTTTGGTTGGAGAATAGTACCTGATGCCTTTATTTTTTAAGCAATTTTAAGGACAAAAATGTTTTCTTATATATTTGTAAGTTCATCATGTTGTAAGTCAAGTTATTTAGATTCTGAAAATACAAATGTTTCAAGATATTATCTTTTATTTATTTTAATCTAATCCACTACTTTCTTTTACTTCAAAAAGTATAAAAATAATAGACATAAAAACAAATTTGACTGAACTCAAAAATTTAATTTAATTGTATGCAATCATGGCACTAAATGGCGTTGTTGTGTAATCACAATTATCAGTAAATTACTTTAAATATAATGTGTACTTCCAGATGCAAGTCTTACAAACAATGTTTCTTGTTACAATACATGAAATGTACTTTAGAAACAATATAACGCTATATAAATAATTATATGTGAGTTCAAGGAATTATATTACAAATGGACTTAATACAAATTATGGATTCATATAAAAAAAGCATAAACAAAAGTGTGAATCCTATACGAACTGGTTACCTATTTACAGTTTACGGCAATAACACCATTATATTAGTATTTACATGACTAGATATCTACCATATTGGATACATGTGAATCCTTAGAAGAAAACTGATATTCTTTAAATGACTTTTCTCCAACAGGCTGTCGAATCATAAAAACCTGAACATAATACTTGCGTCCCAACTTGACTTCTCTTGTTTACCTGAACATTGCTTCAAGATTTTTCACAGAGGGATTCTTGAAAAAATTTGGGAATATTGTAAATAGTTGATGAGTTAAGATGGAAAGGAGGTTTTTAGCATTGAAATATATAACATGTAAATCAAACTCTAACAATATAGTCTTCTATTAAATAAATATGCTGCTTCTTTTTCTAATGGTATTTTCAGAGCGTAACACATTATATTCTTTAGAAATTTTACGCAAGGGATTCTCTATAAATTAAACAAAGTCCCATTATAATTGATGGGTAACATACAACAAGAGATAAATAGTAGATAAAGATTTCAAAGAATAACATGATTCTATGCAGAGCAGTTCCACTTTCTCTATATACTATTTTTCCCATCCAGAAAACTGCCATACAATCTATATTGGAGGGGAGGTAATTAAATCGTGACTAATTATTTGGCTTGCTTGTGTGAAACAGGTAACCCTTACAGAAAAGAAATATCTTATTATTTGATAAGCCTTGCCGAAGGTTGCTGCTTGGTCACTACAAAAGGCTATAGTTGGTATCATGCACAAAAATACACAAATGACACAAAATACTGTTCTGCTGTTCATAAATTATCTCTGATTTAATTTATATGCATATGGGAAAGATATTTTTAAATTTCTTTTTGTAGAATATATTTTTAGAATAATTCTCATTTGTGTTAGTTTTATGAAATTAATCATAAATGAGTAACCATAAATGAAAATGTAATAAAAATATCTAGATTTAAGAAAATTATATAGATTCTAAGTTCAGTATTGAAATACAACGAGATAAATTAAACCCATTAAAATTTGATAAGTAATAAACAAGAGATAAATAGTAGATAAAGATTTCAAAGTGAAAAATGATTCTATGCAGAGCAGTTCCACTTTCTCTATACAGGGTGTTCTCAAAGTCCGTGTACAAACTTGGAGGGGAGGTAGAGAACTTCGTGAGAAGCCATAATTACATAGGAAAGCATAGGCGGAAACGTAACCCTTACGAGATAAAGAGACACAAAGACAGTAAGGACACACACAGAATATAGTGTAAAATGCTTTATAACTCAAAAAATAAATAAATAAAATAAATAAATAAAAAATATTACAGGAGGTATTCGAAATCTCTGCCATTGTCATGAATGCATGCACAACACCGACGCGACACGGATTGGTGGACATCTTCGAAAATACCATCGTAGCAGCAGTGATGGATATCCGTGCCACCAGGTCCATTGCAGAATTTAAGGGCGATGCTACACGTCATGAGTGAACCTCTGGCTGTAACAACGGCACTCTTTGTACACGAAATGGATGTAAGGATTCGCCCTGGAGTACACGATGGACAGTTGTTCGAGATCTTCTGGTTACAACGCCAAGAGCTCGTACACTGGAACTGGGATTTCGGTCCACATCATGCAACATACTCTCTTCCAATACGGGTGTTCGTGCTGTTCGTGGCCGTACAGAAAGTTCAATCGTGGCTCTGAAGTATCCATGTTCCGCAAGGTTCTGATGAACCCGAGCGAGCGTTTAAGGATTCGGTTGCCGCCTCGTTGGATGCTTTTCCCGATACAATCGAACAGCAGCACGTCCATTTCCGTTGGCTAGACCGTAGATGAAATGGATATTTGCCAACTCGGCGTTAGTAAAGTTATTCACATTTATCGCACGCTGTCTGTGTCTAAACTGAGGAAACCACACTTGCTGATTTTGCAAGGTCGCGTACAGCGCCACCTTTTTGCTTTCCGCTCATGCTTTCCTATGTCATTTTGGCTCCTTACAATGTTCTCTACCTCCTCTCTAAGTTTGTACACGGACTTCGGGGACACCCTGTATACTATCTTATTATTCTATGATCTTTACTTTTGTAGAAAACTGCCATAAATTCTATCTGTATTGTATATTTCCATGGTTGCATGACGTTAATTAAACCTTTTTGTTTTACTCTATTATGTGTTTTCTTTAATATGTTTCACCCTAATTTTGGATACCGACTGTAATTATAGACAAAAAACTATTGTGAAAAATTCACGAAACACATAACACAAAATGGGGGGGGGGGGGTCATATTGGAAAGCAGAATACAATCACGAGACTGCTTGTTTTTCTTTAGGACAAACCTTAAAATTACTGAAAATTCTATTACCGTTTTAATAGCTTGGTAACACGATAATTATAAAGAATGATATAGAATTAGAACTCAACTATCAATAATTGATATAACACTGCATGACTTTCTGTCCACAAGGCATACAATTTTATTGTAATATCTTAGTAAAACTAATCAATTTATTGTATTTAAAATATTGTAGCTTCGTCTTCTGACATGGAGTAAGTATATCTGAACATGATAACATAATATGTTCAATTATACTGAACTCAGGTATACCTGAGGTAAGGCATAACTGAACATGATAATACAAATTTGAGTTTTTTCATCATTGAAAATAATTAATATATTACCAAATTCTATAATTCCCACCTTACTTATAATTTATTGACGTTAGGGATACATAAAAGATACATTTTAAAACATCATTAAATGAATGATTAGTAAAGAAAAATAGCTACAAAAGATTATTTAGCAATTGTACTTATTTTCTCTGAATGAATATTTAAACACGAATGCTCATAATATTTGCATGCTTCTAAAATGAATACACGAAAAAAGAATGTGGAAATTATCAAGTTAATATTATTCTAAAAAAAGACGTATTCTTTTCCAGTGGTTGAACAAATTCAAAGATCCACCTTCTTCAAATTGAAATAATTTACACCTGCCGTAAGTGATAATTTACGGAAATTATTGTGTTCGGCTCTGAAAGAAAAGACGACTTAGTTAAGCTTCCAGTACAGAACACGAGAAGAAAAAACAAAGAAAGCAAAAATGCGGTCTTTTGTAGTCAATAAGCGGTTTCCCTAAACGTGGCTTGTCAAGCAAAAAGATATTTATTTTATCTCTAGAGAAATGTTACCTCAGGGATCGCATTCGGGGACGCATAAATATAAGTGATGTTTCATTACCTTCCTGTTGGAACATCAGATAAATATGTTAGGATGACTTTTATTGAATTAGAAACAATCTATGAGCCACAGAATATGTTAAGTCAAACAGGAATAAAAGATTATTTTATGCGTAATTATTTTTCTTTTTATATATTGGGGCAACTTTAAGTGGTCAAGGTGGAACAGATGAAGTCATTAATGAAAAAATTATAAAAGCTCGTAACTGTTCTAAAAGTTTAAGCAACATTTGAATTTCTGCAAATATGGAATTAAGAATAGAACTAATCATTTTTAAATCTCTAGTTAAATCAGGTCTTTCACATGTATTCGAAATGTGGAAGTTAATTGTAGCACTAACTAAAAACTAAATTCTCACTATAACAATTGTTTACTGATAGTTATAAAATTCCTTGGCTTCATAACTAATGATAAGTTACAGAGCAACAACTCAAAAAACATAGATATTAAAGTAGAAAGATAGCTTTTCACTGGCCATGTCCTACGAATGGTCACATGCGTAATATCCAGATTTGTACTCAGCTGCACACTCGAATATAGTCGACAACTTGGTCTTACTCGACTAATTCGGAAACAACTAATGGACACCGATAGAGATGAATATGGTTGGGAAATCTGACAGGAGACAAAGAAGAGATCTCACCTGCACATCGAAAGATTGTCGACGACGTGGTCGTACTCTATTAATTAGGAAACGACTAATGGACACGAAGGGAGATGAATATGGTTGGGAAATCTGACGGGAGACAAAGAAGAGATATCACCTGCACACCCGAAGATAATCGACGACGTGGTCGTACTCGACTAATTCGGCAACTAATAGACACGGAGAGAGCTGAATATAGTTGGGAAATCTGACAGGATACAAAGATCTCACCTGCACATCTGAAGATAGTCGACAACTTGGTCGAACTCTACTTATTCGGAAACGACTAATGGATACGGAGAGAGATGAATATGGTTGGGAAATCTGACAGGAGACAAAGAAGAGATCTCACCTGCACATCCGAAGATAGTCGACGACGTGGTCGTACTCGGAAAAGACTAATGGACATGAAGAGAGATGAATATGGTTGGGAAATCTGACAGGAGACAAAAAAGAACTGCAGACTACAAAAAATGTGGAAAACTAAGTTTAAGGCCTTATATGCTTCTGGCCATGGGAAGAAGGGATGGTATATTTATTAAATTTTAACCCATTAATGCCCGAGTGATTTCTTAATTAAACATATTGATGGATATTTTAAGTTTATGTTATTCCACACTGAACTGAGTAAAAAACACTAGGAAATTGAAACAACTTTCAATTTTACTGAGTGCTGTAAAGCTCTAAGATAGATAGACCTGTCTGTCCAAATTTTCATCGATGTAAATGTAAATTTATGTATGAGATTGCAAAATGTAAATCTAAATGCCAAAGTTTTAAATAATATCAAGCAATTGAAAATTTGGTTGATTGTTATTTTTCCTCTAACGGCCATTCTTGAGTTGAATAGGAATTCGCACACCAAGGAGTCCTTTACACAACACCATAAATTTACCAGAAAAAAAGATAAGCCTAGTTCTACTTTCATATTACTTATTAGTAAAGAACATATCCTTAGAGAATGTGTTAAGATTAAATCTTATGAGTTCGATTATTTAATAACTGTGGTAATCAAAACAAGAACAATAGCTTGACGTCTAGTATGAAAAGTAGTTATTTCACACTTAAAAGAAGACTTATAAAAAAGAATTAATTAAAGGTTTGTGGATTATGGGCTTAGTGTTCTCAGAGCTCCTTTCATCTGTCTTTTATTTAAAAAAATGTACGAGTAAATGACATAACGCTGTTATGATTACGGTTGTAGATTTAGAAAGATAATGTAAAATCCTTAAAGGCAGAACATAATTTGTAACATTTCAATGTGACAGACGATTTCATTCAGTCGGAAACTTTCGAATGAGAAAAAAAATTACAAAGAAGGGAAATAAAGAATACATAATTAAACTAAAAGTAAATAATCAATAAATGCAAATTAATTAAAGAAACAAAGGTATAATCAAAAGATATAAAATAAAAGGATATGCCATAAAGAAATTAAAAGTAATTTTTCCCTTATTAGAATTTCTTTTGGTTGTATATTTTGAAACAGATAATTGTCAACTTTCTTAAAATCTTTTATATACACACTTTCCACCAAAGTCGAAGATATCTGATAAATTAATTCATTTACTGACCAAATAAAAAGTAATTTTAAATATTTTATTCTATTTCACCACAGGAAATAATTATCTTTCAACGAAACGTATCCTTTCTTCGCTGGCATTCGAATTCAATGCAAAAATGTGAGCAAATATGAATCCAGTCTCTTAGAAGTAAAAGGGAATTAAAGCTTTCCTGCATGTGCCCGCGATTGCATTGAGAGGATTTTACCTTACTTTTCTCCCGGTAATACATTTGTTATTGAATAAAAGAAAAAAAGTGCTTGCTTTTATTTCAGGAGAGTGAGAGTTACATTCAGGGAATCTCCCCACTGCATTACAGTCCATTACGAATGGTATAACATTAAAGCATATATTCAGTTATTCAATAACCGAATATGTTGTTTTGAAACAAGTTCTTGGAAATAGTTTCTGATGTTATGGAAAGAGTGACAGCTGGTTTTCGGGAAAGACATTTAGCTTGCATCAAAAGACTATTGTCTGAGGTTTCATAAAGGACTTCATTAAACACTTAATATAGCAGGCTTAAATACTGCTAAAATTACTAGAAAGTGATGAAAAAAGTTTATTATTAAATAAGAAATAATATGAGCTTTTTTATTAATAATTTATATATTTAACTATGGAAACATTCGTAATATCTAAATGCCAAACATTTCTTTTTTCCTTATGGTATGAAAAGAAAATCTTTTCTAGATTTTGGTATACTAAAGATGTTATTCAAAATAATACAATAAATTTGTTTATGGTTAAAACTAAATTAGTCTCAAAGGAGGTTTGATTGGCCAGAGGTGGGATAAAACTACAAATATATTTAAAACAATATAATCAAATGGCGCATTTAGAGAATAAAATGTACACTTATTTATATTTTACATATTTATAAATGATATTTGCGTAATTATTTTTCTTTTTATATATTGGGGCAACTTTAAGTGGTCAAGGTGGAACAGATGAAGTTATTAAAGATAAAATCATAAAAGCTCGCAAGTGTTCTAAAAGTTTAAACAGCATTTAAATTTCTGCTAATATAGAATTAAGAATATGACTAAACATTTTTTTAAATCTCTAATTAAATTAGTTCATTTACATGGATCCGAAATCGGGAAGTTAATTGTAGCCCTAACCAAAAACTAAATTATCACCAAAACAATTGTTTACTAATAATTATAAAATCTCTTGGCTACATAACTAATGAAAATTGACAGAGTAACAACTCAAAAAGCATAGAAAAAGACATTAAAGTAGAAAGATAGCTTTTCACTGGCCATATCTTACGAATAGTCTTATATGAAATACTTCGATGCATTCAGCTGCATGCCCAAAGATAGTAGACGTCATCGTCGACTAGACTAATTCGGCGGTTAATGGACATGGAGAGAGATGAATATGGATGGGAAATCAGACAGGAGACAAAGAAGAGATCTCACCTGCACACCCGAAGATAGTCGACGATGTGGTCGTACTCGACTAATTCGGAAACTAGTAATGGGCACGGAAAGAGCTGAATATGGTTGGGAAATCAGACAGGAGACAAAAAGAGCTGTAGACGACAAAAATTGTGGAAAAGTAAGTTTAAAGCCTTAAATACTGCTAAAATTACTAGAAAGTGATGAAAAAAGTTTATTATTAAATAAGAAATAATATGAGCTTTTTTATTAATAATTTATATATTTAGCTATGGAAACATAAGTAATATCTAAATGCCAAACATTTCTTTTTTCCTTATGGTATGAAAAGAAAATCTTTTCTAGAATTTGGTATACTAAAGATGTTATTCAAAATAATACAATAAATTTGTTTATGGTTAAAACTAAATTAGTCTCAAAGGAGGTTTGATTGGCCAGAGGTGGGATAAAACTACAAATATATTTAAAACAATATAATCATATGGCGCATTTAGAGAATAAAATGTACACTTATATTTATACTTTATATACAGTCTGTTCAATAAGAGCGTGTTGTATATTTCTCTGAAAATACAAACGAGTTAGTTAAAAAACACATTTGTACGGTGTAGTATACATATTAAACTGAAATGCATTTCACCTAATAAGTTGTCCACTCCCCATGATTATCGATTATGCAAGAATCACTTTATCATTCGATTTTGACGTTGAGCGGCATTTACCCCGTTCCGGTAGATCATCAATATATTTTGTACCGCTATCGACCTTTCTAACGACTTCGACTTTCTGATGTACCGTGCTACATCTGCACAAGACATTTTTGATCCTTTCGGATGGTTACACGGAAACACTGCCTCAAAACGACTCACATACGCGGCACTCATTTTGGAATTGTTGATTTAAACACAGCAAAACAAATCGAATAAAGAATATAACCATAAAGCATTCTTCTCTAATGCTTGAAGAATACATGAAGTTAAGCCATTAACTGCTCTCTATCTATTAAAGAAGTTATGAGCTACACATTCTTATAGAACAGACCGTATTTATAAATGATATTTGAATTATCAAGAAAAAATCAATTCAACAAAAACAAAATATTTTCTTTCTGACCCCCTCCCTCTTTTTCAAAAAGACGTCAACCTCTCTTTTTTGTACTATTAATTGTCATTCGTGAATTAAGTCATATAAGGAAAAATTTTGTATAAGAGATGCCAATTAAAGTAACGAATTAGTAAGAACATTGCTTTTCACTTTTTTTTAATTACTATTTATTTTAAAATAGTAGACCCGTATGACGTTTGAGGGAGAGAGAGGATTAGACAATATTTTTAGAAATCTTATTACGCTAAGCATTTGAATCCTAAATACATACCCGCACAATATTTTATGTAGCAAAATGGTACATATTATATAATATCTCAATATGACAGATTTCTACGCATCTAATATATTTGGTGAGGCATAAAAAGCTGCTTGTACATACGCGTAGTAGCTTATGTAATATACTTAATTTTCTGAGTTGATAGAGTTTTATTAATAAAAAATGTAAATAACTGGCTCATGTAACGCTGACGCTATAGTATGGCATTACATGTTTCATTGATGTATTATATGTATTTATCTCCCTCTAAAATTTAAGCAATCCCTGTGGCGAAAGTTCATATTTCCTTATAGACGGCGCGCCTACCTGATACCTCAAATAATGTAACCCTACTGTTCTGGCATTTGGACATTATAGTTCGATGGAATTCAAATCCGTCATGTTAGTAACTGTATATAGTAGATGATATATTTACATAGAAACAGAAGTGATAATCCTTTTATGGATATAAGAATTTTGTCTACATTGCCTGCACCTGTAGTTTTCTGAAACGCCTTTTTTTGCGGTTTTTGCGTCAATCCATTGCAATAATCATCTCTTCATACAAACTGTTTCAAAGGTGACATCTTGGCGAACTACTGTTATTGACTAACAGTAGTTCGCCAAGATGTCACCTTTGAAACCGTTTGTATGAACGTATGAAGGGTTTCCTATTTTCTACCCCCGAGCTAATTTGAGCCTGACATATCTTTGACACTCACAGAGTGATCTAGGTAGTGTCTCTTAAATGTTTTTATAACTGCTGGTACTGCATTTTTTATTGTTTTCTCTTGAGTTGAGCCTCTTCTCAAATTTTCGTTACATAGGATTCCTTTAATAGAATTTGGGGAGTTAAGAATGTAACGCGGAGTTACAATGTCTCAGGAAAGTAAACCTATCGAATCTATCCATTTTTGTTGTTGATTTTATAGGTATGACCATCTTTTCATTGTATGAATAATTTAATAAGGCCTAGGACTGAACTTTCACACCAGTTTTTAATCTTGAACTGGACTTATCAAAATAGGCACTAGAATAATACGTTTTAAATGATCAAGACAATATCTATGCCACAGATAGCATTCATCCAGCATTACAGAATATTACAATTTTATCCAATATCATTTTAATATACGGACACTAGACTCAATTGTTAAAAAATAGTTATATATGTGGGTCCCGTAATTGCAACCTTTCGCCTTTTGTTAAGAGGGTGCCATCTGTCCCTCTCACCGAAAAAGCTAGTAGTGTAGGTGTGACAGCAATACGATGCTGGACTGAAGACAATTGTTATTTGTATTTTATTGTTGTTGTTGTTTGAAACATACTTCGTCCAGGTAATAAACGTTAACTGTTGTTGAGTGTTCTTGTCGAATACTTACTATCTATCTATCTATATATATATATATATATATATATATATATATATATATATATATATTATATATATATATATATATATATATATATATTCATTATTATCTTGATCTCAGATCCATTTAGCTTCTGTAACACATGCCCAGGGATCACCTGGAAAAACATCCCCTATATAATAATAGCCTAAGTTATCTGTCAGTCCATACTCGAATTTATGAAGCGGTTGGACCTGGAATGGATAAGCATCCATATTTTATTCTTGATGAGTTAGGGTTAGCAAAACTAAAAGTGAGTGGGAAAATATTCGAAATCCATTTTTTACCACCTTTTCGATCGTTTAAAGCCAATATTTCAAGTCCTACTTTCCCCGGTTAAGAGCAGGCTATTAAATTCATCAATTTATCACATCATAAGTAGATGAAAATAACATTTTTTTACTAGCATTATGATGTCATTCTTTAACTATCTCATTTAATCATTACTTATTTTAAATTATTTAAATATCATCTGCATTATTTTCATACGTTTTATCACTGAACTTAGATATTACGTAAATATTTTTCTTTTATATTTGGCTTAAATAATAGATTAGGTACATATGTGACAATTTTAAATTTAATCATCGATTATTTTTTGTTGCAATGAAAATTTTATCACCGATATTAACAACAAATTCTTCTCAGAGGTCTATGAGTCTATTTCACGGACTAATAAATATCTAGCGTTTAAGCTATATATCTTTGAAAATTAAGAAGTTGTTCGCTTGTGTGTTTGTTTATTATACATAACCACGCGGTTTGCAATCGATTCGATAAATTTTTGACATCATTCACATATACCGCGAAATAATCACTGTTAATATTACAACCTCTGCTGTCCATCCTATCACATAAAATGACAAGATAAATTTAAGTTACCAACTAACATGCGGTCAGTAAAGATAAACAAATTATTGAGTGTACCGCGAGCGTGTGATGGATGAATTATACTTTAATTTATCAATCCGAACATTAATCCGTTTATTCATACACTAATCGTTGAATTATATTTTAATTTATCAATCCCGATACTAATCCGTTGAATTATATGTTAATTCATCAATGCGTACATTAATCCTTTTATTCATACACTAATCCATTGAATTATACTTTAATTCATCAATCCGTACCAAATAATTCTCATTCAAGAAACAAACCATTTTTTGCCTGCGTCATAAAGTACTTTACAATTCTGGAAAATTAAAAATTTTACTGATACCGTCATATGACGGGCTATATGCTAGTACAGAAGAATATACACTGAAAATTCAAGGCATTCAGTGCGCGTTATACGAGCGTGTATATAATAATTTATTTACTATCCCTACAGATTAAGAAAGTAATCTTTACAATTAAATATTATTCATTTTTGAAATCGGTAATAGTTTTCAATACATTTTTGTGTGCATTTTCAGCATTTTCAATCCCACATCTCTTAACAAATACTGGTGGAAATTTCCTCATCTCTTCCCTTAGGCACTTAAATTGAGCAAAGGAACAATGGTACTACAGAATACATTTTAGCATTTCATTTACATCCTGGAACACATACGGGCTATTTAAATTCTTCGAGTGTTTCGGGAAAATAGGAAAAGCTAATCAACACGAATGAGAAACGATGTAATACTATTAGATTCTTTACGAATAACATTAAGTGACAATCCTATTTAAGAATGATTGTAGTATTGGAAAAATTGAAAAAAAAATCTTTCCAAGCTCTGGGAGGAAAGAAATTAACTATGAAATCACATTTGTGTTTCAGCAATGAACAAAATGGTACGAGCTACTGCTGAAATACTTTTCAGCGAAAGGTTTAAGTCCCAGCCTATCTTACCCAGGCCTTTCTTTTTAAATTACTCGAATGTCAGATAGAGTTGAAACTAAATGAAAACGCAAGTTGGAACAGAAAATTTAATTATATATTTTTTTTCTTTCACAGGAAACTAGAGAATCAGATTTTTGTTTTCACTTCAAATCTCTTTTGCGAAAGTGAAAAAAAATATAAAGTATAGCGACTTTCTTTCGTGTTTAAAAACTATTAAAGATAAATAAAATAGAAGATAATTTCTATTAAAACATTTCGAATGTTTTGGAAGAAAAAAAAAACATTTCGCGTTCGCTTTCGAATGCATTACGCGTGGAAATTTATTGGATAAGAATCTGAATGAATTTTCTTTTTTCTTTTTTTTTTCTCCTCGAAGCTTTACGCCAAATTCTAATTTAGGAAAATAATTCGTTTGATACATTTTTTTTTCAATTGATTATTTTCTTGAAATATTTTGGAATTTCGCACTAGAAATTCATGAATATTAAATGTGTATTTTGAGAGAATATCGAAAAAGGAGAATGTAGATTCGTCTGAAAGGAAAACTCAATACCTTTAGCAGTTTTTTTGAAACTTTTTTTATATCTTCACTCATTTTCTAACTAATGACAGAACTCTCGAAATACGATATTCAACTTTTAAAGGTATTTCTATTATTCTTTCGGATTTCTTCGAAAGTTGTTGTTTCGACAAGTTATCTTTCTTTAATAATCCTCAATAAAGTAGATATATTTAATAATGTCTATCAACTAATAATAGGAT
This sequence comes from Pardosa pseudoannulata, assembly GCA_032207245.1. Lineage (NCBI taxonomy): Eukaryota > Metazoa > Arthropoda > Arachnida > Araneae > Lycosidae > Pardosa > Pardosa pseudoannulata. Next base: position 77,535,370 of record CM063505.1, read on the forward strand.
ACAACTGAAATAATGCATGCATGTTTCAAAAGTTATTATGTAATGTTAAGTCAAAAAATTAACCGGGTTAAAAAATTATATTATCGAAACTATCACATGTATTAATCCTTTCGTGGGCCGTGGGAAGATTACTTCCCACTTACACGATCTTACAAAATACACCTGTGTGAAGCTCAAAACCCATTCTAATATATTGGTCTTGTTATTGAAACGACGGGAAGACTGATTCCCGCTATGGTTTTGTTCAATCAATTGTTCCATCAATTGTTCGATCGATAAATAAAATTAGTATCTGTTTTGAAAGTTTGGAAAAGAGGAGTGAGAAATAAATGGCCCCCGAAAGGGTTAAAATAAATAATACACGACATAAGCCAATATTATTTTTCTAACATTCAACAATAGATAGTATCACATTCATAGAATTCAGTGATTGAAATATCCCAAATTAACGATGGTGACAGAAAAGATTTTCCGTATTAGAGCATAGAAGGGTTTTTAAAATTATTTCTGAGCATTGTGCCCTTAAATAGCTACGAAAAGGAAGTATCAAGCTACAAAAACCTTCTGTGTTGGTATAGGCAATTTAAAGTTACAGGTTGCTGAAATAAACACCTGGGGCAGTCCACACTTCTTGGAAATAACAGTGGATGGAGAAGATACTGCTTGTTTGGGGTAAGGCTATCAAAATCTATGATAGCTGAGGCTCGTAAACTTGAAATTCTTCATAAATCAAAATTGAAATTCTGAGAAATTTTAAGGAAATTTCAAAATGTTGCAGTTAAAATTTGTACATTATTTAACACCTGATGAGAAAAATTCCTTTACTTTTCATTTTGTGTTCTCGTGCAAGAGATATGGGAAAGAGAAGATTTCAATGAACGAAAATGAACGAACCTTCATTAAATTTAACAGGTAATGTCTGTCCTCATAATGTTAACACATTGTGTGCGGGTACATCTCGCAGCGGAATTATACCGAAAGCGGGCGTTTTGAGCGTAAATTTAGTTATTTATTTAAATCTCAATAGATCGAAAATTATTTAATTTTTAACCAACTTTTCGTATTTTATATTAAAATATATAAACAAATATATAAATAGAAATATATAAATAACAACAAGACTTTTACACACAAAAAAAATATTTTTAGTGGATAAATTTATAATAGTATCATAAATATGAAAAATCAAATAGAAATAGTAGTATATAGTTTTAATTTTTTCCCGTTCTGTGGTTCCACATCAACTGATGTAAAAACTAGTTTTTATTTGTCTAAATTTTTCCGGAATCTATGTAGTAGACAAGAACATTCGGCTTCGTTTTCCTGTATATACCGTTGTTTTTGTACCCACAAACAAACCATGTTGTTACACTAACCCGTATTAGTACGTGACTCGCGTTCAAGTATCAGTCGTCAGAAAACGTACTAGTACATGTCAAGCATATAATGTGTTAAAATGTGTGGGAGTGAAACTCTACATGAAATCATGTAGTTGCAAAGACATTCACCCAAGTGAATGTTTTTTGTGCTATGTCACAAATTTTCATGGGTCTTTGTTCTAAGCTGCGAAAACGATAAAAGGTATCTATTAAGTGGAAATGTATTGAACCTATGTTCGGTCTTGAGTACTGTAACTAGCCGGCCATTAGTTGGTGCTCTCTATGCTATGTTTTTGTTATGTAATTCTGGTGCGTTTTGAGTGTGCTCGTGGAATAAATTCTGGGTTATTACGGAAATCTTTAAGTTTTACTTCTTCTAATTCCAAAATTTAGTGCTAAAACATCTCAATGTTTATTTCAAACCAGGACAAAATGGTAGATCGTTATTTTCTATTTACTTTTCCATGATTGATTTACACTTTTGTTTTTGGTTGTAATTATAACCAGTCCTTGATAGCTTAGTTTGGTTTTAAATGCTAAGATAATCTTATACAACCCAATGTATTATATTTATAGAACTGCCTGAGGGAAGCACAAATTTTGATTTCAACAGGTTGGAGCCCCAGCTCATTGGTTTTGCATGCACATCATTTCTTAACTAAAGACATTCCACACCGATGAATCAAGCTTGCGGGTGACATTAATTTATCCTTAATCACCTCTATCAAGATCACTGGACCTACGCTGTGTTATTTTCTTAAAGGATTACTTCAAAAACTCTGTTTATGAACCACCAAGACCAAAAACATTGAAAGAAATTAAATAATGCATTTTTGTCCATTAAAAACCGATAGTAACCAATGAGTAGAATCGACGGACACTGAGGAACACCAATATAATGAACCCTAAAGGGCAAGTTGTTATTTAGCACTTTAATATGAAGGGTTCAACGTAGAACCAAATGGTCCGGGCGTGAAGCCCCATGAAGATTAAAGAAGTTCTGATAAGAAATTAAAAAAGGATCCTGGGATACATTTAGAGGAGGGTCCAGAGTGGTTACTGTAAGAAAATAAGAAGAGGATCCTTCCCCCCAAAGTATTTCTTTTGATAAATTGAAATGAATCTAAGAAATCAGTAGATTGTAAGTAAACGAAAAAATGGGATATTCAAAAGAAAGAAGAGAACGTGGTTTGTAGAAAAGGTCAGGGGCATTGATAGTTGGAAAAGGAAAGATTATTCTGACTGGGGAACGGGGTTCTGGAGAAATATCAGACCAGACTCCTGATTGGCCGTTTTTTAGATTTGAGCTCCAGTTCTCGTATGTGTTGTCAGGATTGTGGTTTTTGGACGTGCGCCCTAGTTGCAGTAAATTTTTAGAGACCTAACACACATCGTGTCTTTGCCTAAAGTTTATTAAGTGATTGTCTAGTAATTCAATAATTTAACATGCTTCTAGATTCAAATAATCACCATATTTATTATAAAGAAATTTAATACTTTTGTTTATAAATATTTGATACCTACGTAACCATATTAAAAATATTGTAGCCAATGCATAGTATATGTAAAATTGGAATGTAATTAAAATAATTAAAACTATTTTATTTTAAGAGATAATATTAGTCATCCTTTATGACCAGTTTATTCAAAAATCGTTTTAAATATATAGGTTAGTTCTTGTTACGATTATGTGTTAAAATATCATAATTTATCTTTATGCCCCATCCTTTTTCCACAAGATAAGGATCTCATATACACTCTCAAAACACGAAATATTCCTATAATACAATATTGAAGTTTTGAAGGTATTAGCTTCAGTTCTCTCTATGATAGTTATAACTTCTTTCTTGAATTTATCTCAGGTTACATAGGTTTGACGAGAGTCTATATTAAAAATCAGCAAAAGTTAGACACATTTTATGCTTGCAAACTAATTATATTAAAAATCGATATAATGAATAGTGATTCAGATCTTCTTTGATTATCTGACCAATCACAGTATTCTCAAACTACAAATTTATGATTCTGAAGGTATTTCTATAAATTCTTTTCGATTTATTTCGGACTATTTCCTAGATTCCTTTTGATAGTTATCAATATTTACGCAGAAATGCTTAAGGTCATCTATAAATAAATTATGACAGAGAATCGATATAACTTAAATATTATTTGCATTGTTTTATATATGTATAAATTTTTATTTTCGGGAATTTTCAAACATTTTACAGTGATATGGAAATACAAATTCAAGTTTTCAATCAATATATAACTCTTTTCGTATTTATATTTGGATACATCGTTTGACGAGATTATTTTATTGATCAACAGGTATTCTTGTATAAAAGTGGAGCATAAGTGTTACACTGTACATAATACTGTATGATATAAGTGTATAAAGAAATCGAAATACACCATAACATTTATACAACTAAATATAAAAACTATGTAAATTAGAGTAGTTCGTAGTGGATTTTCCCACTGAAAGGAAAAAATTGATATATTTTTATATTAATTTTTTAACCGTTTTCTGTAAATAAACGTAAATTCAATATTCTAAATCTTTTTAGTGTACTTTTAGAACTTCAGTATACATGTGTGACAGCACTTTTACAAAAATCAGTGTTGTAATTTATGTTTAGAAATAATCTTTGATCGCGAATATATTGTATTTTTGTATGAACTGTTAAATTTTTATGAGCAGGTTGGTATAAAGTTGGGACTTTTTTTTAATTCCTTATTTAATTTGACATAGCTAGCTATCCAACACTCCAAGATGAAGATAAATAGAAATAAAATAGATTCTTAAATTAATTGCGATGGATAGGTAGGGAGGTATAGGACTTCAGGAAGTAGCAAAGAACAGATGACAAAGTTTGAGAAGATAAATAGAAAATGGTTGAGCAAGGGTTGAGAAATAGAAAAGAAAAGTTTGAAAAGAAACATGTTTAGTAAGAGTGAATCATTATTTTTAGTTATCCTTAATCGATATCTGTGTCTAATCTTTATATTTATCTTTCTCCGTAATATTAAAACCATCTCAACTATTCTTCATTCAGGTTATTGTTTGAAATGTTTTTAAAATATACATTTTAGATTACAGAGATAGTAGCTGCTACAAATCATATGTATAAAATATTAACTTGGAGTTATGAAATTTTGCATAGATATAAACCATAAGTGAAACATTCCTGTTTCATTTTTACTTAAAATCGGGTAATAATTTTGAAAAAGGTTTTTTTATAAAAATTATTTGTAATTTTTAAAATGCTCCTTGCGTCTTTATGTACTCTGTTTATATATTAGCCCAAATATGGGTAGCTATTTAAAATTTAATTAGATTATTTATTTAAATTTGAAATTTGAAGAGTCCAATTTTATTTTCGAAAATTGATTGTATTAGAAAATAAATATTTCTTATAAATTTACTATTCAATTTTATTGTCAAAATAATTCTGAAATAAGCACAAAAAAGATTTAAAAAAAAGGAAACAAATATGGAATAACTGAAGAAATCTTTTAAAACTCACAAAATATATTAAAATATTAAATTTAAAATAATTCTTTTGATTTTTAAAACTTTTCTAAATTTGATTTATTTAGTTATACTTCAGTGTACATATGTACAGATATTCATAACTCTAAGTTGATAATTTACAAAGATGCTTTGCAAAGTTCACTAAAGGCATTAAATTTAAATGTTGACTTTAAATTTAATATTGATTGTAAAATAGTACTGTATATATATAAGAATAAATTTAAAAGTTAAAAAAAAGTATTAATGGATGAAATTATTATCTAAATGCATTTTTACTTCAGAAAACGTTTTGAGATGAGTTCTCTCTTTCCACACATACACATGTGTGTGTGTTTGTGTGCGTACTTCTAATAAATATACACCGAAGAGAAAACTATTACACCTTCCTAATATCGTGTAGGGCCCCCGAAATAAGGTAGAAGTACCGCAACACGACAACCCATGGACTAGACTAATGTCTGAAGTACTTCTGGATCTAATTGATATCACGAATCCTTCATAGCTGTCGGTAAATCTCTAAGAGTACGAGGAGGTGGAGATCTCTTTGAACAGCAAGTTGCAAGGAATTCCAGGTATGCTCAATAATTTTCATGTCAGGGGATTTTAGTGGCCAGCTCGTGTTTAAAGTCAGAAGAATATCCTTGAAGTCACTTTACCAATTCTAAACGTGTGAAGGCGTCGCATTTTTCAGCTGGAACTTTCCAAGTCCATAGGAATGCACAATGGACATAAGTGGGTGCTGGCGATCAGACAGGATGCTTACGTACGTGTCACCTGTCAAAGACGTATCTTGACGTATCAGGAGTCCCATATCACTCCAACTGCACTCACCCCATACCATCACAGAGCCTCCACCAGTGCCACCAGTCCCCTGTTGACATGCAGGGTACATGGATTCATTAGGTTTTTTCCTTACTCGTACATGTCCATCCACTCGATACAATTTGAAACGATATTCCTGAAGTCAGGCAACATGTTTCTATTCATCAATAGTACAATGTCAGTGTTGATGGATCAGGCGAGGCTTAAGGTTTTGTGTCTTTCAGTCATCAAGGTACATGAGTGGGATTTGAGCTCCGAAAGCCTATGTCGATGATGTTTAGTTGAATGGTTGACACTTGTTGATGTCTCCGCATTGAAATTTGCATCCATTTTTGGAAGGTTTGCCCTTATGTTACGTTTAATTGTTTTCATTAGTCGTGAATTGTCCCGTTTTTCCGGCAGCAGCGATGAGAAAATCGAAATTCCATCTCTACATCAAAGATGCTTTGTCCAATCTGTCATGAGACGAATAAACACCACGTTCAAACTCACTTAAATTTTGATAACCTGCCATTTTAACAGCAGTAATCGATTTAACAACTGTGCTAGAAACTTGTTTTCTAAAGTAGGAGTTGTTGACAGCAGCTCCTCATTCTGACTAGTACCTTAGATCTTTATTTGTATACGTATGCCTATACCAGTTTTTTGGCTCTTCAGTGTATACGTGTATCTCTGAATTACGAATTTAAACTGGAAGGGCCGTGGAAGCACTTTAAAACATAGTAGTTCCTACTGAGAACTTTTTTTCCTGATTCACCGAAGAAAAGCTGCTGTTCGACGTTTAAAACTGTTAACGAAGAAAGATTGTATGAGGTCTCATAATTTCGATATTAATGTTGCCCATTCTTCTGACTGCATTACTTGTGAATTTTGTAAGCTTATGATAATCGAAGAGTTGGACTAATTCTTTCTACTATTTGGTTTAAGTGTATCAAAAATTACAGTAGAGTTAGTGTACTGAAGGATTAAGTTCTATTTATTTGTATATGATATACTTAATCTATAGCTATATTTATATTTATCTATCTCACTTAAAGTTTAATTATAAAAGTTTTGCATAATGTTAAGAAGAAACCACGTACTGAAACTACTGGCACTAAAATAAATAGTTTACCACCAGTGGAATGTACATACACCAATACTAACTACTTTATATGATATGTTATATGATATGTATATGTATATATATATATATATATATATATATATATATATATATATATATATATATATATATATATATATATGTCTGTGTGTATAATATTAAAAAAATAGCAATAATTTAGCAAAGCTAACATTCCTTTTTCATCTTAATTTAGTTATAATATTTTATTCCTAGTGAAAAATACAATGCCAAGCATTACGGAATACTTTAATTTTCATTTGTGTGTTTGTACGTGCATCAAACTAAAGATTAAAAATTGGAAGATCAACCATTTTAGTTTTTATATGTTTTGGATTGCGAGACTCTACTTGTCTGTATAATATTACATAGTAGAGGTATTTTCTTCAAGATTTATGGGATATTTGAAAAAAAGCTGAAAAGCATATTTGAATAATAATTGATGGAATTGTCTTATTTTTCAGTTAAAACCTTCTGTGTTCACGAATGTTCTATTTTATCAGTTATTATGCCTTATTATCATCAATTTCATCTTCTATTACATCAGTCATGTAAATTACTTCATCATATTATAAATTAAAATATATTATCTAATTTTATTTTTTTCGTATCATTCTCTAATTTGAAATTTCATTTTTTCATACACATCATATATACCTACTATTCATACAGGATGAGTATCTGCGTACAGCAGATGTTCATATAGAAACAAGACGAAATTTAATTCGATAATTAATAAGATATTTGGAGTTGTTCCATGAAAATGGGTAGTACTTTTGCATGTTAGTCGCAAAGAAAAGTTAAATTACAAACTATTTACCAATTTCTATATGCATTTGAATATTTTGTGATTTCTCCGTACTTAAGAATATTTTTTTTCCATTTAATCATTCCCAGTAACAGAATTGGTTATCAAATCGTATATTAATTTGGCAGGAAGGAGTTTCCGTTACGCATTAACGTAATGAATATTTGTTCTGTCAGCACCAAATCTAATCAAAATGATTTCCATCAAATAAAGACAGAAAGTACCTAATATGAACAGTTACGGAGTAAAGAAAGAAATGTTTCAATAATAGGAACATTGCTAAAATAAACATTTGCGATACTGTTAATATGTAGCTTTCTTTATTTGAAGACGTCAATAATGATTATTTTGTATATTATATATAGTATTTCATATGTTTTTTTACGTTAATAATTAGTAATTTATTTCTTTGCCCAAATATTATTGGTGCATTCGAAAACACAAATACATACATAAATATTAATGTTACTTAAGTGTCGATCGGCCAAATTGATAGGCCCCTCTTTTTCGGTACCGGAGTTCGGAGGTTTGAATCCCACAGTTTGTATGGATTTTTGTAGCTAATCGAATTCAGTTTTAAGCAATAGGTCCATATCACATTAATCCTGTGTAGAAAACAAGTAACAAAATCAACCAACTAACCAATCTAAACCCAAACCCAAATCTTTCGAAGTTTCTGCTTCCGAAGGATCGCTTTGGGGCTTGAAATGCAATGTGTTATAGATATATGTCTGCTTGGCAGTTTTCTCAAGAACTACCTGCTGCGTCTGGAATTACAATGTCGAGGCAAACCCTGTATATACGGATAGGAAAATAGGAATCTTTACAATCGGAGACAGAAATGTGTGTCCCCCTCATACGGTTTTACAAGAATGCAATTTTCTACTATTTTCAATTGTACAGGGAAGATTATATAATCTTGCAAACATCATAGAAATTCCACTTTGATGACCTGGTATATTAATTTTGTACTGGGTTATATTGGACCGAGGCACTCGCTCCCTATCTTCTCTACTGGTACAGTTACAGCTCATCGCAATAGGGATGTGGCTCTTGAACATGGCGTAAGGTTTTTCGAGGATCTGAGGAAGACTAGTTAATTTTCATGAACGATAAATACGATACAAAGAGATACATACCATATCTGCACTTATCGACGATTATTTCAAAGAAAATGATATTCATCATGAGCTGAAGCCAGCCAGGTCGACAGACCTCAATCCGATAAATCATACCTGGAAGAACTTTCTAGGAAGCACATTGTAAAGCACTTTCTTCGAAGAGCCATGGAATGTCAAAAATTTCCTCCAGCTGTTAGAGTCGGATATTTTAGATAAATGAGAGTTCTTGATAAATTTCCTCATTAACAGTATGGAAGCTTAAAGCACACTGTATAGCTGCAGCATGGGGTGAGAAAAAACTCTTATAAGACTAAACAATTAACACATACGTTGTATCTTATTTTGAATAATATTGCTCTTATTAGTATATAAGCGTATATTAAACTCCACTCAAAATTTTTGTTTATAGTTTCTGATTTACAGTAGGTGGTAGTAGTATATTAAATCTCTCTGCAATAAAATCCAACATTTTTTGAAATACATAATTTTTTATGTTTGTAACCTTAATTCTGGACGGCAGCATATACATACACACATTCACAGACACACACACACACACACACACACACACACATATATATATATATATATATATATATATATATATATATATATATATATATATGTGTGTGTGTGTGTGTGTGTGTGTGTGTGTGTATGTGTAATAAGACAGACTTCACGATAGGTGTTAGCAGTCATGACCCATAAGAATGTTCATAAAGTACGTTCGGGGTTTGTACGGTAATTCTGATTTTTCTCTCCAGACACGCCATAGACTTAATTCAGCCTCTGTCTGTACTACTTTAGCCAATAGTTATTGCGTTCTCTATAAACATGGGTATATTTTATCATCTGATCAATTGTGCTTAGGGATTATTCCTAGTCTTTTTACCTTAGGAATCCCTACAGGAAAAGTGAATGTGCGGAATCACACTGGTTATGTGCACAAGGTTTTAAATGTGTTTGCCTGTTGTATGGATTTCATGTTTCTTACCAGAAATAAACTGTGCTGTGATTTTGAATGCGTCTCGTCCATATTACATACACACACACACACACACACACACACATATATATATATATATATATATATATATATATATATATATATATGTATATTTATATGTATATATATATATATATATATAATATATATATATATACATATATATATATATATATATATATATATATATATATATATATATATATATATTATATATATATATATATATATATATATATATATATATATATATATATATATATATATACATACATGCATATATATATATATATATATATATATGTATATATATACACATGTATACATATATATATATATACATATATATATATATATATATATACATATATATGTATATATATACACATGTATACATATATATACATACATATATATATATGTATATATATACACATATATATGTATATGTATATACATATATATGTGTATATATATGTATACACATACATATATATATATGTATATATATGCATATATATATACATATATATGTATATATATATATATATATATATATATATATATATATATATATATATATACACACACACACATATATATATATATATATATATATATATATATATATTCATATACAATTCATATTATTATTAGAATTTACAAACAAGTGAAATAATTAAGACATTTGGACTTCCTGTGTGGAAAGTAGTAGTATTTTATACTTTATTTATTATATTTTGTTATTTTGTTATTTCATTTTATTCATATATCGGCAAGTATTCATTATTTTGGTTAATCCTCCTATGTAATGAATTTCTTATAAATATCTTATATTAATCTCGAAGCAAATGCTTTTCATTACGTAATAACGTGATGAGTATTTGTTCTGTCAGCATTAAATATAATCATTATGATATTCAATAAATAAAGGCAGAAATTACTTAATATAGAAAAAAACAGTGTAAACAAAGAATTGTCTCCATGAAGGAAATTTTCTATGATAAGCATTTGCAAGACGCTTAAAATTGTAGTTTAATACAAGTAATGCTTATTAATAAAATGATGTATGTTGTATTATTATTTACTCATATCAGTAGCATACATAATGTTTTTAAAGAGATGTTTAATTGTGATATAAATTTATCATAACAAGTAGGTGTCGAATTTTTTTTAAATTTATGTAAGAAGTATTAAAAACCACTTTTTTAAAAATGTTGTATCGTAAATTTAAGTTATATTATCTAATAGTGCCAATTCTGAATTTATTTGCTTGCTTAGATATATAGCGTTATTTAGTGGTTTGCAACCTGACATTTACAACAAGTGAATGCAAGTTTTACAAATTATCGTTATGAAATACGTGTATTTAAAAGACTAAGTGGAAATTTTTATCTTGAGCTTTTTTGTAACTTATTTTATAAAGTGGAAATTTTGTTTTATTAATAGGCTGCTGGTCTGCTTTTTCCACTTATTTTAGCTTGTTTACATCGTGTGGTGGACAAATATAATCATGCACAACAGCTGCGTGGTTATATGTAGCCATTTATGCCAAAAGACCATTTATTGAAAAAAGTGTCAAAAAGTGTGTTAGGAGGTGGAAACCGACAAAGCAGTTTTTACTTCAATATACACCACAAAGGTTCGACTACATTGAGATTAAGGAATTTCGAGGGCCACCCGAGGTGTTGCAGTTCCTAATCGTATCAGTCTGTGACAACTTATGCTGTGTGAACGGGAGTGTTACAACCTAGGATTATGTCGGCAGAGAAAATGTAACCCACAACATCATTGATTCCCTTCCATCCTTAATAGCAGAAAAGAACGGTTGACATCATTAGCTTGTGCTGGTGTTCTCTAAACGTAAACACATCCATTTGTCTGGTGTAAACTAAACGATAGTTCGTCTGACAAGATCACATTCTCCCATTGCTGTTATGTCTAATTGTTTATAACAGCATTGGCGTCATTTCAAGACATTATGTGGTGTAACCATTAAATTTAGAATAACTTTACTAGCGTGTGTGTTTGCAGAATGTTGTTCACGTTGGATAATCTATGTAAGGAATGTGCACCCACGACTTTGTGTGCTCTGAATGACATTGGGAGAATCGCCCCATTTTGACCCCTTCCACGCGGTTTTTCTTAGGAGAAATAAGAAGCCGGCCGGCAAAGGGGGCTGATAACGTTTTTCGGAAGCACTGGTGGATGTTTTTGCAGGTTCTCGGAGGAGGAGTGTATGCCCTTTTCGGCAGGGCTCAAGTTTCCAGACAACCCCCCCCCCCGAAGAAGGAAGGAGGCTGTTGGAGTTCAGCAGAGGAGAGAGATTGGGAGAGTCGAGATAGAGCCGGCAGCCGAGAAACATCTCTCTGCGCTGAGGTGGAAAACTAGGACTGGCTCTGAGACTCAATTTTGATATGTCATTTTCTTTAATCATTGTTTTTTTAAATATTGTGTAAATAAAAATGTTGTTTCGTCTGTAAGAGGTTTCCGAGGATTTTTTTTTAAAAAGTAATGCATCCCAGCGACAGTTTACGAACGTACCTGCCCCAGTAAAGTAGGCGGGCAGGTCTCACGCTAAAACGTAGCGCACCGATAGAAAAGAGTGTGCGTTACAATCTAGATCAATATGCTTTCTTGCAGATATCTTGTCTGCTTATCTGTTATAAAATATATTGGTCTCTTGTGTTTTCTGAACGTACTCTGTGTCAAAACACATCTGTCTCTATCAACCAGCTTCGAATTTTGGAAACTGTTATATATGATAGATTGTGCTTTTCCCTGTTTTGATGTAAGCTGTGATTAATATTGACATGGAAATGTTTGATATAACTGTAAAGTCGCGTCCGTCTCTGTCGGAGGTCTGGCGAACTTTTATTCTTTTGAACTAATGAAAACGGCAGTATTGTACCAGTAATGGTCCTTTTGACGTGTCAAGTTTGCCGTTTTTGTCAACGTACCGGCAGAGAAAAGAAACTGTGCTTTGTGTGACCGCGTCGGCTGGGCACCAAATGGCGTTTCGGCTACTCCAAGGACAAAGGTCAACGAGGTGAGGGGGTCGATCTTTACTAAAACCGAGGTTTCCTGTTTGGAAAAGGAGAAACGGGAGGGACTCCCGACTGAACTTTGAGATAGCAGATTGCCTAGAGTGATGTCCTCTCTGGACGACTTTACATATATTTTTCTTTAATTTTTTTTTGTTGTAATAAATCAACATTTTTAAGTTTAATCCTCTACGGCTGATTATTTTACTTCACCATTTGACCTGCACCCTCGTTATTGTCCCTTTACTTCCGGTTATAATAGATAAAAATCCAGATGACTATTGATTGTTAATTTTTAAACACATAAAGCTCGTCAAAAGTCTCGAAGATGGCGAGTTTACAATAAGAAATAATTTTCTATTACGAATAAAAAAATTTTCTAATATGTATATATATTTTTTTATAAAAGTCATCCAAGATATTCTCCAAGTGGTGCAATTAGAGATATATATGTTACCTCCAACGAAATACTTTGAAATAGAGATTGATAAAGTCCTACCTTAAAAGCTATCAGCGTCTTTGTTCCTCAGAGAGTAGGAGTACATCCCTCAATAAATGTCACATCAAAGAGGGGTGAAGTTCCTAAACAGTCAACCTGACCCTCCTATCTCATAATTTCATGACGAAACTTTAAGCAAATGCACAAATGTAAAATACAAGAAAAATCTATTTTTGGAACGTTTTTGGAGGTCAAAAAATTGTCATGTGACTTATGCTGTGCAATTGTACGTGCAAACCGCTTAGAGGGTTATGTTCTTTTTTTTTGTTGTAATAAATCAACATTGTTAAGTTTAATCCTCTACGGCTGATTATTTCATCTCCATACCTGCTCTCTATACGAGACCCATGCTGAAAAAAATCCAGATGACTAGGTTATGATTTACAACCGGAAGTAGAAACATCGCAAAACCGCTCGGTGGCGAGTTTACAATAACTAATATATTTTTATTACGAAAAATTTTCTAATATGTATAAAATGTTTAAATATATAAAATATGCTATTGGAAAGCTTTCTCCAACTGTGATTTTGGGAGTATTTAATGATCTGCAAAACAATTCTCAGTGCTACACTAAAAGTTAAGGCATATTTAACTTAAAATTTTTCTTGTCCTACCTTAAAATTTAAGGATATTTTCATAAAAAATGAGAGAAAAAATTTAATAAAGTAACAAATAAATCAAATGTTTAAATCTACTGTTCTTCATAAACTTAAATGACGAAACTTTAAGAAATGCACAAATAAAATAAACAAGAAAAATAAATGTTTTTAATGCTTGAACATTGCAAAAACATTTCATTCTTATGTTTGTGCAATTTCAGCATTAGTTTAGTCTCTTTATTTTATTTGAATTTACTGTTAAGCCCGCTTCATATCCGCTTTTAAGAGAAAATATATGTCTAGATGCTTCACTGTTGCTGATGTTTGGAGGTAGAATATTGGAATAGTTTATCGTGTACAAGGGAGAAATTTCATTTTGAGAAACATAATTTATCATGCTTGAGTGAGTTTAACTTGCATGACTAAATAAATTTTTCAAATATGTTCTGAATCTGTTTTTAAAAATGTAGAAATGAATATATAATACCTTAGAAGGAAAGAGCGTATGAATGCATTTAAAACTAATAAGTTAAGCTAATCCACTTTTTAGAGTGTATTAAAAGAATGTATCAAAATTGTGCCACTTTATGCCTTATTAATAATTTGAAGATTTGTATTGCAAATTACTTATTATTAATAAAATATTTAAAATTTAAAATGGAAACACGCATTTTCGCATTGATAAATTCTACGAATTTTGTCTTATGAGTCGCATCCAGAAAGTAATTTTTCCGATGTTTTCCCCTTTAAAGTAAACGTAATTGCGTGTCAATTGCGTGTACGTAAGAAATCTATGACGTATTAACCCTTTGACTGCTCATCCCGCGATTTCCACGGGCAATTCAAAGGTAGCAAAATTTGCTCATCCCGTGATTTTCGCGGGCATGTGTTTTTCTTCCTTTACTAAGAAGCAAATTCCGCCTTTTCACCGTTTAACCAGTGGAACAAATTATATACAATATTAGACATTTAATTAAGTAATAAATAGAATTATATGACTAGAACTATAGTTGTATTAGATAGTAGAATTATAGATAGTAAGTTATAAATAGAAATTAACTGTATTTCAATTGACATTTATTAAAAAATAAATTTTTTATGTGATAACACCTGAAATTACTTTTTCTGAAAGTTTAGTTTCTCATGATAAAAGTCAATATAAAAAATCGTTTCTAGAAAAAAAAAATTAGTATTTCAATTCTCCAATTTATATATATATATATATATATATATATATATATATATATATATATATATATATATATATATATATATA
>CM063505.1:77555582-77575582 GCA_032207245.1 Pardosa pseudoannulata
TCATCAATACATATTGGACAGTTATAACACACTTTCTTGGGTTAACAGCATAATTTTAAATAAAAATGGAGTGTATGTCCTTATTATTTAGACATATATACTATTAAAACCTATATCCTCTATATATTTCTTTTTGATATATTTTTATGTTTTCAATATAGCTAATTCGATATTCTTTGAAATTTCTATTGATTAATTTATCTATACATACAGGGTGTTTCAAAAATGACCAGTATATATGAAAAATAAAGAAAAACTAAACGAACAGTGATAGAAATATGCAGTTTATTGTAATATTCTTGGGATAATAGTAAATTTTCAGGTAAGCAAACTTTCAAACTTAGTTACAATATTTTGCAACAGATGACTCTGCAGTCTGAAAAATTCTAAACTATGATATTATTTTGTGGGGACTTAAAAAAGAACACTTGTACCGCCACTATCCAGAGACAATTGAATGACTGGAGCAGTACATGTATTCTGCATGTCAAGCCATCCGCCTGAGATGTTAACACGACTTTCTGATAATTTCTTTCTAAGAATAAGCCATATTGCTGAGCCTGGTGGATATCTGGAAAATATCGTTGTTATATATATATATATATATATATATATATATATATATATATATATATATATATATATATATATATATATATATATATATATTATACATATATATATACATACATATATATACATACATATATATACATACATATATATATAACATTATATATATATATATATATATATATATATATATATATATATATATATATATATATATATATACATATATATACATACATATATATACAACCATATACATACATATATATTATATTTATATATATATATATATATATATATATATATATATATATATATATATATATATATATATATATATATATATATATATTATATATATATATATATATTGTCGCGTAGATGAGGTGAACGTGGTGAATTTAATAACACACTCAAGACCAACTCAAAAATTTATTTCTCCGCAACTGAAGGAATCCCTGCTTACATACAGTTTTGGAATCTTCCAGACTTTGAAGGCATAAAGAAAATTAGGAATTATAATTAACATAAATTTACATGATCAGATAAAATGAACATAAAGTTAATTCAAATTAGTATGAGTACACACCCAGAAAACTTCTGACATCCGTGATATTTTCCGGGGTAGGGAACTGTGCTACAGTCGTTGTTTTTAGTGGATAGGATATATTTCATGTTGATCAACTATTTGCCCCTGTATAGTTAGCTTCATTTTGCCGAATGGACATTTGGCAAAATTTAGTACTAGTCCCGTTTCTTGTATACACTTTACGACTTTTCTCTTGTCACTCAGGGAGTAAATGGCGTCATTTTTGATTGTCGCGAAACAGCCTATGTTCATCCCTTTACGTATCAGTTGGGTTCGTCGGGAAAAGTTCGTTACCCACACTTTACAATAGCCATTCTCAAAGTCCACAATTGAAGCTGGAACAGATAAATCTTTTTCGTACTTCAGCACTTTACTACCAACAATCATAGCTCCATTTGTTTCATGCACTGTTGAATTCAAAGCAGATATTTGTCTTGTTGAGTTAGCTTCCATTAAGTAATTCGATGCGGCAATTAAAGACCAATTTGATTCGTTTTAGCCTGAGTTGTTTCGAAGGATTTCGGCAAGTTGGAGGTCTTGATTTCCACAATCGGTAACGGCATCGGTGGCACGGAAAAAGTCCCAGCCAAGTATCATTTGATGACAAAACTGCGGAAATACGAGAAATCCAAACTGCTTCACAGTCCCATTCAAGTCTATTTTTAATACACAGCGTCCAGAGGTGGCCACAGTTTTACCACAAGCAGTTTTCAGTATAGGTCCATTCTCATTAAACATAGGAGTATTCAATTTTCGGCGTAATTCTTCTGATATGACAGAATAATCGATAACCAAAATCAACGAGAGCTTATATATATATATATATATATATATATATATATATATATATATATATATATATATATATATATATATATATATATATATATATATATATATATATATATATATATATATATATATATATATATATATATATATATATATATATATATATATATATATATATATATATATATATATATATATATATATATATATATATATATATATATGATTGTTTGAACTTTAACAAGGGAGAGAAAAAATTTATGGCTCAGCTTGCAAATTATATTTTTAACAATTAAAAAATTATTAAGTCAAATTAATCGATATTTATCTGAAGTGTCTTGAATTGTTGTTTTGTTTATGCTGTAAGCACCGAATTTCTTTTTAATATGTTCAAAATACTGATTGTTTTGTAGTTTTTGTTGGAGAAGATGGCTATCATTTTATCATTTGAATTTTTATAAACACAGTATGACAGCATTTTGAATCTCAGCGTATATTTTATCCAACTCACTATTTTGTTTGATTTTATGAAAAAGCCAAAGGTTCTGAATGTTAAAACCACTTTAAAGAATTAGTTTTTTAAATAATAAAATTTCGACAATAGAAAGACATGGAATAAAAATTAATTACTGTGAAACATTTTTAATTGTTCAGTATATGTATTTAAAAAATAAACTTTTATGTAGCATAAAATTGTTTTTATTTTTAATCTCTTTTTACTTTTGTGGCTGATAAGTTCTTTACTGAAATTTATGCCAGGAGTATAACTTTTCCAACATACTTTCAAAATATTTTTTTCTTTTCTATTGACACCGTAATCTTTTCTTTATGCTATATATAAAAGTCTTTGCTACTCATATTTGCTACACACCTGTGTTACCACCCGAAACATGAAAATGTTTGGCTATGTATCCTATAGATATAATTTAATGGAAATGCTGTGAAATTATAATCGTCTACTTTTCAACTTCGAAGAAGTCCGGCTTTAAAGCATAAACTTTTATGTAGCATAAAATTGCTTTTATTTTTAATCTCTTTTTCCTTTAGTGGCTGACAAGTTCGTCATAGAAAATTATGCCAGGAGTATAACTTTTCCAACATACTTTCAAAATATCTTTTTCTTTTGTATTGACACTGTAATCTTTTCTTTATGCTATACTTCAAAAACTTTGCTACTCATCTTTGCTACACACCTGGGTTGCCACCTGAAACATCAAAATGTTGACTATGTATTTTAATAAGATATAATTTAACGGATAGCTGTGAAATTATAATCGTCTTCTTCTCAACTTTGAAACAAGTCTGGCTTTTATCGCTATTAATTATCACTCGAAACAACGTTTAGAGCTCGAATCGTGTTAGCAAAGTATTAACATACTCCAAGATTCCTCCCATCTGACTTTTGCTTTTTGTTTCCTCTCAATTTACTTAAAATACATCGGTGGAAACATATCATTAAAAAGATAGCGCGAGCTGAAAAAAGGGCTTAAAATCAACGTTTTCGGCCTCCCATTTCTCGAGAAAGAGAACTGAGTAATTATTTTTAATTGAAAAGTGTCGAAAAGGGACTGAAAATCGTTCCCGAAGCTACGAAATATTTAATGAAAAAAAGATAAGCTATAACCGTGTTTGCTCAGGCGATGAGAATAAGCGATCTGCCGTAATATCATCTTCATAATGATCTCGAATCTGCAGCGTGTACAGAAATTGATTTTTTCCCTTTTTTTATAAGAGCAGTTAGAGGAAGTTTTGGATCTCATTTAGAGACATTCATGTCTGATTGTACAAGCGTAATTCTCAAGAACAACCATTTCGCATAGAATTAGATTAAATATAAATAATATACCGTAGGCAGTGAGAAAAAATAATACTGAAATATTTAAAATTAATAAAATGGAAAAATATTTGAGTTTTAAAGAATTTTTTGTGACTTATTTTGGATATTTGATTGTAGAATTTGAGCATCGCAATCTTAGTAATGTGTGAATTTAAAGTTAGTATAATTCATCACTATGAAAAATACATTCTTTTAGCTTAAGTTAAAAATAATAAACAAACTGCTAAAAACTAGACTAACGTTATTAAACATTAAGCAGAACGTTTTAGTACTTTTCTATATAAATTCTTAAAAAGAATAAAGAGATAGTGATTTCTTTATTTTTTTTCTTTTTTAAATTAATTTCATCTACACGCATCTTTCTTTTCTTCTTACCTATTATGTATATGACACAGACGAGTGGTTAAGGCACGGAAGACACATTTGATTTCATATATGAAAACTTCTTTATTGTAATCCTTCTGTCCATAGTTATGCCGTTTAGAAATCCTTTGTTCTAATAATTTGCCACGACAAGCTTAGAGGATGCAATCAGCCCGAGTTCTCGCTCAGAACCGGTGTTGCAACCTATGCAATTTGCAATGTCTACTTCCAAGTCAGCTTTTATTATCTGTATAGTTCCGCTCGAGGGTGTGTCTTTCTCCTATTACGTCATAGTTAATGAGTTCTAATTATTTTTAATTATAACTTGTAACAATAAGTTACATTCGGTTCAACCTTTTTTTTTTACCTCTTTCCGTGAGAAATCGTCAAAGACATACAGTACAGAACCGGTTTGAACTACAAGGAACTTCAGATTCTCCCAAACAATGGAAGCGTCCGTTGGTTTGGTAATATTTTGACCCCTCGATTCTGAGTAGACCCCTGTTTTTCTCCTTGGATATTTTAGAGAACAAGGTTGTTACCAGAGGAGAGATGAGGATGAACGCCGCTGGTATCAGCTACTTGCGGGATAGACATTTTTTTTAAAGCGACAAGTTAAAAAGAAAAAGTGTAGTCATATTTGCGAGACAGACCTTGAATCCAGAGGAGTCTTATAAATGATAAGTTGTATTCCAGTTGTATTCCTTAGGCATTTAATTTTATAAAATTATTTAATCAAGACATATTTGTCTATGTGTTTTTAATGAGTTTTAAATTCTTCTTTCTCAAACACTAGGCCAACGTAATATTATTTTTACACTCCTTAATTCTTAACCCCATTTTTAAACCTGACATATATTTTTACATTTTAAGGAAGCATACAAATGTTAAAAATTAACAATGTTAATTTTGCAGAAAAATATGTAATAAAGATTAACCAATCATCATTTTGAAACAATCTAAGAAAAATATTTTATATAATTACTTGAATTATGAAAAAAAAACTGACAGCTGTTTACAGTAATCAAATTTAAAAGGATAGTGTTTTTAAATGTTTTCAAACGCAGATAATCAGATGAATACTCACTTTTTGCTAAAGTAATAATTATTGTTTTAGCAAGGGGGAATTAAAGAAGACTATTTATCTCGCCTGGCAATCGCTTTAAGGATCAAAATGCAATAACCAAGGAAAATGTAAATTCCTATCCTCATGAAATTAATTTGCTAAAATTTTAAATGGAAGCCCTTAAGCCTGTGATTATGTTTCGCTTCACCCAGATCTACTAAAAGGTTGCCTAGGATCATTTACACAAAATGCGAAAGAATCCTTTTATTCCGTTACCTGACAAAAATGCCCAAAGACATCATATAGTGGTATCACATTTGCTGAGATAGCTGTCATGAAATCTGTTATATTTGTTATTAAAATCGTAATAAATGGAGATCCATCGCAATGAAGCTTCAAAAAAAAATCCAATCAAAAATTCCATAACATCCCTGAAACAAGCTGATATCAAACGATTACTTCAATTTGACAAAATGCATAAAAAGAAATCACAGTTGGAAGCAAGTGAGTAAATAGACAAAGCTAGGTTCTAATGCAAAATTCTAAAAATGAGGTGATAATATATTAACTTGGGTGTTTTCACTCTCATAATCAACTTTTGTATACATAAATATTATTTTTTTAAAATATAATAACAAATGAAAACTTTTTTGGTAATAACTGCATTTTATCATGGAGTTATCATGGATAATGAATGCGATTAATATCTTTTTAAAACAAGAAAATGTTGGTGTTTTTACTTTCATAATCAGCTCTTGTAACGTAAATATTACTTCTTTTTAAAATTATAATAACAAATGAAAACTTTTTTGGTAATAAGCGCATTTCCTCATAGATTTATCATGGCTTAACGAATGCGACTAATGTATATTTAGAACAAGAAAATTCATATAATTTATTTTTATTTTGTATAAATATTTGTTTTGAAATGCGTAAATTGT
This sequence comes from Pardosa pseudoannulata, assembly GCA_032207245.1. Lineage (NCBI taxonomy): Eukaryota > Metazoa > Arthropoda > Arachnida > Araneae > Lycosidae > Pardosa > Pardosa pseudoannulata. The sequence continues at coordinate 77,561,744 of CM063505.1, forward strand.
TATTAACTTAGAGAACGGTTACATAGTTCTCCTATATAATTTAATATTTCAAGTTTTCAAAAAATTACTATATTGCGGTTTATCTCAAAATATGATTTTTCAAATTACGCTCATGACATTTCTAAATCTATTTCATAATATATATTCATATTTTCAGGGGTTATATAAAGTATATATTTCTGTATAAATTAAACTTAAATTTAATTTCAGTTTTCCCCAATGTATTTAAATTTTTTGCTTTGAAAAAACGTTAATTTTCCGAAGCAAAATACACTTTTTGATTCAGTTTTATGGGAAAAACAAAAAAAGACATTTTATTTACAGACAAATTTATATTCAGATTATATTTGGTTCTGTACAGAAGGGTTTTACAAGAATTTGTTATCTTAACTATCTGCATATTTCAAATTTTCATGCATGTAATGTCTGATATTACTTTTCTTAAACTTAAAATATCTATTGTTTTAGACAAATATTATTTATTTAATAAATGATTATGTTGTATAAAAGATACTTTGTCATATAATAAAAAAAAGAAGTCTGTGTTGTTTAGCATATATTCAAGACGAATTATCGAATGTGATAAAGGTTTAGATTTTTGTTTAATTTAAATTTTAAACAAACAGCACATGTCTTATCAATAGTCTCTATATATGTATGTATGTAATATGGGCGAGATTTATCAAAAAAGAGCACACATTTTATTTCTGGTGACGATTCATCCATCAATACAACAAGCAAGAATTTAAAAACATCGTGCACACACACTTTTTAAGTAGGGATCAGGTAAAAAGATTATGAATAATCCCTAAGCACATTTGATCATGTGATAAAAATACTCATGTCTAAAAAGAACTCCTTTACTATTGGCCAAAGAAGTACAGACAGAGGCTGGATTAAGTCTATAATGTGAAAATCAGAATTACCGCGTAAAACCCAATAACGTAATTTATGAACAGAAGTTATTAAATTAATATTGAAATATGTAAATAAGGGATTTTAATATTACATGCATACATATATGTATGCACAATTATCTTATGTAAATGAAAACAAATATATATAATTACATATCTATGCAGCATTGATTTTACTATAATTTTCGTGTTTGTTTCCCTCTCTATTGTAATTACATTATTTACTTAAATATTAGAATACTTTTTTGATTTTTAGCTGCAAGAAAGTATTTGAATAGCATTTAAGTATAAAAAAATCGTCTTCATTGTTGGTGCATCAGAATTTATGCCTATTCTTCCCTACTTATTTACTCAGTTAAAATATATATTTAGCTATCGGGGAAATAAGGTACGGCAAATTTTTTATTCACGTATATCTGTAGGCGTTAGAAATTTATATTTCTGTTTACTGTACCACTTAGCCAAGTAGAAAAACAGCATATAAGCATAAACAAAGAGGAGAAATATGACCTCAATTATTTAAATGGAAGCTCGGTAAGGTAAGTTTATAAGCCACTAGCACAAGTTATGAAGTATTCGCGTAAAAGTAATATTCAACGTGATAGAAAATGATACAAATATATAACTTCAGATAAAGAAGAGATGGGATTTCAATCAAGGAACTTCAGTATTATGGATGATTTTAAGGTATCATTGAAACATATTTAGAATTTTAAGCAATTTCAAAATAATATTTAGGTTTTCTTTTTATCTGGTATACAACCTAGATATATTAAAATATGTAGTTTTTACTAAATTCTCTTTACATAATATTGTGATTTCTCAAGTTTTATTAACTTAATTTTTGTATTAGAATGCCGAAGTTAGAGTCTTTTGCAAAAAATATCAAAATATTTTTTATATTTACAAAATAAACTTTTACACAGCTATAACTGTTAACATAATACCTTCACAGTAAACATAAATTAATGTCTCCCATAAATTATTTATTTGTTAATTTATTTTGTAAATTAGACAGTAGGAAAATAGCATATGTTTGTTATCATACAAAAAAAAAAAAAAAAAAATTGGGAAACAATGTGACACCAACAGAAACTGTGGTGTATAAGTTGTAAAATAAAAGTTCCTTTTTCAGTATAAAATATTTTATGAAAGTATTATTGTATAGTTTGTAATATGTGTGTACAAGCGAAAAATGTATGAAATCGAAAATAAAGAAATTTTATCGATTGAAATAGAGATAAATATCATTAGTGAAGATAATGCTTATAAACACTATAACTGTCATGCTCAAAGATAAATAGTTGCATCAAAATGGGTAGAAATATTAAAAAATCAGACAAAATTATTTTTGAAATTGCTAATTTCAAGCTTTAATAGTTTTGACAACTCTTAAAATCTTTTTCAATAGAAATATTTTATAAAATAATATTCTTTGATACTGACAAAGATCTTTCATACTAGACATGGTATGAGTTAACATCCTCGAAGACTACTCATCCCCTATAGAATAATAGTTTGTTATCTGTCCGTGTCTCCTCGAATTTATGAAACGGTTGGACCTGGAATGGATAGAGGCATCCATACTGGATCCTTGATGAGTTAGGGTTAGCAAAAATCAAAGCGACTTCGAAAACGTTCGAAATCCACACCTTTACTCCATTTCAATCGTTTAATGTCATTATTTCAAGCCATATTTTCAACTGTATAGGGCTCGTTACTCTTAAGAGAAGACGATTAAACTTATAAATTTATCACATTATAAGTAGATGAAATTAGAATTTTTTCTAGCATTATGACGTCATTTTAATCATCTCATTTAATCATTTCTTATTTTAAATTATTTAAATAGCATCTACATTATCATACGGTTTATCGCTGAACTTAGATATAACTTAAATAATTTTCTTCTATGTTTGGCTTAAATAATAGGTACATATGGGATAATTTTAAATCTATTCAGCGATTATTTTTTGTTGCAATGGAAATTTTATCACCGATATTAACAACAAATTATTTTCATAAAAGTCTACTTCATGGACTAATAAATATCCAACTTTTAAGTTATGTATTTTTGAAACTTAAGAAGTTTGTTCGTTTGTGTGTTTGTTTTCTATACATAACCACACAGTTTGCAATTGATTAGCAAAATTTTGGACGTCTTTCAAATATACCGCCAACTAACCCCGGTCAATATTAAAATCTCTGCTGTTCATCCTATCACGCAATATGACAAGATAAATTAAAGTTGGAAAGTAACATTCGGTCAGTAAAGATAAACAAATTATTGAGCTTGTACCAGATAAGTCTCAGCCAAAAAACAAACCATTTTTTTACCTGCCTGAATTCTGGAAAATTAAAAATTTTACTGATCCCTTCATATAACGGGGTCTATGCTAGTTGGAAAAGAAAACATCCCAATTGTTACAGAAATCCATGCTTTTAGTATTTTACATATTAAAAAATATGAAGAAATGTAATCAATAACTTTTAGGTTTAGTTCTCTTACAGAATGTATTTGGTATCATGTAAATAATCTTTTTGAAATAATTTTATAACCCAACACTAAGAATATTATTCTAACAAAGAGATTTGTGTGTCTGATAAATGCATGAGAAATATAATAATCAACTTCTCCCAAGGAATTGTTTGGAGTATATTTTCCCCATTATCACACAGCATATTAACTAGTCATATAGATTACAACAAAGCCATATATAGTACGGAAGTGCGATTTTTTTAAGCTTGAAAAAGGAATATATTTATGAAACTTTATGAATTTATATACATTACTTTTCGAAACAATAGTCACCCTTTTTGTCGACGTACTTGATAAGCTGAGGAATAAGCTCTTTTATAACTTCTGTCTAAAGACTTTTTACCTCTTTAAACTCTTGAAAAGTCCTTGTTCCTCGGAAACTTTGGGCACTTTGGTGAAATGGGAAGATGGAAAGGAAGAAATAAAAATATCAATATGCCGAATCAGGAAAGAATGGGTAAGTTTATGATCTTTTATACACATGTGTTCACTGGAATACAACAAGCACACTTCTTTCAACATCTGCCTTATTTTTTATTTATTCCGAAGTTTCTTTGGATCTTCATAGTACCGCATAGCATTAATTCTTCTTCTCCCCGCTAGAGAAGTAGTTTATTGAGAGGAATCCCTTCAGGCCAAAAAGACACAAAGACTGTTCGGCGCGAAAAATAATGGTCTATTGCATTTTATGGTTTGAACTTCATGAGAGTACTTGTGCATATTAGTACGGTTCATGACACAATCACAGGAATATTTTTATATCATTTAAAATCTGGTATTTTGAGTTTCCTTAAGTAAGTAAAAAAACGAATTATGTTATGCAGCTGGGGGCTGGTGGAAACAGATTGCACATTTCAGTATGAAAACAGGAATTTTCAACCAAACAATAGAAACCAATGCTCATTTTTCTCCTAAGAGCTTCAGTTATAATGAGTATTATAACTTTGATTTTAAAATTCCCTTTTAGTGTCAAAAGTTTAATACAGCTATTTTCAGGACTATTCTAGTATACACAAATACCGTGTTAAGCCAACCTTTTAATATTGCAATGAATTCATTCAATTTTTCAGTCTTTTTCATTGGTAAACTACGCCAGAAATTATTTCTACTTTTTATTATTTTTTAAAAAATACATGCTACAATTAAATGTTAATACATATAAAATGAAGATTAATTGAAAATAGTCTATTTAAATAATTTTTATATAAAATTTCAAATTGCCTAGTGCTACTTACCCAATGTCTTCTTATCAAGATGAGAATTTCCATTTACAAATTCTAAGTATTAAATAGGATATACGAATGTGCCACTGAGGTATTCTAAAGTGCCAACAGCATACTTCTTAGTCTTTCTATACATTATTTTCTGTGAATCTTTTCAATGAAATAATTAAAATTTGGAATCTTCTTTGATATAAATCATTTAATACCAATTACCGATAGTGCCTTTTATTTTTGGATAAAAATAGAGTAAAACCGGCCTAGAATTTGTTTTAGTTTTCAAAACTAATGTCGGTTTAACGGTAAGTAATTCTTATATACTCAATGTTAAGTCCAGTAAAAGTACAATCTAAGCTTCAACTGAAATAGGTTTATTCTTAAGTAAAAATGCTAATACAATATTTAATATTCTTTTTTTCTTAAAGAGTGTTTTCAAATAAAGAATTTAATTTATTACGTGATTAGAAAAATATTACTAGATATATTATATAGAATGGATGATGCTACAATTTAAATAATTATTTATGAGCAGTATTTATGAGTAGTTTTCTGAAGAAATATAATATTTATTTGTTGAGTGATTAGTAAAAATTACTTTCATCACAGAGAATTACCTCTTAAAAACGTGTCATTTCTTCTAAATAAATATTGATGAACGTCTTAAATGTAAATTACTATGGATTACACTGAGTAGAACAAAAGTGAATAACTTTAATCGGTTCTTGTTAGTGATTAGCTGTCACTTTAAACTTTATATCATGTCATAAAAAAACTCTTTGATAAGAGATCTATGTGGAATTGAATGTAAATACAGTACTGTAGAGTGAAGTTTTATAAAAGATACATCTATATCTTTATATATAAATCAATAATGGTTACAGACTATGTAGCTAATAAAAAATGAAATTTATTCAAAAAGCTCTAAAAATTCAAAGATCATGAATCTAAACGATAAATCGCAGTCAGTCAGTTAACCAAAACTTGGCAAAATCGAGAGATGTAGCTAGCAAAGTACCTTTCTACTGAATACCTAATGACGATTGGTCCAGAGAACATAATTTATAACCATTAATCCAAACAACAAATCTCAGTTAGTCAGCTAATGAGCTCTTAAAACTTGACAAAATCAGGGAATGTATTTAGCGAAGTACGTTTCCCCTGAATAGCTAATTACGATTGGTCCAGAGAACGTACATTATAAGACCATGAATCCAAATGATAAATGACAGTCATTCAGTTAACCAGATCATAAAACTTGACAAAATCAGGGAATGTATCTAGCGAAGTATCTTGCCCCTGAATATCTGATGTCGATTGGTCCAGAGAACAGAAATTAGAGCGATAACACCCAACCGGAAAAAAACGGGTGTAAACTTGGGAAAAAAAAAAAAAAAAAAAAAAAAAAGAACAGACGAAAGCAAAGAAGATGATCCGGCCTTGAGGTTATCCCCGTAAACGGTAAACGGACTAGATATTTATGCATAAAATATTATGGAAATTATACCGGATTGTTCGGTCTAATGCAGTTCACCAACACAATGACATCCTCTGCTCAGACCTGTCTAGGTAGGTAGGTAGAAAAATAGCAAGTACTCAAATATTTAGTCAATTGTTCACAGGATTACCATTTCACCAAAGAAGAAAACTGTGTCCAAGAAGAAAAATCCTTTCTATAATAGCTATTTTTTAGCAGTCCCTAAAAAAGGATTTTAGCCATTATTGGGTTAACTGAAACTTAAATACTAACTCACTATTAACGATTGCTTTTTCAGGGACCGTTTTCTGATGAAGAATTTATTCAATAATGTGAATAGACTGATGTTATCTAATTTCATTGAGTTATTGCCATGATTAACGGTATAAATTTAGAAATAATAAAATACATGTTAGTATTATTATTTCTTTTACATATAAGGTGAGACATTTTTTAATAAGTTTTTATTAACGAAAGTATGATGAAAAGTATCTAAGTAAGTTCTTACTAAAAATAATTTTTATGAAATAATTTTAATCACCAGGGACATACTAATTCTTTTTTTGACGGTTTTCAAGTAGAGAGTTTGATTTATAATATGATTAGATAAACGGTATTTGACACCAAACATTATTTTAATGACAAATCTCCTATGAAGAATTTATTTCATAATAGAATTACACAAATTGTCTTTGGTTAGTTATTTCCATGGTGAATGGTATCAGTTAAAAATAATATAATATATAGTAGTATTATTTTACTTAAGTATAATGTATTAAAATATTTGTTTGGTTTGTATTTGTCAAATTGCATTTTCATTTAAGATATTCAATTATCAGGACCATGCTAATTTAAAATTAAGGATTATTTTTCTTAGCGACATTTAATAAGTTGAGAATTTAATTTTTATTGTGGTTAGGTCTGTTTCATTTTTCCCCATTATGCAACACAAATATTATGGGAGTAAGATTTACCTCTTAAAAATGTGTGGAACGACCTCCTATATTCATGCATACTGTGGGATTATAATACCGAATAGTAGTGTATAACCCATTCAACCATTCCGCGTTCTAATGCAATTAGACAAATTTTACATGAAAGCACGGTAATTACAATGAATATAGTAATGAAACACAGTAATAAAGTATAGCATTATGCTATAAATTAAGAAATAATAAAGTATTTGTTAGTAATATTAATTCCCTTAAGAATTATAGTGTATAACATTATTTTTCTTAATGATTCCTGACCCTTTATGATCATACGGTAATTATCATAGTTATATATATATATATATATATATATATATATATATATATATATATATATATATATATATATATATATATATATATATATATATATATATATATATATATATATATATATATATATATATATATATATATATATATAATATATATATATATATATAATATATATATATATATATATATATATATATATATATATACATATACATATATAAACATATATATATATATATACATACATATATACATATATATGCATATATATATGCATATATATATATATATATATATATATATATATATGTATGTATATGTTTACAAAATGACCGGTATATTTGAAAAATCAATAAAAACTAAATGAGCAGTGAAAGAAATACACAGTTTGTTACAATAAGCTTGGGACACAGTCAATGTTCACTCCCACAAAAATTTCGAAAATAACTATAATTTTTAACAACAGATGGGGCTGCAGGATTGAAAGATATAGAAGAAAATGCAGACTGTGAGTTTACGAAACTGAAAGTAGTCTTTTTGCTATAAGCTCATGCTGTTCACAAATTGCAAGTTTGCTATTAAACAATGGTTTATTCCTTCAAAGTTTGTCTAGAACTTACTGAAGTTTGTCAATAAACGGTGTATTCCATTTAGTTTTCATTGATTTTTCAAATATACCGGTCATTTTAGGAACACCATGTATTAAAATAGAAGTTAGTATTACTGATTCACTCAAAGTTTATAAGTTGTAATTTATCTTTAGTAAATTCTTTTAAGTATTTTCCTCTATGAGACTTAAAAATTTAGTTCTGTAAATCTCTGTCGTGTTTTTGAAATATTTTGAAAATATTTGTTCTTACACAATTTTGGGAAGCAGTATTTTTGAAAACTTTTGCTTATCTATGAAAATTATTAACGTTAATTAAAAGATAAAAGATAAGCTATTACCTTCCAGAACATATTTTAGAAAGTTTATATCTAAGAATCTTTTAAAAAAAATTCACTTTCATGAAGAGAGTAATTTATTTTGCATGAAATACATCGCTCTCTTTTCCTAATAGAATAACCTGTAAAATTAATAGATTTTAAAACTAAAACATATTTTAGCATTTTACATCAATCCGTACGTTATTAAACGTTGTTTATCGCTATCTACTGATAGGCGACGTTTTTAAAATCAAGATAGAGAGAGCTAGGTTTTATAAACAGCTTAATTTTAAAAGTTTTATTCTTATGGAGTTTAGTTAATATTCTTTTATAAGTAAGAAAATTTGATTAATTTTCTTTACAGTCTGTAGATTTATTTTGCATCTATACGCTATTTGTTACGTGCAACACTTTGGCTATAGATCAGTCAGTTTCTATCTTATACGTCTTCACTAAAATGTATTTAATGTTTTTCATAATACTAATAAATGTAAAATAATAATGAACTAGCTGCTTCGCACCCAGCCTTCGGTCTGGGTTCTAAAATATTTCGATGAAAGGTTTAGAACCACTATTAAAGATAGTAAAACGTATTAATAGAAATGTTTAATAAATCTCCTATGCTGCAGATTGTTGACGGATATGATAATTTATTAATTACCAACAATCGTAACTATAAATATGTACATGCACAGTCTCGCCCGTGAACCCCAGTGGGATGCTAAATTCCACTGTCGTGTAGTCCTCGTTATATATTTAAATATCAACCTGTGATCAAATGTATAGTGGGATTTATTTTAAATTGCGTTGTGTTAAATATTTTTTTTACTACAATTTAACCACAGGTTCTGAGAAACTACAGACATAAATATGAAGAATAAACTAACCGCTGAAATGATAGCAACTGAGACTAGCTTAATATAAAAAAAATAAATTTATTATAAAATATTTATACATCTATTTACAAAACCAGTAATAAGTAATAAGTAATAAGTAAATAAGTAAGCTTAGTCAATCTATTCAAAATTACTTCTGACAATTTTTTTTTACACTTAGGTAAATTTTGTAAGTAGAGAGAGGACCTAATCTCGATTTCAAAATGTAATGCAAAAAAATGGGTACCTTTGTGGGTCTAAAGTGTTGGGCCCGGAACACTTCTGGTTGAAGGGTATGAGAGGGAATCTTTACATCATCCGTTGATCTTTTACAGACATCGTCAGGGGCTTTCTCCTGAGTCTCTAGGGTGCGGCCGTACTACTTTGTGCAGGAAACTTTCTGGCGGACTTGGCTGGAGTATCGAGGAACTTCCTTTTGGGACCTCCGAACCAATCTCTTCTGGGACCTTCGAACCAAACTCTCTGGGACCTTCTAATCCATCTTTTTCTTTCTTTAGATTTTTCATATTTTATTATCTCAAACTTAGTCCCCTCCTTCTTCTTGTCTTCCAATCGGGATAGTTGCCAGAAAGTCATTGGTCTCAGCAAACCCCGCCTTGAGACCACCAACGTGAACAACCTTATCCCCCCTAATTGGGCCCTGTCCCTTAGGGACTCATAAATACTCCACAAAGGTACATTCTTATTTAATGTCAAGTACGGAGACGGGATTCTAATCTGGGACTGGAATCAGAACCCCGCCCGAGACAACCGTACTTGATTACAATATCCGTTTTATCGAAATTTAAGGCCCTTGGTCTACCTACAACGATGTGATGAGGTCAGATTTAGATCCCGAACATTTTACTTCTTTTATGAATGAAACAATTATATATCAGATCAAAATCGCCTCATCACATCCACGAGATTCTGTGCTAAATAAGTCAACTTTCAACATGTTTTGGATATGTATGCATATAATATCAAATAGATTTTTAAGAAAGTTTTTATTACATACCCGATTTAAAGCTTCCTTTCTATGGTGTATATAATAGTTTCCTTTAACTATGCTATGGAACACCAAGAAATGATAAAGAATAAAAAAATATTATTCATAGCAAAGATTATTGTTAAGATAAAATTTCACTTTAAGTTGCAGGTCTCGGTCTAATTAGCTGTCATGATGCAAAATATTGATCGTAGAGCATTATTCCGAGTTAACTGAAGAATTGGGTTCTCCCTACAACTTGGCGATAATGGTTTGAGTATGGTCGCCTAACTTTTTCTCCTGATTTAACCGTGTACAAACAATCTGTATCTATATTATAATTTATATGTTATTTGCATCCAACTTTCCTTGGGTCAATCTTTTCTTTAAAAGTGCTCAATGCTTAAAAAATTTAGATATACCAAACCATCAACGGTTCACTATGGCTGATTTTCAATAATTTGGGACTGTTGCGTTTGTAAACTGTTAAGGGATTAACAAATATAAATGTCCAGTTTTCAAGTCCAGTCTTTAAGTATGAGTATATAATTCTATTACGATGGTGCACTGTGCATTAATTAAAGTTGCCAGAAAAAGCAAGAAATACAATGTTTGGATGGATTACCTTTGTGTTTTAGTAAATATCGCCAATATTTTCACCGAATTTGAAAAGGGAAACCCAATTCTTCAGTAGTCAAAAATGTAAGATAATAATGAATAATATATAACAGAATAAAAAAATATTATTCATTGCAAAAATTATTAAGATAAAATTTGACTTTAAGTTGTAGGTCCCTGACTAATTAGTTGTCCTGTAGCAAAATGTTGATCATAGAGCACTATTCCAATCATATATCAGCGACACAAATTTACAGAATCTAAACATTAGGAATTTTTGCTTATCACACGCAGTGACTATAAACAACTCTTTGCTAATTGCGCGAACTTATATGAGTATCAAAGCCTTTAGAAGAGTATTAGATGTGATAAAAAATTTATGAGCGGCTAATGAACAGCATATATAATTTAAATTACATAATTATCACTCTACGAAGTAATAAATAAAATAATAATACATAGATTTGAATGCAATGATAATATGATATAATACGAGGGTTGGAACTTTAAGAGGTCAACACTGTTGTAAAAATAATACTCAACAAAATCAAAGAATGTCTCGTATACCACAAATGAGCTACATACCTACCTTACCTTTCAGCAAAAAGACTCGTCCTAACTCATACGAATGCGCAGTGACGCAAAGAACTGATCCTTGTATTAGCTTTCGGTCTAAAGTAAGTGCTGTGGAGACGTTTTCAAAATAAGAACAACAAAAATGGATAAAAATTCAATGTGCAAGAAGTCGTATATTAAGACAATGTCATCTAGGGCTTCAAGAGGCTTGCGAAGAATCTGCATTGCCTTACAGAACTATAGTAAGAAGGGTAAAAGCCTTCAATGAAGGAAGCCCAAATGCGGCAGACATGCATCGGCAAGGTCGATCTAGTGTCAGCGAAGCAGAAGTGCATGCTGATGCTGCACTAATGAACAGGGATCAATGCCAAATGATTCATCAGCTGGCCCGAAAGCCAGGATTTGCACATACCACTGTGTTGCAGATTCTGAAGGAACACCTGAGCATGAGAAAAGTTCTGCACTTTTTACAGAACGCTCCTACCATTCTGCATGACAATTCTGGGCCACAAACAGAGCAAGTTGTGACTGATTTGTTCGAACGATGGGGCTGGGAAGTGCTTTACCATCCAACATACTCCCCAGATCTAACCCATGTGACTTTGTCTTAATTTCTATAATGAAGAAACAATTTTGTGGCATTCGTTTCAGAATTGATCCAGAAATTCTTGCGGCAATACATCGATCCATTCGAACTGTAAACAGAACAGGCGCTGCTACAGGGGTTCTGCGACTTCCACATTGTTGGAAACGGGTTATACACAATTCTGGCGACTATATTGAAGGACTGTAAAACATGACTGTAAAAAAAATTGTATTCCATGTAAATAAATAGTTGTCACTATTACAGTTCCAACCCTTGTAGTTTTACATATAATAATAGATATCTTGTAAACAGTATCTATCACATTATTTTGTGCTTTAAGAAATGGTCTCATCCTTTTTTTGTGTAATATAACCAAACCTGTTGAAGCTGTTGGTACTACATATTAATTTTCATCACAGATTTTTTATCCAACAGATGTATCAATAATTTTGTTCTATACTTCATCAGTGCATTTTGTGGAAGTCAGATGTCCACAGTAACCTTCATGAAAAACATTTAAATGCTATTCATAGTTGAAAGCTGTTGGTGGTTTGATACTCTCTATTTTTCTTCATCACTATTTTATCTTCCTACAAGATATGTATCAATCTTTCTTCCTCTAAATTTCATCAATATTATCTGTGCTGGTCAAATGCTCCCAAGCACAATATTCGAAAACAACTCGTAAGTGACATCTAATGGTACTATATCCCAATGTTCTGACGAAAATACTGTCCAATCACTATCATATAAAGATAATGTAATGGAAGAGAAACAGAAAAATCTACAATGGAAACACTTCTTCAACTTTCTTCTTTTTCTATTTTTGGTATAACTTACTAACAACTTCTACGAATGGATTAAAAACCAAAAAAAGGATTCTAATAAAAATTCTTAAATTTTAGTATATAAAGAACATATTTTTTTAAAGCTGAGACTTAACTAAACACTCTGGAATTTTCTTCGAAATAATTGCATAAATTTAGCTTTATGTTTATATATAAAATTCTTCTGTCAGTGTGTTTGTAACAGGACTCCTAAACGGCTGGAATGATTTTGATGAAATTTTGTGGATGTAATTAATTTGATTCAAGAATGGTTTAGATTGACAATTGATCCGATAGAAAATGTTTCTTTTTATTAAAATTCCAGAATTGATCGCTTATTGAGATTATTATAATGCTCCTTGAAACCCTTCGTTTCCAATGTATCTATTGCTCAGTGGTTAGTGCAACGGGCTTCAGTACGAGAGATCCCAAGATCAAATACCCTTATAAGTGTAGCTGGAACTTTAATTTAATTAAGTTTGTAATGACTGTACGTGTAGATGCAACAAATTAAAAAAGATTCCCTTACTTTTCAATCAAAACAGGCCAATTTATTATTTATTTAAAACATTTTACAATTTTTGGATTTACGGTGTTAAATCAGGAGAACGTCTGCTTGGCCGTCTAGTATTTTATAAGAAATTCATGTAGAAAATAAACAATTAGAACTGCTCAAACTTTGAATTATTTAAACTTAATTTAGCTGAGATCAAGTATATCAGTGCAAATACAAATTATTTACCAAAGTTGACATAGCTGTAAATAAAATATCTAACATTTTTTACGATATTTTATGATAGATACATTAAATTGTTTTAACTCAAACAGGTTGAAGGAGTGATTGTAAGTTTTATAAAAACCAAATATTATTATGTTCGTTGAAATACAGTTTTGAATAGTAAAATATGTAAGAAGCTAAAAATCATCCCCTGTATAATAATAGCCTACATTATCTGTCCACCTGTAATCGAATTTATGAAGTGGTTGCACCTGGAATGGAGAGAAGCATCCATATTGGATTCTT
>CM063505.1:77583082-77605582 GCA_032207245.1 Pardosa pseudoannulata
TATTATAAATAAAAAAATTATCTGAGAAAGAAGAAATACTTTTCTCGATGATTTTTTTAAAAGAGAAAGAGAGCATCCTACAGCATTTGCTGCACTATTACGAGGTATACATATTTAACTATTTCTTCAAATTCGAGTCAACTAGAGGGAATTTTGTTTTTCTTATACGTTAACATTGAGCAAGAGGAATTCAATAGACTCGGTAAAACGAATTTTAAAATGCAAACTGTAAGTTTCTGTTAAGGGATTGTAACTTTCTTACAGACTGTATACTAGTTGATAGTAGATATGGAATCTTGTGTTACAGTAGTGGATGTAGACGTGTTTTGGTTGTAATTTATTTTAGATCCAAATGGTATTTTCACAAACGAATAAAATATGTTTTTTTCATTTTAACAAGAGTAGAATTATTTTCCAAGTGGTTGTAAACTGATTACATATTTCATAATTTTCTATAAATTTTTCTTCCTTTATTAATTTATTTTAGACCCGAATGGTGTTGCACTTTGAGCTCTCGTAAGCACATAAAATAAATTGTTGCGAAATTCTTGAGTAAAGTTCATTGATTGAATAGACTTTGGCTAAGACAAAAACAATAACAATTTATTAACACGCCAAATGAATCACAATTACAAAGGATGGAGATAAAACTTGGCAGCGTTTTGGCGAACTTTTTCAGAGCAATACGGAGAGCATTAACACAGGTCCTACTTTCACCAGATCTGAGCGTGAATAGACTTTTTAATGAGAACTCACGGCTCCTTTATATATTTTTCAGGTTTCTGGAAATTTCCACAAGATTCTAGTAAAATCCAGAAAAATTGGGCCGGCAACAAATGTCACAAAGTCGCCAAAAATGAGTCTCCCAAAACTTCGCCAAGGTGCCAATATCTCTCCAATTTGGCGAGATACCATAGAAATTACATTCTTACAGCATTCTTAACAATATTGCTCCTCTTTAACCAAAGTAGAGTAATTTTCAATATAATTGAATAATGATTTACTATTCCAATATTTTTAATGTATATTTTAATCCATTTTATGATTTATTACCGACACGGTGTTGTACTTTGAGCTCTCTTAAGCATATGAAATATGTTGCTTCACTTTAATCAGAGTTTAATTATTTTCTATAAAGGTGAAAATTGATTTCCTACTCTAACATTTTCTAAATATTTTGCACACCATATAGTGCTTTATTTTAGCTCCAAATGGTGTTGTACTTTGAACTGTCGTAATCATATGAAATATGTTGTTTCACTTTAACCAGAGTATAATTATTTTCTATAAAGGTGCAAAGTGATTTCCTACTCAAACATTTTCTAAATATTTTTCACACCGTATAGTGCTTTTTTTAGCTCTTTATGGTGTTGTACTTTGAGATCGCTTAAGCAAATGAAATATATTATTTCATTTTAAACAGAATAGAATTATTTTCCCTTCAGAAGCAAAGTGATTTTCTTTTCTAATATTTCTCTCTACGGGAAATCGTAAGCTAAATATCATATACAAGCTCGTTAAAAGGCTATATCTCCCATCCTGTATGAAATGTGCTTCCGTTCACCTGAATATCCATTTCAGTTACTAGACAACTATTGCGCTCTAGATCTGAGACGGTACTTTTATTCACTGACTCACCCATACACATATATACATGAATGCAAACATTCCTTCATATATATACGCGTACGTCTACAAAACAAATCTACTTAAGAATGATACAATTCAAGAAGGAAAACTATTTTCAGAAGCAAAACGATTTCCTTTTCTAATATTTTCTGTATACTTGAAATCGTAAACTAAAGATCATATATCCAACTCAGTTACTAGCCAACTATTGCTCTCTAGATCTCAGACGCTAATTTTATTCACTGACTCACTCTTACACATATATATATGAATACAAATATTCCTACATATATGTACGCATATGTCTGCAAAATAAATCTACCTAAGTATGATACAAAGCAAGAAGAATAACTATTTTCAGAAGCAAAACGATTTCCTTTTCTAATATTTTCTCTATACTTGAAATAGTAAGCTAAAGATCATATATCCAACTCAGTTACTAGTCAACTATTGTGCTCTAGATCTGAGACGCTACTTTTATTTACTGACTCATTCCCACACATATATACATGAATACAAGCATTCCTACATATATATATATAAGCATATGTCTGCAAAATAAATCTATCCAAGTATGATACAATGCAAGAAGAAAAACTATTTTCAGAAGCAAAACGATTTCCTTTTCTAATATTTTCTCTATACTTGAAATCGTAAGCTAAAGATCATATATCCAACTCAGTTACTAGCCAACTATTACACTCTAGATTTGATACGATACTTTTGTTCACTGACCCACTCACACAAATACATGAATACAAGCATTTCTACATACATATATATATATATATATATATATATATATATATATATATATATATATAATATATATATATATATATATATATATATATATATATATATATATATTATATATATATATATATATATATATATATATATATATATATATATATATATATATATACATATATATATATATATATATATATATATATATATATATATATATATATATATACATATATATATATACATATATATATATATATATATATATATATATATATATATATATATATATATATATATATATATATATATATATATATATATATATATATATATATATATATATATATATATATATATATATATATATATATATATATATATATATATATATATATATATATATATATATATGCGTATGTCTGCAAAATAAATCTACCCAAGAATGATACAATGCAAGAAGGAAAACTATTTTCAGAAGCAAAGCGATTTCCTTTTCTAATATTTTATCTATACGGGGAATTGTAAGCTAAAGATCATATATCCAACTCAGTTTCTAGCCAACTATTGCGCTCTAGATCTGAGACCCTACTTTTGTCCACTGACTAACTCACACACAAGTATAAACTAATACAAACATTCCTACAAACATTAATACACACACACACACACACACACACACACACACATATATATATATATATATATATATACGCTTATGTCTGCATAATGAATTTACCCAAGAATGATGCAATACAAGAAGAAAAACTATTTTCAGAAGCAAAGCGATTTCTCTAATATTTCCTCTATACTTGAAATCGTAAGCTGAAGATCATATATCCAACTCAGTTACTAGCCAACTATTGCGCTCTAGATCTGAGAAGCTACTTTTATTCACTGACTCACTCACACAAATGTATACATGAATACAAACATTCCTCCATATATATATGCGTATGTCTGCAAAATAAATCTACCCAAGAATGATACAACGCAAGAAGAAAAACTATTTTTATAAGTAACTGAAAGTTGAGTTTCTGATCAAAAGTAAGGCTCAGAAATTTATTTGAATGTTTGGCCAAAAGAATTGGTTATTAAACTACCGTGAATTGAAAAGGGAGGAGCGCACGCTTCACACTTGGGAAAATATTAAATGTAATTTTTATACGGTAAGATAGGAAGAAATTAGACTGACATCTTTGCTCGCCGGGTGATAAGAAAACGAAATTTGTTTGGGAGAAAAGCAAGGCGTAAAATACATTTCTAAAGCTTATTAAATATTGATTTTTCAGAGAATTTCAATATAAAACTCTAGACGAATCATCTATTTGCTTAAACTACTTTCGTTCTGGCGTTATTATACTTCGATTCAAAGAATAAGTTAGGTTTGAGCGAATTCTAGGAAACAACTTATAATATATATATATATATATATATATATATATATATATATATATATATATATATATATATATATATATATATATATATATATATATATATATATATATATATATATATATATATATATATATATATATATATATATAATATATATATATATATATATATATATATATATATATATATATATATATATATATATATATATATATATATATATATATATATATATATATATATATGCTTTTCTGTTAATATTAATAAAGATAAGAGAATTATTGAAAACTGAGCTGAGGTGAAACATATTTTTTTGAATTGAAAATAAAGTATCTACTTATACAAAGTTATAGAAGTTGAGTTGTTTTCTACATTAGATACTCATGATGATTTTTGACTACTTTCGATGATTTTTGCACCATGAAATTTTAAATGTTTTATTTAAATCCTACGTTGTATAATTATTAATAAGTAATTATTTGTTTTGAAAATAAAATTAAATTAGATATAATTTTTTACTCTTATTTATTTTACCACCTTTAATTAGTTAAGTCTGCAGTACTTCAGGGATTGTATTCGTTAGAGCTCCAAGCGTATCACCATTCAATCTCTCTTGAAGTATGTGCCCATTGAAACCTCATTTTTTAAAGATTTAATCTAGGTTGCTCTTGTTGGACTCTCTATAAATAGTCACGAATGCATAAATCACAGTGTCCTAAACAATAAATTATTTATGTGGTAAGTTTGAATAGAAAAAAAATTGTGTAAATAAATTAAAACTGTTTATAAACTGTACCTGCTACATGTTTTGATAAGAATAAATTTTTTTTGGAAACAAAACAAAGATAAATAAAATGATTATCTTGTTCCAGGTGTTTAATTATTTAATTATTAGGATAATACTGCAGAAATTTTTATACTTAACCAAATTCGCGATCTTTTAATCCCACTTGAAATATGAGTCTATCAAAATCTCGAATATTTTCAAAAATGTTTATGAGTTACACAACTTTTCTTTGTAAGTCATTAACTACATCTTTATAAATCACACTTTAAATATGTGTCTCAAATTGGAAATTGTTACGACGGTAACTTTATAAGAAAAAAAATAATAAAATTATGTTTTATAACACAATACTTAAAAAACAGTTTTTGATAATTAAGAGTTCGTTTTCAAAGTAAAATAAAAGTAAACCACACTATATATTTCCATTATCTATTTTACTACCGATAATTAGTCAACACTGTAGTAGAACGAAAACTAATTTTTTATGTTCTTACACTGCCTCGTTTAATCCCACTTGAAATATGAGACTATCAAAATCTGGAATATTTTCAAAAATGTTTAGGAGTTACACCTTTTTTGTTTGTAAGTTATTAACTGCAACTTTATAAATCACAGTTTAAGTACGTGTTTCAAATTGGAAATTGTTACGACGGTAGCTTTAAACGAAAAAGTTAATAGAATTATGTTCTATAACAGAATACCTAAACAGTTTTTGATAATTAACAGTTTGTTGTCAAAGTAAAATAAAAGTAAACCACACTATATATTTCCATTATCTATTTTACTACCTGTAATTAGTTAACACTGTGGTAGAAGGGAAGCTAATTTTTTATGTTCTTTACACAAGCACTTCATTGCTTAATCCCACTTGAAATATGAGTCTACCAAATTCTGTAATATTTTCGCTTTTGTTTGTAAATCATTAACTACAACTTTAAAAATCACAATTTAAATACTTGTTTCAAATTGGAAATTGTTACGACGGTAGATTTATAAGAAAAAGTTAATAGAATTATGTTCTGTAATACAATACTTAAACAGTTTTTGATAATTAACAGTTCGTTTTTAAAGTAAAATAAATGCTAACCACATTATATATTTGAATTATCTATTTTACTACCTGTAATTAGTTAACACTCTAGTAAAAGGAAAATTAATTTTTTATGTTTTTACACAAGCGCTCCCTTGTTTAACCCTACTTGAAATATGAGTCTATCAAAATCTCGAATATTTTCAAAAATATTCATGAGTTACACCGCTTTTCTTTGTAAGTCATTAACTACAACTTTATAAACCACAATTTAAATACGTATTTCAAATTGGAAATTGTTACGACGGTAGCTTTATACGTAAAAGTTAATAGAATCATGTTCTATTACACAATACTTAAACAGTTTTTGATAGTTAACAGTTCGCTTTCAAAGTAAAATAAAAGTAAACCACACTATATATTTACATTATGTATTTTACTACTTGTAATTAGATAACACTGTAGTAGAAAGGAAACTAATTTTTATTCTCTTACACAAGCACTCTCTCGTTTAATCTAACTTGAAATATGAGTCTATCAAAATCTTGAATATTTTCAAAAATGTTTCTGAGTTACACTGCTTTTCTTTTAAGTCATTAACTACAACTTTATAAATCCCAATTTAAATACGTGTTTCAAATTATAAGATTAGAAGCGAATAGCTTTATAAGAAAAAGTTAATAGAATTATGTTCTATAACTCATTACTTAGACGGTTTTTGATAATTAACAGTTCGTTTTCAAAGTAAAATAAAAGTAAACCTCACTCTATATTTCCATTATTTATTTTACTACCTGTAATTAATTAACACTGTAGTAGAAGGGAAACTAATTTTTTATGTTCTTACACAAGAGCTCCGTTCTTTAACTCCACTTGAAATATGAGTCTATCAAAATCTCGAATATTTTCAAATATGTTTATGACCTACACCAGTTTTGTTTGTAAGTCATTAACTACAACTTTATAAATCATAGTATAAATACGTGTCTCAAATTGGAAATTGTTACGACGATAGCTTTATACGAAAAAGTTAATAGAATTATTTTCTATAACAAAATACTTAAAGAGTTTTTGATAATTAACAGCTCGTTTTCAAAGCAAAATAAAAGTAAACCACACTATATATTTCCATCATCTATTTTACTACCTGTAATTAATTAACACTGCAGTAGAAGGGAAACTAATTTTTTATGTTCTTACACAGGCGCTTCCTGTTTAATCCCACTTGAAATATGAGTCTATCAAAATCTCGAATATTTTCAAAAATGTTTATGAGTTACACCTCTTTTATTTGTAAGTCATTAACAACAACTTTATAAATCACAATTTAAATACTTGATTCAAATTTAAAATTGTTACGACAGTAGCTTTATAAGAAAAAGTTAATAGAATTATGTTCTATGACACAATACTTAATCAGTTTTTTATAATTAACAGTTCGTTTTCAAAGCAAAATAAAAGTAAACCGCACTATATATTTCCATTATCTATTTTACTACCTGTAATTACTTAACACTGTACTAGAAGGAAAAATAATTTTTTATACTCTTACACAAAAGCTCCGTCGTTTAATCCCACTTGAAATATGAGTCTATCAAAATCTCGAATATTTTCAAACATGTTTACACCGCTTTTCTTTGTAAGTCATTATATACAACTTTATAAATCACACCTTAAACACTTGTTTCAAATTGGAAATTGTTACGACAGTAGCTTTATAAGAAAAAGTTAATAGAATTATGTTCTATGACACAATACTTAAACAGTTTTGGATAATTAACAGCTCGTATTCAAAGTAAAATAAAAGTAAACCGCACTATATATTTCCATTATCTATTTTACTACCTGTAATTAGTTAACACTGTAGTAGAAGGAAAACTAATTTTTTATGCTCTTACACAAGCACTCCCTCGTTTAATCCCACTTGAAATATGAGACTATCAAAATCTCGAATATTTTCAAAAATGTTTATGAGTTACACCTCTTTTATTTGTAAGTCATTAACAACAACTTTATAAATCACAATTTAAATACTTGTTTCAAATTGGAAATTGTTACGACAGTAGCTTATAAGAAAAAGTTAATAGAATTATGTTCTATGATACAATACTTAAACAGTTTTTGATAATTAACAGTTTGTTTTCAAAGCAAAATAAAAGTAAATCGTACAATATATTTCCATTATTTATTTTACTACCTGTAATTAGTTAACATTGTAGTAGAAGGAAAAATTATTTTTTATATTCTTACACAAAAGCTCCCTCGTTTAATCCCACTTGAAATATGAGTCTATCAAAATCTCGAATATTTTCAAAAATGTTTATGAGTTACACCGCTTTTCTTTGTAAGTCATTAACTACAACTTTATAAATCGCAATTTAAATACGTGTTTGAAAGTGAAAATTGTTATGACTGTAGCTTTACAAAAAAAAAAGGTTAATATAATTATGTTCTACAACTCAATACAATTTTTGATAATTAACAGTTCGTTTTCAAAGTAAAATAAAAGTAAACCACACTATATATTTCCATTATCTATTTTACTACATGTAATTAGTTAACACTGTAGTAGAAGGAAAACTAATTTTTTATGTTTTTACATAAGCTCTCCCTCGTTTAATCCCACTTGAAATATGAGTCTATTAAAACCTCAAACCTTTTTAAAAAGTCGATCTCGTTTACGTCTGAAAACGTTAAGCAAAATCAAACAAAACTCCTGGCAAAATAACCCAGTACAATTAAACCCCAAAACTATTTCTTTACAAGCAGAAGGGAAGCGAAATTTATTTGGAAATTAATTGCCGTTAACGAGAAAAAAATTCAAATTTCTATTTACTTTAAACATTTGTCATGGAAATTAGACTTTGTGAACGTAGAAGAGTTATGTATATCCTGCCTTTTCTCTTGCAAATATACCGAAATGGTCCCCCTCTCTCCTAAGAAATAAAAATTTCGGAGAAAATCAATGATTTAAGTTGCTTGCAATACCCATTTCGAATCTAATCACTGCTTGCATAATCAAAAAAAAAAAAAAATAAAAGAAGGGAGGTGAACACGAAAGGGGTGTTTTCGAGTATTTATATATGCAGAGTGTTTCTAGGTGGTATTAACAGGCTAAGATGGCATTAGAGTTTTAATGAACTTTTTGTGGATAAAAAGATGCGAGCCCATATTTCATTGATTGCTGATGATAACTTCTGGATTTTTTTTCTAACTTAATGAAAGTATTTATGGCAGAAGAACTTATTAATGTTTTCGTGAGGGTTGATTATGGATGTAGTTATTGGACACGAAAGGTTTCAATTTCGGACGAAATCGAAAAATTTAATGGTTACTTGAATGTTAAATTATGCTCTGTATACGCTATCAAGTTATTAAATGAAATGAATTACAACGTTGCATAAAGAATAATTTTGAGATTTGCTTTAAGATTTTTCAACTAAGTAAAGGTGGGGATTGGATTCTGAGAAAGCGAAAGGTAATATAACAATCATGCAGTTTAGAAAGTACCCTTTTTTAGTGTTTTTACATTTAAAATGCTTAAGGTATGATAAAATCTGATTATGAATATTTATATAGAAAGTAGCAAATAGCCCGTCATATGACAGGATTAGTACAATTCTGATATTTGCTTCAACATTTTTCAACTAAGTAAAGGTGGGGCTTGGGTTTTGTGAAAGCGAAGGGTAATATAACAATCATGCAGTTTAGAAAGTACCCTTTTTTAGTGTTTTTACATTTAAAATGCTTAAGGTATGATAAAATCTGATTATGAATATTTATATAGAAAGTAGCAAATAGCCCGTCATATTACAGGATTAGTACAATTCTGATATTTGCTTCAACATTTTTCAACTAAGTAAAGGTGGGGCTTGGGTTTTGTGAAAGTGAAGGGTAATATAACAATCATGCAGTTTAGAAAGTACCCTTTTTAGTGCTTTTACATTTAAAATGCTTAAGATATGATAAAATCTGATTATGAATATTTATAAAGCAACTAGCATATAGACTGTCATATGACAGGATTAGTATAATTTTGAGATTTGCTATAACATTTTTCAAATAAGTAAACGTGGGGCTTTGGTTCTGAGAAAGTGAAGGGTAATATAACAATCATTCACTTTAGAAAGTATCCTTTTAAGTGCTTTTACATTTAAAATGCTTAAGGTATGATAAAATCTGATTATGAGTGTTTATATAGCAGCTAGCATATAGCCCGTCATATTACAGGATTAGTACAATTCTGATATTTGCTTCAACATTTTTCAACTAAGTAAAGGTGGGGCTTGGGTTTTGTGAAAGCGAAGGGTAATATAACAATCATGCAGTTTAGAAAGTACTCTTTTTTAGTGTTTTTACATTTAAAATGCTTAAGGTATGATAAAATCTGATTATGAATATTTATATAGAAAGTAGCAAATAGCCCGTCATATTACAGGATTAGTACAATTCTGAGATTTGCTTTAAAATTTTTCAACTAAGTAAAGGTAGGTCTTGGGTTCTGTGAAAGCGAAGGGTAATATAACAATATGCAGTTTAAAAAGTACCCTTTTTATTGCTTTTACATTCAAAATGCTTAAGGTATGATAAAATCTGATTATGAATGTTTATATCAAAACTAGCATATAACCCGTCATATGACAGGATTAGTACAATTTTGAGATTTGCTTTAACATATTTCAACTAAGTAAAGGTGGGGCTTGGTTTTTGTGAAAGCGAAGGGTAATATAACAGTTATATAATTTAGAAAGTACCCTTTCTAGTGCTTTTACCTTTAAAATACTTAAGGTATGATAAAATCTGATTATGAATGTTTATATCAAAACTAGCATATAGCCCGTCATATGACAGGATTAGTACAATTTTGAGATTTGCTTTAACATATTTCAACTAAGTAAAGGTGGGGCTTGGTTTTTGTGAAAGCGAAGGGTAATATAACAGTTATATAATTTAGAAAGTACCCTTTCTAGTGCTTTTACCTTTAAAATGGTTAAGGTATGATAAAATATGATTATGAATGTTTTTATCGAAACTAACATATAACCCGTCATATGACATTATTAGTACAATTCTGAGATTTGCTTTAAACGTTTTCAACTAAGTAAAGGTAGGGCTTGGGTTCTGTGAAAGCGAAGGGTAATATAACAATATGCAGTTTAGAAAGTACACTTTTTATTGCTTTTACATTCAAAATGCTTAAGGTATGATAAAATCTGATTATGAATATTTATATCGAAACTAGCATATAGACTTCATGTGACAGGATTAGTAAAATTTTTATATTTGCTTCAACATTTTTCAAATAAGTAAAGGCGAGGCTTGGGTTCTGTGAAAACGAAGGGTAATATAACAATCATGCAGTTTAGAAAGTACCCTTTTTAGTGCTTTTACATTTAAAATGCTTACTGTATGATAAAATCTGATTATGAATATTTTTATCGAAACTAGTATATAGCCCGTCATATGACAGGATTAGTACAATCTTGAGATTTGCTTTAACATTTTTCAACTAAGTAAACGTGGGGCTTGGGTTCTGAGAAAGAGAAGGGTAATATAATAACTATACAATTTATAAAGTACCCTTTTTAGTGCTTTCACATTTATAAAATGCTTAAGATATAATAAAATCTGATTATGAATGTTTCTATTGAAACTAGCATATAGCCCGTTTTATGACGGGATTAGTACAATTTTTAATTTTCTAGAATTGTAAAGTAACCTACGAGGTAGGTAAAAAAATGGTTTACTTTTTTGGCTGAGAATTATCTGGTACACTCTCAATAATTTGTTTAGATTGATACTCCTATAAATTCTCTCGATACTTTGAATGCAGTTAGATTTACATTTAATTAATTTAGACAAACTCTGTGGTTATGTATGAAAAATAAGCAGACAAACGAACGAAATTCTTAATTTTCAAAACTTATACGCTAGATATTTATTAGTCCGTGAAATAGACTCCTAGACATGATGATTCTTATGAAAAGAATTTGTTGTTAATATCGGTGATAAAATTTTCATTGCAACAAAATATAATTGATCATTAAATTTAAAATTATGATGTATATACCTCATCTGTTATTTAAGCCAGATATAAATGAAAATTATTTATTTAATGTCTAAGTTCAGTGATAAAACGTAGGAAAATAATGCAGACTATATTTAAATAATTTTAATATTAAATGATTAAAGGAGATGGTTAAAGGAATGACGTCATAATCCTAAAAATTTGTACCTACTTATTACTTGATAAATTCATTAAATGCTCTTAAACGGGGAAAAAACTTGAAAGAATGGGCTTTAAATGCTTAAAAAGGGAGGAAGGTGGGATTTTAAAGACTTAAATTGAATTTTACTAACCATAACGCATGAAGAATCCAATATGGATGCACCTACCCATTCCAGGTCCAACCGTTTTATAAATTCGAGGACAGACGGACAGATAGCTTAGGATGATATAAAATTTTTTTAGGTAGAGTTATTCCGGTGCTAAATATTTAATTTAAAAATGAGTTGACAGTTATATATTGAAGTATATGCTTAAGTACTTAAATTTTACTAGAAATAAGTCTGAAAGCCAGAGACAAATATAAGATTATTTACAGCTTTAAGTATTTGTGTTAAATGTGCGTAAAACAATTACTATGCTAATTTTAGAACATCTTTTCACTTTATTCCAGCTAAAGCCCGTTTAGAACTCTCCGAGCACTAGTACTAAAAAGTAAAAATGGTTACAACTGATTTTTGTTTGCTCAAAATTACAAAATATAAAATGGACTTGCAATGAATAGATTCATATATTATTATTCGTATCTAGAATAATCTTACATTTTTTTTAATCTTTAGTTTTAGTTTGTTTGGAGATTTTGTTTGGTATGTTTTGCAACACAATCTCCAATTATTCAGAGAACCTCTGCTTATAACCAATTTCAAACGACTACGAAAATCCATGTCAAGAGCACTTGTCAAAACTATGAAATCCAGTAACAAATGTAGCTATAGGGTAATACAATAGTAATAAATCTGTGGAATTATAGTGATGAATGCATGAATAAAGGCAAGTGCTTCGTCAGTGGAAAAATTGGCATGGTTTATTATATTACGGTTCATTAAATTATGGTTATATTCAATACCTTGTTATGCGAAAGTTGATTAGCCCCTTCCAGGTTCATTTTATTTCAGGATTATGGGTCAAAAAATGTGAATTTTTTTATGCTTACTTTTATACATACATAGCATTTTAAACATAATAGAATAATTCTCATACAAAATTTCACAAAAAAATAATGTAAAAATATCAATTTAAATAAATGAGTAATTTACATGTATAGTTGGATTTCTATACGGCAGAAATCATTAGACTTTATAGTCAATTCACATTAATTATAAATAT
Organism: Pardosa pseudoannulata; assembly: GCA_032207245.1. Taxonomy (NCBI): domain Eukaryota; kingdom Metazoa; phylum Arthropoda; class Arachnida; order Araneae; family Lycosidae; genus Pardosa; species Pardosa pseudoannulata. Next base: position 77,596,076 of record CM063505.1, read on the forward strand.
AAAGCTTAGAATACGTAGCTTTTATCTTGAATTAAATTTTATTTATATCCTACTCATTTACATAAATGATTATGAAATTATTAATCAAAATTTGGTCTTGTAAGATAAATCGAAAACACGGTACTGGTCAGGTCCAACATCGCAATATGGATAATAGAACATTGTTTCTCTCCTTACCTTCTTCCCTCTGCTCTCTCTCTTTAAGCAGAAAATAATCTAGTAACCAGAAAAGTAAACAAAAGCATTCGAAACCATAAAAAGCGCATGTGAAATAATTCGGAAAAGACTGATTGCACAGTGTAAAATTGCACAGTGCCCGAGCTACACTCGGGATGAGCCAGGATGGTATATTTCGCCTGCCCGAGTTCAGCTCGGGAAAAACCGGGAAGGAGTTAGGGTGATACCTATTATTTACAGTTTACTAGAAAAGTCTTCAAATATCGTAAATTACTAGTTGCAGCATGAGCTATTTACTAACACAAGTATTATAAGGAATGAAGATAAACGGTATATTACATGGGTAAAAAACCGTTTGGGTTTTTTTGTACACTGTAGTTTACGGATATACTTTAGTTTCATATATCATGGTATTAACAAAGGTCGAAGATATCAATGAAAGACTTTATTTCATTCTCAAGTTTATTCATAAAAGTACCTTGTTTCTTCAACTGTGTTGTAAATTTTGTGATAACTCGCTAGTTAACGATTTTGGAAGACTGTTGTTTCTAAACTTCTACTGGTAATCGGCAAATATTTTAGTAATATCATGCTATCTGAAGTCAGTTAAACTATCAACAAGGAATGACTTCAGTGATAGGGTTTTTATACCATGCTGAAAAATCCATTTTTTGGGAGGTTTTGGGAGCTAAAATGAATTTACAAGACTGCAGTTCCATATATTGTGGTATTAACACAGTATGTGCGGATACATTTATCATTGTACCGTGAGCGGGCGTTTTAGTTATACAGTTAAATCTGAATAGATCGAAAATTAGTTATTTTTTAACCCACTTTTCGTATTTTATATTGAAATATATAAATAAATATATAAATAGTCAAATAAGCATATATATATATATATATATATATATATAATATATATATATATATATATATATATATATATATATATATATATATATATATATATATATATATATATATAATATCATTTTCGCAAGGATAAATAAAAATTTAATTTTAAATCTAAATTGATTTTTTAATCAAACTTCCCGTTCTTTGGACAGATGTAAAAACTAGTTTTTATTTGTCTAAATTTTTCCAGAATCTATGTAGTAGACAAGAACGTTTTGTTTTCCTGTACATACCTCTATTTTTATATCCACAAACAAACCATGTTGTTACACTAACCCGTACTAGTACGTGACCAGCGTTCAAGTATCAATCGTCAGAAAAGGTACTAATACAATGTGTTAAGAGAACTAGAAAGTTAGCAACAAAAGACAGGATTTTGTTTAATCACGAGGGCATCTTCTTATTTGAAATGTGTTGGCAATTTTATTATAACTCGATAATTATTGAATTTGCAAGAAAATTGCTTCTGAACTTCGGTTAGTCATTGACAAATAATCTAGCGATTGATTTGCTGAATATGTGAAGTCAGTTAAACTATCAACAGAAAATTATTTGTGTATAGTAAGAGGGCTTTAAATAGCATGCTACAAAATACATTTGGGGGCCTTTTTGCAGAATAAATTTTATTTGGTGGAAATAGCATTGTTGACAAAAAATGATTTACTATGATTTACTTCCGAAAGTAGAAAAAAATTACCGAGAGTTGTAACTTTTATTTAAAAATAAGATTTTATTAGAATCAGATAAATTAAATTATTTTAAAATACTCTCGAATATCTTCGAATAAAATCCTTCCTTCCTAAATAATTTATCAATTTTTGTCCCAAATATCTTGCAAGATAAAGTATGTTTACTTAACGTTTTACTACTAAAATCTTTCAAGAAAATATATAGGCTTAAAAAATACAAATTAACAACAAAAATTGATTATTTAAATGTACTTAGTCTGTCTGACGTACAGAAAAAAGTAATCGCGAAAGTAAGTTTTTACAAAACATATATTATAAATGCGAAACATTCTGTAGTAGTATTAACAGCGTAAGATGGAATTAGGCTTTTAATGAATATTTTTCTTGGTGTATGAAGGAGATGCAATGCTTATTTAAATGTAGAGAGATTCAGAGAGTTTAAAAGGATTTTACTACTAGTAAAGTAAAGTGATTGCGGAATTTAGAATCGACTTCGTATGCAGACATAATATACTTTAGACGATATGGAAAAACCTTAAATAAAATATAATTTAGATACATAAATTAAAAAGTATGTTTATTATGTCTTCGAATGGTAAAGTTGTTTAGAGTTTTCACCTTTCATTATTTATAAATATTCATGTTTTTAGTAAGATACCTGTATTTAATCTCCTTAATATGTATTTAATTACAGTAAACGAAAAAAGCTTTCTTTTACAACAAATTTATCATGTATTACATTATCATTACTTTGCATTACAATTGAAGTCCAGCATTTAACGAATGTTAATATATAGTGTACAACTTTTAACTTAATGACAATACAAACCTGTAAATTAAAATATATATGTTTTAGCACAATGTATTGAAGAGTTTATAAATTTGTAAAATCTTTAATTGAAAATACGTAATGGGAAATTCTTGTAGTTTCAAATTTAATTTAGCTTTTTATCTGCATAAAAGTCAATATTGTAATACATTTAAAAAGAATTCGAATATAAAAATTTAAATGCTTGTAAATTCTACCCGGATGTGAGAAAAACAATCGCTACTGATACTTTCTATTATTCTTTAAAATTATTTTGTTGTTATCCTAATTTGTTGACAATGAGATGAACCTATTTTAATAAATAAAATTTATTTTCTACTTTAACTAATATTTCAAGAAAAGTCTTTTTTTATATTTTTATTGTCAAATAAATTTCTTTGAATTTGGTGCCCCATAAAAATTTTCTCATGATTCACAGATTGTGCCCGGTGTTGAACATATGATAAAATAATACTTTTAAATTATGAATGATGGTAGAATTAGGCATACACTCTTAATATTTATTCTTTTACACAAGTAACAAGTTTACTCTTTAGTGTTATACATAAAGTATGCACTGTGAATAATTTAAAAACAATAGTAACATAGAAAAAAATGATTGAAAGCCAGTTCAGGCATATGATAGTTCAGACTTACGATAGTTCAGACATTAGATAGTTGAGACAAATAGTAGTTCAGACATATTTATATTTTTACAATAGTGATGTTCATTTATATTTATTTTACTCTTTTGTGTTATACATAAAGAGTGTTTAAATAAAAAAAATAACATAGAAGAAAATGACAGAAAATCAAGTGTTAGATCAGACATATTTTTATATTTTTACTATAGTTATGTCCCTTTATATTTATTTTACTCTTTTTGTGTTATACATAAAGTAATCACTATGAATAAATAAAAAATTACTGAAAATCAAGTGTTAGATCATACATATTTTTATAGTTTTACAAGAGTGATGTCCATTTTTATTTATTTTACACTGTAGTGTTATACATAAAGTATTCACTGCGAATAAAAAAAAATACAGAAAAAATGACTGAAAGTCAAATGTTCAGACATATTTTTATATTTTTACAATAGGATGTCCATTTTTAATTATTTTACTCTTTAAAGTTATACCTAAACTATTCACTATAAATAAATAAATTAAAACCTAGAAGAAATGACTAAAAATCAAGTGTTATATAATACATATTTTTACATTTTTATAAGTTTGATGTCCATTTGTATTTATTTTACTCTTTTCTGTTATAAAGTATTCACTGTGAATAAAAAAATGATATAGATAAAAAGGACCGAAAGTCAAGTTTAGACATATTTTTATATTTTTACAATAGTGATGTCAATTTTTATTTATTTTACTCTTTAGTGTTATAAATAAAGTATTTACTGGGAATAAAATAAAAAAATAACAAAGAAAAAATGACTGAAAGTCAAGTGTTAATTCAGACATATTTTTATATTTTTAAAATACTGATCTTCATTTTTATTTATTTAACTCATTTATGTTATACATAAAGTATTCACTGTGAATAAAAAAATAATATAGAAAAAATGATTGAAAGTCAAGTGTTAGTTCAGACATTTTTATATTGTTACAATAGTGATGTCCATTTTTATTTCAGTCTCATTAGCCCTCGTGTTGCAAAAAAGTAGACCGTAGTGATCCAAATCAACCAACCACTTTTATTTATTTTACTCTTTAGTGCTATACATAAAGTATTCGCTATGAATCAATAAGTAAAAATAACATAGAAGAAATGACTGAAAACCAATTGTTAGATAATACATACTTCTATATTTTTACAATAGGGATATATATATATATATATATATATATATATATATATATATATATATATATATATATATTTTTATTTATTTTACTCTTTAGTGTTATACATAAAGTATTCACCATGAATAAATAAGTAAAAAATAACATAGAAGAAATGATTAAAAACCAAGTGTTAGATCAGATATGTTTTTATATTTTTACAGTTTTGATGTCCATTTGTATTTATTTCACTCTTTTGTGTTATACATAAAGTATTAACTGCAAATAAAAAAATAACATAAAAAATGACTGAAAGTAAAGTGTTAGTTCAGACAAATGTTTATATTTTTACAATAGTGATGTCTATTTTTAAATATTTTACTCTTTAGTGTTGTACATAAAGTATTCACTGTGAATAAATAAGAAAAATAACAGAACAATGTCTGAAAGTCAAGTGTTAGTTCAGACATATATTTATATTTTTATAATGTTTATGTTTATTTTTATTTCTTTTGCTCTTTATTGTTATACTTTAAGTATTCACTGTGAATAAATAAAAAAAATAACATAGAAAAAATGTCCGAAAGTCAAGTATTAGTTCAGACATATTTTTATATTTTTACAATAGTCATGTCTATTTTTAAATATTTTACTCTTTAGTGTTATACATAAAGTATTCACTGTGAATAAATATGAAAAATAACAGAAAAATATCTGAAAGTCAAGTGTTAGTTTAGACATATTTTTATATTTTTACAATAGTTATGCTTATTTTTATTTATTTTACACTTTAGTGTTATACATAAAGTATTCACTGTGAATAAATAAAAAAAACATAGAAAAAATATCTGAAAGTCAAGTGTTAGTTCAGACATATTTTTATATTTTTACAATATTGATGTTATTTTTATTTTTTCTAGTGATAACAAGATTTCCTTTATTTAAAATACTAAACCACAAAAAAAGTATTTAGAGATTTCCAAATACCTTATTTAAATCTTGTTTGAACATCACCTGTTTAGTATCAGAATTAGTAACAGCTATTCTTTCTATTCTCAACTGAAAAAAATATTTACGAAATATGAATGTAGATAAAACACCAGATTATGCTGGAATGTTTTTTGAATATGGCCGATTTTAAACCTTAAACTTTTATTATCTCATGGGACGGTTTTTTGTTAAGTTCATACATTTTTCGCATCTTTAAAATGGATTTAGTTGTTCGGAAACTACAACAAAGGGATACATAATTAAATCTTTACGGAAAAAAGCGTTCTTTACCATTTTAACTCCACTCTTTGTTCCTGAGTTTTTCAAGCGGAAAAAGCCCCTAATACTGAGTCTAGGATTTCCTTTGAAGTCAGTAATTAAGTTGAAAAACTCGGAACTCGGGAAATTCTGTCTTTGTACCTGCCTTGTAGTTACATTGTGTAAACATTGTCGTCATAAACATCTCCCGGTTTCTTTTTAATTTTTCGTTGCATGGAATGTGACACCCACGAGAGATTAAATAAACAGATATACGCAAGATAAAAGATTAAATTTAATTGTTAAAAATACTAGAAATATTCATGTAAAATAAGCATGCATATATCGTATTACTTGGTTCCTTGTTTAAACGTATTAGGACAGCGAATTTAAATTTTTAATATTAAAAAAGAAACAGCGTATATTCTGAGTTTTGATTTAAGAATTACGAAGAATTCAAAAACTATTATATTTGACAGCAAATTTTCTTCTAGTCAAAATTCTACATTTAAATCTCCCGGAATTTATCTATCTATCTATCTATCTATCTATCTATGTATATATATATATATATATATATATATATATTATATATATATACATATATATATATATATATATATATATATATATATATATATATATATATATATATATATATACATATATATATATATATATATATATATATATATATATATATATATATATATCTATATATATATATATATATATACATATATATATATATATATATATATATATATATATATATATATATATATATATATATATATATATATATATATGTGTGTGTGTGTGTGTGTGTGTGTAGTATATCCAAATTATTTCACTTTAATATCTCTTTAAAAACCGGCTCTTTCCCATTCTAATTCCTTAAAATCTATTTTCTCAACCATAAAATGTCTTAATGAAAAGTGAGTCCTCCATTGAAAATTCTCCCAACACATTTCCCAAAGTTTTCTCTACAATAGACGTAAATTTCCTGTGCATTCAACCCATTTTCCAGCTGTCTCAATAAAATAACTCTTTCCTACAATGATCTAAGTTCGCTAAGTTTTTTTGTCCCTTGAAAAATTTCTATGATTTTCGCTCTGGGGTCTACCTGTTTTCGTGTAAATTCTCTTGTCTGCCACTGACGATGATGAAGTGAAGATGTCTTTTCCTGTCAGAGCTTAAATAAAATTCCATTTAGATCTCTTCAATGTGGATCGCCTGCTTCTTACTTTATTCCTGCTAGCTGATTAGTCTTCTCTTTTCCCAGCAAACCAAGGTAAGTAAAAACAGTTGGGGTTAGAACTATAATTTCAGTCGTAAAGGCCGTTTAGGTTTGCTGGATTTCCCTCCCCCTCATATATATATATATATATATATATATATATATATATATATATATATATATATATATATATATATATATATATATATATATATATATATATATATATATATATATTTATATTGTTTGTATATATGCGTGCATATGTATGTATGTACACTATTTATTTTTAAAAGACTGGATCAGTTTTTATTACATCTTTATCGGGATTTTGCTGAAGTTATCAGTAATGGTTGTAGAATATAACTTATCATACTATTAATTTTTACGGTTGAAATAAGTATCTATTTGTTTATTGGATTAACAAGAAGAAACAGATCTTGTGAACAATATAGAACCTTTAGAATTAAATGTTAGATTATTGTTAGAGCCTCCTTAAAGAAAATATACATCTACAGAATAATGAGTAATGATTTATCTAATGTTTCAGATAAAAAGACGTAACATATAACTTTATAGATCATAAAGATTTTTAAGGTTTTTAAAAGGAAAGTTATATGATATCCTTTACAAGAAAGTAGCGTCTGGAAAAATTCAGAGAGGATATTAAGAGTTAATTATATTATTAGGAGGATTATTATATTATTAGAGGATATTAAGAGATTTGAAAAGGTAACAAAAAGTAATGTACTTATCTCAATATTAAGCAGATGTTTGATAATTGGGAACTAAAATATATATGTACTAAATGAAATATCCAATTTTCATTATTTACCTTTAAAATTTGCTTCCGCTAAAAATCATCCAGGATATTAAAGCATTTAGTATATTAGAAGATTGCACTGCTGAAGCGTATTTTACGGGTACAACTTACATATTTCTAAAGAAACCGTAATAATTACGATTACATAGGATATTTTAAGTGCGGAAATCTAACATAAAGACATTAGACAAAAAATTTTAATAACGAGAAGGCAATTTTCCTTTGCTGTGTAAATATGCTGCAATAATACCTATTAATTTATAATGGGATGGGGAGATAGATATTAATATCGGTAACCTTGGTCCTAATTTCAATTATAGTTTTTGTTTTGAAAGAAAATATCATACATTAGCACCCAACCGACAAAAATAAGTTTTATAGTTGATAGTACAGTAAGGGGAAACACCTTTGTACAGAACTGCATGGGACGTAGTGTACATGGTTGACTGTCTGCAGAAAATTAGTTGCTGCACTAGTAGTATAGGTAATTTCCCAAACGTGGAACTAGCTAAAATTCATCTATAATACAAAGAAACATGACTAGTATAACGGGTTAAAGACTTTCCATTTATACCACCATCATTTAACGGCGTATTACTTATACAACATTTACTTCTCATCAGAGTTTGTGCGAGAAGGGTTTTTTTAAGTGAAAAAGTTAAAATTAATTGGGAACGAATAATAATGTATAGCATCAGTGACAATGCTTTACGTTCTGCAGAAGTTAATATACGAACTTTCGCTATAGCCCAGATATTGTTTTTTTTCACCCCAATACTATCATGTCAACCAGAACATATGATTTTGTCTGCAAAAGTTATGCATTCATATTATATGTGACGTGTCCAAGCACTCGATTCTAAATAGTATGATACAAAGAATGGATTTTCTTCTTGGTGTTTAGAAAAGACGGCAACATATTTCAGTTTTCATTCTTTTATTAAAGTTTAACTGCAATAGTCGATATAACGTCTTTATGCGAGCATAGAAGAATAATTTCTGAGCATGAGGAATGCAAATATAAAAAAAAGGTTCTTTCAGAATTTCTGGACTGCCATTATTTTGAGTTTGGATTTCTCTGTTTGGACATGTTTTACTGTTAGGATTATTCGATGTACTTAGTATTTTTACAGAAAGTTCTGCCGGAATTGTTAGATAAAAGACATATCCCCCAGTCATTCTTACTGGTTCCAGGATAACTCATTTCAGTCTACTCATTTCAGTCTTGACGTCTAGAGGTAACTTTTCTGCAGTGTTGAATAAATCATAGAGTCCTGGTTCATTGACAAATTCGAAGACTGAACCTATAATATATGTACTTCTACTTTTGAGGTCCTATAAAATAAAACTGTACAAGCCATTAACTGAGACAGATATGCTTTTCACATAGTTACTGTCTTTGGGAAGGTCAGAAATGATCTTGAAGTATCCAGAATTATCTCAAGATTCCTTGTAGTATTGACGCAACTGCTCTAACAAACAGGATTTTCTGACTGTCACTTTATGTAGCATGGGCCTTCTCATTAATAAATTACATTAATAAATTGCATTAATTAATTACATTTATCTAAAATTATCCCTGTTTTCTTTACGTGTCTTACCAGTTTGTGCCTTCTACTCTTTTCCTTATAGTCTCTAATTAAATATATTTGCAACCTCATGCTGTCACGTGATTTAGACTACAGTTTTTCTTACTTAGCATGTGCTGATTGGCCGTGTTTAACACAGTGTATATTACGGAAACCCAATAAATCATTAACTCTACAGAAGTATTTACTAGATAGATATCTGTAATTGATAAAAAACCA
>CM063505.1:77615582-77618082 GCA_032207245.1 Pardosa pseudoannulata
CATTATTTCTTATTCTTCAAGGGAGCATTTTACTCTTTAATTCCATTTCCCGAGCTGCTATGTAGCTTATTATGTCCCTTGTTAAGAAAGATACTAGGAATAACATTGTAAACAAAGAATTTAAATAATGATTTCTATTTTGTATTGTATTCTAAACAAAAATATTAGGAATCTTTAATCAGGGAGCTTAGAAAATTTCTTAGTAATTTTTTAAATATTTGACATTTCTGCTGAGTAATTAATTTTATTACTAATGACGAAAAACACTTAAATATGAATATATTTTAACTGTTTTTTATCTACACGAAATATACAATTTGTATTAAAATTAAAGATACAAATTAACTGGTTTCATCATTCTGTAAGATTGATATTGCAGAATTGACATTCCTATTAAGGGATTCATTCTTTTTTCGATTACGATGTTTTCTGAGTATATTTAGCCGAACGATGGCCGAATGGTTAGGGTGCTGAGTATATTTAAGATATAAAATTTCAGACTAAGAGAACAAAACAGAAGACATGATAAAAACTGCTTCTAGACTTCCCAAAATGCACTGTAATTTTGCATTTAATATTGTCATAGAAAAGAACAATACCTTCTGGAAAATACTTTATTTTTTTCTCAATTGCTAAGCTACAAAAATACACAATCCAGTCATATTGTGACTACTTGTCAAAATCTAAAATAACCACCTTAAGAAGAGCAGATTTCTGCGAGACGTTCAGGAAGAGAGTCAATTAGGTTTTTGAAGGTGTCCACTAGAATGTTGAACCATGAAGACTCCAGTGTCGTGGCTAGATACGCTGGGTTATGCGGCTGAGAATACATGGTGCGAACAAGAAGATCGAGGTGATCTCAATGATTCTCAATTTAGTTCAAGCCTAGGGAATTTGCTGACCAAGAAAGTACGGTAAAATCCTCCTGGTGCTCTTAGAACCAGCACATACACTGGGAGATTTATGACATGTCACAATGTCTTGTTGGTAGTTGCCATCACTCTGAGGAAAAGCCATTCGCTTGTAGGGGTGAACATAGTCCACAAAGACAGATGCATTTAAATGTGTAACCATCGTGCCTTGCACGATTTATAAGTGAACCCAGAGAATACCGTGGAAACCTTCCCCAGACCATAATGCTCCAGCTTGGACACTTCCGGCAATCATTGCAAGGTAGTTGATTTCAGAAGTTTCATACACCGTATACACCAACGTGCATCCGTCCATGATATATATAATAAGATTCATCTGAAAAAAATCAACCATCTCCAGTGTAAGTCGAGTTGGGGGTATAGGCGTTCAGAACCAGTCTTCGGTGCCAGTGAATAGCAGTTAGAATATGTTCACTAACCAGGAGTCTGATGCGGAGGAGCATACACAGCAACGTTTTCTAAACCGTCGTTTTGGAGACACCATTTGTAGCCTCTTCATTCACCAGGGCAGTCGTTTGCTCTGTTTTCACATCTATTCGCCCAAAATTATCTTCTTCACCGAATGTTGCCCATGATGCATCGAATTTTCCCACGTCACTGATTTTAGATAGTGCTATTTTTCCATGCGCGGTATGCGTTTACTATGGAAGTTCTCCAACAGTTTACAACATTAATTAGCCTTTTCAGAAATACTTCGACACCATGGCCTTAAAGCTAAGAATAGTGCTCTTTTTGACTTCAAATAAATCGCCACTATTCTGCATGACTGCAAAAACTGAAATGTTTTCTGAATACTTATAATACACTTTATTCTAAATTACCCTATTTTACTAAATTTTCTACTGGCTTTCTGCGATTGGTTATTTATCGTTGACCTCAAAATTTGGTTGAAGTCAGAACACTATGGCTGGACTGTGGCTTAAGGAATATATTTTTATAAGTAAACAAAATGTGTGTGTATGATTAATAGATTCCAATAAAAATAATATGTTATATTTGTTACATTCGTTGTAAGAATTTCATAAACCATGTAAACTTGAATTAACTTCTTTTGGTAAGGTGTTAAATTATTGCCATATTTAAATTAGCCAAAATAAGGAGTTTATATATATATATATATATATATATATATATATATATATATATATATATATATATATATATATATATATATATATATATATATATATATATATATATATATATATATATATATATATATATATATATATATATATATATATATATATATATATATATATATATATATATATATATATATATATATATATATATATATATATATATATATATATATATATATATATATATATATATATATATATATATATATATATATATATATATATATATATATATATATGTATGTGTGTGAGTCTCATGGAGTGAAAGAAAAATACAAAATACATTTCTACCAGGTATTAGCAGTTTATTCACACAGCTTATTCCATATTTGCCAATTTCTTTTAATAAGATTCTCAATCCAATAACAGGTCAACAGACTACAATATTTATCTTTTCAATCTCCTGGAATTTTGCATTATCTA
>CM063505.1:77620582-77628082 GCA_032207245.1 Pardosa pseudoannulata
TAGTAGTTACCTTCTCTACCAAAACTACTACCACTTCCTACTTCATTAAAAGGATTGTCCATAGTGCCATATTTGAATAAACGAATAATTTTAGGCTTAATAAGCAGATTTGTAAATGTGTCTTTAGTAGTTACCTGCTCCACCAAAACTACTACCACGTCCTATTTCATTAAAAGGATTGACCAAGTTGCCATATTTGGAAAAACGAATAATTTTAGGCTTAATAAGCAGATTTGTAAATGTGTCTTTAGTAGTTACCTTCTCCACCAAAACTACTAAGGGCCTCTGATTTGGATTACTAAATTCGAAAATAAATATTATTATTCTTAAAAAAGTTATAGAATAATTCAGAAGAAGAAAATTTACAAAATGCGAATGTTTATTTGGTTTCAAAATTAAATTTCAGATATTATGCAATAATACATGCGAAGAAACATCGCTGACAGTCTCACCAAGATCTGGTCTTGCCTTCAGCTCAATATCTACTGACTCCATATTTACTCCTCACAGAAGATATTTTAGTTTTAAAGTATATATAATATATTCTAAAATATGTTAATTGCACTAAAATAAAAATTGTAAAAAGTGGTAAATTTATCACAAAACAGTCTGTATTCGTAAAAAGAATTTGTAAAATAATGCAAGCACGTATTATCATATAGGTTTTTTAGAAGGAAATTTTCATACTTGCATGTTAGTTTTTCTGTCGAATCGGTTTCTTTTACTCCTAGAAATTATAAAAAAGAATTTGGAAACATTTAAATACTTGTATAAATATACAGTTTGTAACAATTGTTTTCCATGCGAGAAAAATGAAGTCCCTATTACTTCTGTTAAAATACAGCTAGTTACAAGTTGATTCAGTTGTGCCTTGATATAAAAACATAGAATTATTATTCTAATTGCATTATACATGATATACTCTTAATAACAGCAATTTCTACAAATTTCTCTCACTGAATTCTGAAACAATAGCCCTGCACACCTGAAAATATGATGAATATTATGTATAACATTTTTATCTAGTAAATATAATATTCTTTAGTTCATTTACATGAAAAAAATAGGAAAGGAAACTACATCCAAAAAAATCTCTCAGAATTTAATTAACTTGATATAACAACAAAGTTTTTTTTTTACAAAAAGGGCGAAAAAATTGAACTCATAATCTCCCTTTTGGATGATATTTGATTTTCTAGGTTTTTCTTCTGAGAAAAAGAAATAAAAATTCTAATGTTACATCAGTTTACTTTTATTCTATTGTATTAAGTAACATAATGCTAATTAGATAATATTTACTTCCTATTCAGTTCTTTTTTTCTATTTACCTAACACAAAGGATGGTAATTTCCTATTTTCTCAAAGATTAGGGCATAGGGTTGAAACCTATTGCTCTTTGGAAACTATAATTTGTCTGAACTATTAATTCAATTAGAATTTAAAAATTAAAATAAATTAAATTTTTTTTTATTTTTAAAAATATTAATAGTTTTGATCTTTGACAATTTTGAGTTATTTTAATGTCGTCTGTACAAGACACTGTGTTGATTTTCAGACATTTATTATTATATTTTGTAATTTTAGTCACAGAATCTTTAAATTTTCTCTTAGTTTTTAAAATTTCCTCTTGTACAGGAAAATGAAAAATGTAAGAAATGTTGATATCACCCCCCTTTTCGAGCGTTTAAGGCTATTATTTCAAGCCCTAATTTCCCCGGTTAAGTGCAGGCGATTAAATTTAGAAATTTATCACATTATAAATAGGTAAAAATAACATTTTTTCTAGCATTATGACGTCATTCCTTTAACCACCTCATTTAATAATTTCTTATTTTAAATTATTTAAATATCGTCTGCATTATTTTCATACATTTTTTCCCTGAATTATATTGTGTAAATAATTGTCTTTTATATTTGGCTGAAATAATAGATTAGGCACATATGTGATAATTTTACATTTTATCATCGATTATTTTTTGTTGCAAGATAATTCTCAGCCAAGAAACAAACCAGTCTGCCTCATACGGTACTTTCTGCAAAATTAAAAATTTCACTTGTCACGTCATATGACGGGCTATATGCTAGTTTCCCAACATTTACAGTGCTGGAACTATTGGCTGACATATGAATATATGGCCGAACTATGGCCGATTGGTTAGAGTGCTGGCCTTTGGAATCGGAGTTCGTTGGTTCGAATCCCACTGAGGCATGGATGTTCGTAGCCGTTCGGAATCGGCTTTAAACTGTAGGTCCTGGTCTCATTAGCCCTCGTGTTGCAAAAAAGTAGACTGAAGCACTCCAAACCAAAACCAAACCAAAGCATATGAATATATGTTCTGGTAAAATCTCTTCCAAAAGGCAATGGTCATTAGGCACAATTACATAGGACAATTACATAGTCAAATTTTTACTGCCAAAAACGGGATGAGTTCTCAGTTTAATTATGCTTTTAGTGACTTCTCTATTTTCATTTATCTCCCGTATCTAATGTTTAATCTCAACAGATTTCTGATCTTTTAATTTATATCTTTCTTATTATCTTGCAACAATGCAAAGGCATGTTAAGAAAACACGATAATATTTTTAATTATTAATTAATTTGTCATTATCGTGCACATAAATTGTTGTATATATACAATTCACATTTAAAACACAGGACTTCTATTAATACAAGTGTTGTAACACGCTTTGCTTCAAATAGCGTAAGACCGCTAATGTTTGTACTTCGTAGTTGCAATTGTTTAGAAATAATCATTGTTTTCAGTACTGTATTTCAACGTATTTTAAAAATAGATATAATTTTAATGCAACCTACAAAAACAGTACAGTTTCTACTCAATATTATTTGCATATATTTGTTATCATAAAGAAATTTGTAACTTGCTGCTAATTGTTTATTATTTAATTAACATGTTTCACCCTATTCATTATATGAAACCTATATAAATAATTTATAAATCTGTGAATTAAATAAATTAAAGTGCCAGCTCTTTCTATAGAAGGGCCTAAAGAAAAGACAAATATGGAGAAAAAGACGTTTAAAATTCTGTTTTTTAATATATTCGTTAGTATTACCATTTCCATAAATAACTTTTAAAATTTTGGAAAAACTTATTTCAAATTCAGCAAACATGTTTAAAAAGTTTAAAACTATTGTTTGAGATTAGCCCGTCATATGACGGGACTAGTAAAATTTGTAATTTTCCAGAATTGTAAAGTACCCGATGAGGCAGTTAAAAATGGTTTGTTTTTTGCCTGAGAATTACCTGGTACACACTAAATAATTTCTTTATCTTCATACTCCTTTAAAGTCTCCAGATACTGTGAATACAGTTTAGAATTAAGTTGAATTCATTTTGAAAAATATTTCAAAGTTTTCTCAGCTAGGTCAAAATTATCGTTAAGTTCTTCCTAATTTTATTTTCCTCAGTAATTAGTAGAAATAAAGGAATGAAACTATCATATCCAATACATCATGGCGGTAGATAGAATTTGCTCTTAATACCAGTAATAAAATTTTCATTGCAACCAAAAATAATCGATGATTAAATTTAAAAATATCACATATGTACCTAATCTATTATTTAAGCTTAATATAAAATAAAATTATTTAAGCAATATCTAAGTTCAGGGATAAAATGGAAGAAAATAATGCAGCGATATTTAAGTAATTTAAAGTAGGAAATGATTAAATGAGAGGGTTAAAGAAATGACGTCACAATGCTAGAAAAAAGATATTATTGTTGCCTATTTATTATGTGACGAATTAATAAATTTAATCACCTGTTCTTAACCCGGGAAGATAAAGCTTGAAATAATGACATTAAAAGCTAGAAAAGGAGGAAGGGGTGGATGTCAAACTTTGCTAACTCATCAAGAATCCAATATGGTTACCTCTATCCATTCCAGGTACAACCGCTTTCATAAATTCGATGACAGATAGAGAGATAACTTAGGCTATTTTTATATAGAGGATGAGAATATGAAATAATTGATATTTTAGTATTTTTTGGGAAAATAACGTTATAAAACATCATTATTTTTTCATTATTTAAACTTGCTGAGGAGGAATATGCATTAGCAAATGTAGGTGCACAATGTAAAACCAAAAGTTTTCAAACGGAAGGACGCCATATCTTAAGAAGTTCTACAGACGTGAAAAATAGCGAATATAAATCTTTCTGTGGTTAGCGAATAATAAAAGACTGTGATGATAAAAGGATGTAAAATGTAGGATAATCATATATTTTCTTGGCAAAGAAAACTCCAAGAAGTATGAAAAGTATCCTTTAAGATGATGTAAAACGTTTACTATTAGTTTCCCCATAACGTGATATAAAGTAGAGGACTGGATTGGAAATTAAGTGGGAAATTGTTCTTCAAGAGTAATTAGTAATTATAAATATTAGTAATTATAAACATTAAAACGAAATAAAGTAATATATAAATTATCAATCTTAATGCTAGTCTTTATAGCTTCCTTATAGTTTAAGGTATATCATTAATTACATTCCCAAAGATTAAATTATTTGGCTACAATAATGCATATCAAAACACATAAAGTTTATCTAACGAAAGAAATTTTAATGTAGATAATATGTCAAATTTGTTTAGATCGCTGAATTCAAACTTCTTTCAATTTTATATGCATACTAGTTAAATTGTGTGACTTCTGAGAGGAAAATATCAGTTAAAATTTGACTTAGTTAAAGATAGTTCTAAATGACAAATAAAAATCAACAAAAACTAAAGACATTGAAACTGTAAACTCTTAAGGAAGTTCATTTATGCCCTATATAATAATAGCCTATGTTATCTGTCCGTCCGTCCTCGAATTTATCAAGCGATTGGACCTGGAATAGATAGAGGCATCCATATTGGATTCTTAAATGAGTTAGGGTTAGCAATATTCAAATCGAGTTTGAAAACGTTCCAAATACACTCATTTACTCTTTTCGATTATTTTATGCCATATTTCCCCCGATTAAGAGCAGGTGATTAAATTCATCGATTTGTCACATTATAAGTAGATGAAAATAACATTTTTTCTAGCATTATGACGTCATTCCATCTCATTTAATCATTCCTTATTCTAAATGACTGAAATATCGTCAGCATTACTTTCATACATTTTATCACTGAACTTAGATAATACGTAAATACTTTTCTTTTATATTTGGCTTAAATAATAGATTAGGTACATATGTGATAATTTTAAATTTAGTCATCAATTATTTTTTGTTGCAATGAAAATTTTACCACCTATATTAACATCAAATTCTTTTCATAAAAGGAGTATTTCACGTACTATTAAATATCTAACGTTTAGGTTATATATCTTTGAAAATTAAGAAGTTTGTTCATTTGTGTGTTTGTTTTTATACATAACCACACGGTTTGGCATCGATTCTCTAAATTTTGGATATCATTCATATATACCGCCAAAATATCACTGTCAATATTATAGCCTTTGCTGTTCATCCTATCCTGTAATATGACAAGATAAATTAAAGTTGGCAACTAACGGGGGGTCAGTAAAGATAAACAAATTATTGTGTGTGTATGAGATAATTCTCAGCCAAAAAAGAAACCATTTTTTTACCTGCCTCATAGGGTACTTTACAATTCCTGAAAATTAAAAATATTACTGATCCCGTCATATGTTTGGCTCTAGGCTAATTTATATTAGTTTTCTAACTATTCGGCTGATATCCTGTTATGATCGTAAAGTAACGAAATGCTAGACAGTTGCCGGTTATCATCTTAACTACAGTGGTTACTTAATTAGTATGTAAACTTTAAGTTTTTGCTCAAAAAGTAAAAACTGCAGAAGAGCAAAGAATTTATGACAAAAATTTAAAAACTTAGTTTTTTTGATCAGTCATTTCATAAAAATATATTTCATTATATTATTCTGGACTGTCTTATCACTCAAAAAAGCTCTTTTGGAAACAAGCTTTGAATATGAAATTCGAATCCCAAATGCAAGATCGTGTTCAATTGAAGACCTAGAATGCCGTAGACCTCGACAACGTTCCCGATCTTCCTCGATATGAGGCAGTGACGTTGTTCCGGTTAGTGACAGGACATGACTGCCTAAGTGAACATCTCCACAGAATTGGCATTTTTGACTACCCTCTTTGTTCTTTATGTGACCTTGGAGAACCTTTAAATAGAGGTCATCTGCGTCGATGCGAGGCACTTCGCGGTTCTTCCGACTCCGAGACTACCCTGTATTGGAGAGCCAGAGAACGCCTGAGTCAATGAGTTCGGTCAATATTACTTTTGTTATTTGTTCAGTTGTTCCAAAATTGTTATTTTTAGAATTGTAACCTGCCTTGCCATTAGAAATAAAAAAAATATTAAAAAATTATTAATTAGGATTAGCTGTATTCGTTTTTTATACTTTTTCCTTTTTTATACTTTCAAGACAGTTACTTAGGTTTGGTTTGGCTTACAGTACTATACTGGGCTATTTTGCAATATTAGGGTTAATAAGACTGGGACCTACTATTTAAAGCCGGTTCTGAACGGCTACCATCAGCCGTGCTATCAACAGGATTTAAACCCACTAACTGTGGTACCGAAGAGTAGCGTCCAATACATTCAGTCACCATAACAATATTTAGTAATAGTTTGTCAATGTTGAGATATGTTTTATAAAATAATTTATATCTCAAATTTGATAGTTTTCCTTAATTTTAGTATATATATAATCTTCTAAACTACTCTTCTAAAATACATACTAAAATATTAATAGCCGAATATTTAAAGAAACTAGAAATTCAAATTTTTTTTCTTGGAAAGTACGAAAAAATTATTCGCCAGTAAAAACGTTAATTTATCTTCATAGCGAGGATTCTGCTATGTACTATAAAAACATTCTTTTAATTTTTACTATAAGTGAATATAGTAACAGAAAATATTTTACTCAATAGCAAATTTTAAACTTACAGGATGTTACACTGAACTAATTTGTTTTCCCCACCCTGTAATTATTACACAACGTACTGGCTTAATTATGCATGCTTGATATGGAATTAGGATGTCAAATATCAGGTATTAAAATGACCATTTACATGAATAGATCATTAAAATTATATCGTTGAATAATTTAAGAATGAGATGAATGTACATGTTATTTATATTTAAATATACTAAAATTATTACTAAAGAGCCAAATGCTTTTGGAAACTTGCAGGTTGAATGAATAAAAGTGCTGCCTTTGATGTTTATCAGAGGGGATTTCTCTAGCTCTGTCATTCTTAGAAAGTCACCAAAGGGCTCATTTTAAATTTTTTAATGTACTGAAAAATAATCGGTTATGCACTCTAGAACGGTCATTATTTTCATAGTAACATTTTCTTTATGCTGTAGTGTAAAGGAAAAGAAAACAATTTCTTAGTAAATCATACCTTTTATGAGAAAATTTGATATTTATGCTTCTAAACGATGAGAATATCTTAAATGAAGGAATTCAATAGTCAAAATCAAATGTTA
>CM063505.1:77638082-77643082 GCA_032207245.1 Pardosa pseudoannulata
TAATTTAATACACTTATAAAAACAACTGTATCAGTACTGCAGAATAATAACATATTTCTGAAAACTAAAGTAAAAACAATTGTTAGTTATTCGGTTGGACCTCTATTCTTCGTGAAAGTTTCTCGAAGAAAAGGTTAAATTAGAACCAGATGAAATTAGTTTTCTATATTTATTTAAGTTCTATATATTGTTTTCAAAGCGGCCCCCTTCTGAACATCTAGTTCTGCAAACTTAATATGTTGAAAAGTATATTTTTTCGAAGTACACTTGTTTTGAACGTATAAACTTGTAATGCCCCCTACCCTTTCAAAGAGTTTATTGCTATTAAATTGTTATTTGTCTTTGCGATTTACAGAGAAGTCTATATAAAATTCTTTTATTGGCAGTTAAACGTATTTTAAAATTTCTAAACTATTCACTGCTTTCTACCAAGTTATCACCAAGATAGTTCTTAAGGCGTGTTGTATTTTAACTATTTCGAATTGTTAGATAAGCAACATTCGCATGATATGAATGAAATGTTTTTCAACAACCATATCCACATTTTTAAACATTTTAGGCTTTAACTTTAAATTTGTGTTCCACAATTGTACACATCAATGAAATCCTTATTCTTAGTAATTTGAAAGTTTTGTAATTACAATTGTAGTGTAAATTTGATATTGAAATTCTTTACTTCCCGCTGGATATATCACGAAATTGGGTAGAAATAATTGATATTATTGTTGCCTATTCGAGATGCAATGCCATTCACTTCCGTTACAGAATTTTTGTAATTCAGCTGAGATTTAAATAACGTATTCATTAGGATAAATCACTTAGGTGATTTTTTATTTCGATAAAAGTTATATTTTTATATCTGTAAAATTTGAGTTATATATAGTTACAAAAACCTACAAAGCGTACTTAATAACCTAATGGTTCATTATTAAGATTATTCAACCATCCTAATTGCTTAAGAATCTTATAATTGATGAAAGTATGGTTATAAGATCTCTTATCTCCTAATCAATAACTCTTATGCAATTTATTAATATTCAGGGAAATTTATGCCCATGTCATACACTATGCAGTTTTCTGCTTTCCTTCGTAACTTTTCAAATACATTATTTTGACTACCGCACAGTAATTTTGTGTGTTTTTGTACTTAAAATTGCAAAGAATGTCGAAAGATAGCTTTAGAACATTAAATTTTTTAAAGATAGCCTTATTATGAGGATATAAAAATTTTGTTGAAAGAAACACATAAAACACTAAAACAAACCCGTGGAGACGGGCTCCGGCATCTGAAGCCCAAGTGTTATAAAAACATTTCACACAAAATCATCCACCCTTGTGTTGCAAAAAGTAGACCGCAGCACTCCAAAGCAAACCAAAGGAAATCAAAATCATCCAGTATAAATAAACTTTTCAATTTTTCAGTAGCTGTCTTATAGGTCTTCTAGACCCAACAACGCCGAACGATGGCCGAATGGTTAGGGTGCTAGCCTTCGAAACAGGAGTTCGTGGGTTCGAATCCCACTATGGCATGGATGTTCGTAGCCGTTCGGAATCGGCTTTAAGCTGTAGGTCCCGGTCTCATTAGCCCTCGTGTTGCAAAAAGTAGACCGTAGCACTCCAAACCAATCCAAAACAAATCCTAATTGTCATTAATTTGGTTTCTATAGATAATACTAAATGCAGACCTACTGGAGTTCATCCATTCACTTTCAAAATGTTACATATTGGAATACTATAAGTGCGAATGAAGTATCTTCAAAGTAAAAACAAATCTATTTGAGAAAAAAATTTACAAAAATTGTGTTCTGAAATTGTAAATTGTAATTGAATCTTAAAATATGGAATTTTAGAAAATGCTGACTAACTAAGATATGACGACATTAGAAATGAAAAGTTATTAACTCTGGCAAGCAATTTCATTTTGTAACAGAAAACATGGTCTGTATTCCGATTGTGAATTCTTTAATTACTAGCCTTATCCCTATAATATCATTATATATAATATCCCTATAATATCAATGTTATTATAACCCTATAATATCATTGCATCTACTGGTATATTAATAATATATAATTACTAATAGAGTATAAATGAAAAAAATTATAACAATACAATATAGAATTTCAACTGCATAGAAATATATTTACTAACTAGCATATAGCCCGTCACATGACGGGATCAGTAATATTTTTAATTTTACAGAATTGTAAATTTTAAGCAGTAGGTCCCGGTCTCATTAGCCCCCGTGTAGCAAAAAAGTAGACCGTAACACTCCAAAACCAAAGCTAGACCCAACAACATGTATTTACATAATCTTCTCTAAATATTTTTCTCAAAAAGAGATACTTTTTATTTATTCGGGAGCTTGAGATCTAATGCATGTGCATACATTTTTGCATGTTTAAATACAGTTGGAAGTTGGAGGATAGATGCTGCCAAACATGCATCGTTATTTGACTATATTGAAGAAATATAAAGATGACACAAATATGTGATTTAAGTTTTTATGTGTCTTATATCTGTGCTTCCGGAATACGAATAAAAAAAATCTACAGTCCAATATACTTTTAAAAATTAATATTTCAAATAATCCGAAATATAGTTTGAACTTTTAATTGTAACTATTCGTAGCGCATCTCGTCTCGGGTTAAAAAATAATTTTTGATTAAAATGCAAGATTATTTAAAAACAAAAAAAAATTAGTCATCGTACAATATTTCTGAAACCTGCTTCTTCCACAGAGCATAAAAAGTTGTTACTTTTATTCTTTCATTTTATCATTAGAACTTATAAAGTAACCTTACTGTGTATAGTTTTCACTCACGTTTAATGTTCTTTGTTTAACACTATTATTTCAAGTTATGCAATATTTTGCAACTTCTTTTCCCGTATCACATTATGAAATCATTTATACCTCAGGAAAATACTTTGCGATTTTAAAAAGAAGGCTAAATATTGTGACAAATATATTAAAAAGCAACCACTAAAGTCTTGAATAATAAATATATAAAATTATTGTGCCTGAAATATTGTAAGCTTACAATTTTAATACAGAAATATGTCGAAATGAAAAATTTTTACTCTTTAAAATAAAGTTGTAGAAAAAGGTTTTAGGTTCGATAATGTCTACCTTAATCGTTTCATAACAAAAATTTATTTCATATTTATCGTTGTTCTCTGAAATTTAAAATAATTCCTTGTCCCTTCAAATTGAAGAAAAATTTCTTATATTTCGGTGATAAATTAAAACATTATCTATTTAATGTATATTATTGTCTATTTATATTTAATAATCTTATTTTCTGTTTATATTTAATATATCTTATTTCTTAATATACCTCATTTACAAATTATATTCTAGTTAGAATAAGTATAGGTTATTTGCTAATCATTAAAAAAAAACTTAGGTAATTTCATTGGTTAAATATATCAGTTTTTAACTTATAATTACTGAAATACATCATTATAACAATTCTAGTATAATTTCTACACTTTACCGATATCTAAATTTAAATAAATATTATAATATTCAGCTTGTTATGTGAACTTTGAAGACATATTTAGTAGACCATGTGCGCTAAACATTCAAAACAAATATGCACAGTCAGTATTACTGACTGCACGTTTTTATCTTTCCTTTATAATTCTTCAAATGCATAATTATATTAATCGTACTGTTCATTTATCTCATTTACCGTATTTCACGTTTAAGAAAAAATTCATAATATTAGACATCTTAGGTGAACTCTTATAGAAAATCATGAATGTACATATCAAATTGTAGATTCTTTGCTAATCATTTAAACCAAAAACTTATAGGTAATTTCTTCGGTTAGACATATCAGTTTTTAACTTATAATTACTGAAATACATCATTATAACAATTCTAGTATACTTTTTACAGTTTACCAATCTCTAAATTTAAATAAATATTATAATATTCTGCATGTTAAGAAAACTCTGAAGAGATATTTAGTACACCATGTGCACTAAACATTCAAAACAAATATGCACAATCAGTATTATTGACTGCACGTTTTTATCTTTCCTTCATAATTCTTCAAATGTACCTTATATTAATCGTACTGTTATCTCATTTACCGTATTTTACGTTTGAGAAAATATTCATAATATTAGGTATCTTAGGTGAACTCTTATAGATATTCATGAATGTACTGATCAAATTGTAGATTTTTTGCTAATCATTTAAATAAAAAATTTATAGGTAATTTCATCAGTTAGACATATCAGTTTTTAACTTATAATTATTGAAATACATCATTATAACAATTCTAGTATAATTTCTACACTTTACCGATATCTAAATTTAAATAAATATTATAATATTCTGCATGTTAAGTGAACTCTGAAGACTGACATATTTAGTAGACAATGTGCGCTAAACATTCAAAACAAATATGCACACTCAGTGTTATTGACTGTACGTTTTTATCTTTCCTTCATAATTATTCAAATGTATCTTATATTAATCATACTATCTTATTTACCGTATTTTAAGTTTGAGAAAAAATTCATAATATTAGGTATCTTAGGTGAACTCTTATAGAAATTCATGAATGTACTGATCAAATTGTAGATTTTTTGCTAATCATTTAAATAAAAAATTTATAGGTAATTTCTTCGGTTAGACATATCAGTTTTTAACTTATAATTATTGAAATACATCATTATAACAATTCTAGTATAATTTCTACACTTTACCGATATCTAAATTTAAATAAATATTATAATATTCAGCTTGTTATGTGAACTTTGAAGACATATTTAGTAGACCATGTGCGCTAAACATTCAAAACAAATATGCACAGTCAGTATTACTGACTGCACGTTTTTATCTTTCCTTTATAATTCTTCAAATGCATAATTATATTAATCGTACTGTTCATTTATCTCATTTACCGTATTTCACGTTTAAGAAAAAATTCATAATATTAGACATCTTAGGTGAACTCTTATAGAAAATCATGAATGTACTGAT
>CM063505.1:77645582-77663082 GCA_032207245.1 Pardosa pseudoannulata
GGAAAAAGCCATCAGCATTTCAATGCTCCACCAGGGGGCCGTGTGTGAGTACGCTCACCAAAACGGTTGTGTTGCACCTTTACCGGAGTCATTCCGCGAGCCGAAAGAGCTCCGCGCGGAAGCAAACTTTAAAGGGGCACTCTGCCGAAGGGAGCTTGGCAGGGAAGCATACCGCATGGCGTCTGTCACGGATTTATTACTGGCTGTGGTTACAGTTGTCGCTCTGGCTCAAGGAGTCGCTGCTAATCTGGCGTTGACAGGTAAGAGGCAAGCTGTCAGACGCATGCTAGTTTTTGTTTTTGCTTCATGTGGAGGTTAGTGTCGTCTGGAATATAAATAATTAAATAATGCGAGAGAGGAACGAAAGTTATCCAAAAATATATTTTGAAATGAATGAAAGCATATAAGTACTGTCCACGAGGAAAATAAATTTTTATATTTCTATAAATGAACTATTTACGAAAAACGTGTTGATGAAAATCTTATTTTTAATAGAAAGTTCATGCAATCTACCTTATCAAAATATTTTATTGCATATACACGTATGTATTTATATGTGTATATCTAAATACAACTCACTTTATATATATGCACATCTATGAAATAAATCTATTGAAAAAACAAGTACAAATACATAGAACCGAAAAGATAAATTTTATTTCAAATATGTTTTTCAATAAGCATTCTATGGGAGAATTTAAAAAGAGACTTGAATTAGTTGGAAATATGCGAGCAAAAACATAAGGATCTGTACTTAATATATATATATATATATATATATATATATATATATATATATATATATATATATATATATATATATATATATATATATATATATATATATATATATATATATATATATATATATATATATATATATATATATATATATATATATATATATATATATATATATGTACTTGCTGAAAAAGATAGATTGAAAATTTAAATGTTACATTTTATTTTATTCAATATACTTGTTTATATATATATATATATATATATATATATATATATATATACATATATATATATATATATATATATATATATATATATATATATATATATATATATATATATATATATACATATATTACACATATCTATATATGTGTGTGTTTGAGTGTGTAATGTATTTCAATAGCACAATAATTGGGAGTTTAAATGGTAGGTACACAATTTTATTTTTATAGCATTACGCAATACTAATTTAATAATTATTTGATCAGTATCATGCAAAATTGAGATTTGTGATGGAAATATATAAATTGACACTTCGGAAGCACAACTAGTGATATCGATTATAGTTAGTAACTACTTATATCTATTTGTATTTTCTTAATGTACCCAAAAAGTAGACTGTTTATATATCAGGCTATATATAAGACTTATATAAGTTGTTTATAAAGTTGTTTACTGTTTATATATAAGACTATATACTTTCTATAAGACTGTTTGAGTAATTGAGCATATTGAGAAATTTTTTAAGTATTATAGATATTGCTACAGGAATTAGTTACAGAGTTTGTGTATATATATGTATATATATATATATATATATGTCTATATACACACTTATACATGCATATATGTGTGTGTGTGCGCTGATGTGCGTCTGTCTTTTAGATGGGCATATATATATATATATATATATATATATATATATATATATGTATGTATAAAGTACAGAACATTTATACATTCTTTCTAATATATTTATATGAATGCATAAAATTGTATAAAATGATCTCTTAAATTTATTAAGTGAGAAACTAAAAAAAATATATGGCTTTAAAACATGAATATATATCTTAAAAAGATACATAATTACATGGTATTTTTTTTAGCTTGAATTCAAGGAATTTAATGATATTCCCTAAGACGCTATATAATGGTAGTTGATTGAATAAATTCATGTGAGATTTATTCGTAAAATATTTATTAAAATAAAGACGAATTATTTAAGCGAGGTATAAAAATATAATAGATTTGACTCTTCTGTACAAAGCAAGTCACTACGTAGTCAATTTTTATTTTGCTCAGGCACTCTGTATTCAGTCTTTAGCTCTGTACAAAAAAATATTTTTTCCTAAATTCTAGGCTTTCATACAAAAGTTAACTCCATGCTAAAACTGCACTTATCGTAGCTCACTTTCCGGATTTTCTAAAATACATTGACGAATATTATGAAATAACTAATATTAGTTGAAAACCGAAACTCTGAAGGAAAAATTAACACCTAGCGGGTGGGCAATGTATTTTTACGTTTTTTGCAGTCTGTTACTGGAGCGCGGGTCAAGTAAAAATGCGTATTTAGTAAATTTGTGGTGGATACCCGCTAACCATCACAAATCTACTAAATGCGTATAATTATATGCACATGTCACTTTATATGAGCGTTGTTTACGTTGCTATGCAACGATTTGCATTTTTTCTTTACAAAAGTTATGATTGTCGAGTTATTTTTGAGTTTCAATTTCGTCTTCAATTCGTAGCTCTAGAACGTACAAGTCGTGTTTCGTCAATTTGAAGCTTGGTTTTTTTTTATTGTTGAATACAAAATTGATAAAATGACCCGTTGTGACAAAGATAGAGATAAAAGGAATATGCGCTGACAGGCTATCGGACTTTAATTTTAAAAATCGTTTATTTTTGTAATTTCGTAAAAATATTGTTCATTTTTTGTTAAATAATCATACAGTATATATTAAAGTGTAAAATAAAAAAAGGTTCGTTCATAAAAACAAAGTAGTTTTCGATTTACTGTGATTTTTCTGAATAACTAAACTTTCGCGCGATTCAAGAAAAAACGCCCGCTGCACGCACAAGTTGGCGATGAAGTATACCCTCATACCAAGTGTTAAAATCGCTCTCTGATAAAATTATGCTTATGATTATTCATTTTTTTACAGCTGACAAAATTATTTTAAAAGAAGAAAAAATGCAAAACAATCAAGCATTAATTCAAATATGAATGACTTTTAGAAAAATAGAAAACAATGTTGTCTAAATGTATTTTACAATATTTAACTCGATATCTATAAAATATTTTCTATGAATTAAAATATACATTTAAAGCATTGCATCAAAACTTCTTGAATCTACTGCTTGAATCCATTTTAACATTGCCATGTCATAAGTGGGATTTAAACCGAAAGTCGTCAGTCTCAAAAGACACCTTTTTCTTCTATCTTTACTATTAAGATAAAGTTACCCTGCTAAATATTTTTCACTGTTAATGTCTGAGAAGAAAAATGTGCATGACTTGTCTTTTTGAACCCACTAAACAAAATAAATTGTATCCTATGAAAAATTAAATTTGGAATAATAAAGTTCTGTTATGATGGTAAAAATGTAAGTCATAATCAAAATTTACACACTGTACGTTGATTCTCTTATAGAAAAAAATGACACTGATGAAATCACGGAATCCACCTGTACGGATTGGACAGATAGAGAGTTATCATGTATTCCGAAAAGATAGAAAACTGTTTCAAACTATGAAATGAAAATCGTGAAGTACAGTAGCAATATCCATCGTCATAGCTATTTGAATATCATTTAGAGTTATAATCTAATAGTAATAGCTAACTATATGAAGTCTTAAAGTTTGAAAGCTTTTGGACTGTTATAGTTCCTTTACTACTTTACAATGGATAATGAACTCGAAAGTTACAGATTGGATCAATACGAAATCTTTCCAGTAAAATGGAATAAAAAATGAGAAATATGGATCTAAAATGCAACAGTCTACCTCTGTAGACACCATGTCGAAATAAAAATAAAGGGATAGTCTTATGAATTAACTAATTATTATGTAAAACATTGTCTAATTCATATGTAAATTATGAAATATTTAATTCTTATGTAAATTATTATGAAATATTTAATTATTCTATAAATTATTATGTAAATTTTTGTCCAATTCATAATAACATAGCATAATAAGAACTCTCTATCTGTACGGGTTGGAAATATAGGCAGTTATCATGTATTCCGAAAGGATAGAAAATATTCTAAACTATGAAATGAAAATCACGAAGTACAGTTGCAATAACCATTGTCCTAGCTATTTGAATATCATTTAGAGTAATAATCGCATAGTAATAGGTAACTATATGTATTGAAGTCTTAGCTATAACACTTAATGTTTGAAAGATTTTGGATTGTTATAGTCCCTTTACTACTTTACAATGGATAATGATCTCGAAAGTTACAGACTGAATCAATACGAAACCATCACAAACTTCCAAGTCAAAATGGAAGATAAATATGAGAAATCTCGAACTAAAATGCAACAGTCTACCTCTGCAGACACCACGTAGAAATAAAAATAAAGAGAGAGTCTTTTAAATTATCTAATTATTAAGTAAAACGTTGTCCAATTCATATGTAAATTATTATGAAATATTTAATTATTATGTAAATTATTATGTAAAACGTAGTCCAATTCATAATAACATAGCAGAATATGAAATCTCTATCTGTACGGGTTGGACAGATACAGAGTTATCATGTATTCCTAAAGGATAGAAAAATGATTTAAACTATGAAAGGAAAATCGCTAAGTACAGTTGAAATAACCATCGTCCTAGCTATCTGAATATTATTTACAGTAATAATCTCATAGTAATAGCTAACTATATGAAGTCTTAACAATAACTCTTAATGTTTTAAAGCTTTTTAACTTTTATAGTCAATTTACTACTTTAGTATGGATAATGAACTCGAAAGTTACAGATTGAATAAACACGAAACCATCACAAACTTCCAAGTCAAAATGGAAGATAAATATGAGAAAATGGATCTGAAATGCAACAGTCTACCTTTGCAGACACCACGTCGAAATAAAAATAAAGAGAGCGTCTTTTAAATTATCTAATTAAGTAAAACGTTCTCCGATTCGTATGTAAGTTGTTATGAAATATTTAATTATTATGTAAATTATCATGAAATATTTAATTATTATGTAAGAAATTATGTAAAACGTTGTACAATCCATAATAACATAGCACAATAAGAATTCTGTATCTTGTACGGATTAGACAGATATAGAGTTATCATGTATACCAAAAGGATAGAAAAATGATTCAAACTATGAAATGAAAATCGAGAAGTACAGTTCCAATAACCATTGTCCTAGCTATTTGAATATCATTTAGAGTAATAATCTCATAGTAATAGCTAACTATATGTTTTGAAGTCTTAACTATAACACTTAATGTTTGAAAGCTTTTGGACTGTTATAGTTCATTTAATACTTTACAATGGATAATGAACTCGAAAGTTACAGATTGAATCAATACGAAACCATCACAAACTTCAAGTCAAAATGGAATAAGAATATGAGAAATCTGGATCTAAAATGCAACAGTCTACTTCATTAGACAACACGTCGAAATAAAAATAAAAGGATAGTCTTTTGAATTATCTAATTATTATGTAAAACATTGTCTAATTTACATGTAAAATATTATGAAATATTTAATTATTATGTAAATTATCATGAAATATTTAATTAGTATGTAAAAAATTATGTAAAACCTTGTCCAATTCATAATAACATAGCAGAATAAAAACTCTGTATCTGTACGGGTTGGACAGATAGAGAGTTATCATGTATTCGGAAAGGATAGAAAAATGATTTAAACTATGAAATGAAAATCACGAAGTACAGTTCCAATAACCATTTTCCTAGCTAAGTGAATAACATTTACAATAATCTCATAGTTAACTGTATGTATAGAAGTCTTAACTATAACAATTAATGTTTGAAAGCTTTTGGACTGTTATAGTCCCTTTACTATTTTACAATGAATAAAGAACTCAAAAGTTACAGATTGAATCAATACGAAACCATCACAAACTTCCAAGTCAAAATGGAATATGAATATGGGATATCTAGATATAAAATGCAACAGTCTACCTCTGCAGACACCACGTCGAATTAAAAATAAACGGATAGTCTTTTAAATTATCTAATTATTATTTAAAACGCTGTCAAATTCATTCTTAAATTATAATGAAATATTTAATTATTATGCAATTTATTATGAAGTGTTTAATTATTATGTAAATTATTATGAAATATTTAATCATTATGTATATTATTATGAAACATTTAATTATTATGTAAATTATTACTTAACCAGTAGAACAATGCCAAACAATTGAGTCTATTTTTAGTAGTACAAGATGATATACACCTAAAATAACCTGACCACTTTCTCACCAATTCGTTTTATTACGTCAAAAGCGGTACTTTAATTTATTTTAAGAATTATCCTGAAAACCTGACCTCCTATTCTTCATTCTTCGAAAGGGAGAAAGAAAAATATTAGTCTGGAAGCCATTTTGTAGCGAACTAGTCGTTATTCCGCTGACCAACAGAAAATAGCAAGAGCACTTTAAAATAGAAAAGTTGCTGAAGGTATTAACTTTTAAGATAACTGACACAGATAGAGTTTTATTGTATCTCATTGTGAAATGAGGTTATAAAATGTTCATAATTATAAAAAATATAAGTATTCATTCCTTCATTTTTGTTCAATATATTCAAAATTAAAAATTAATATTTATGGATTTTACAGAAATGCCCATAATAAGAAAATACGGTAAAGTATACCTCATTTGTACAAAAACTAAACTTTTTTATTATGAATGCATCGAATCTAAATAAGAATAATATATTGTACTATATACGTATATTGTAATAAAGAAAAATTAAAAGTAAATAAATAAGTTTCCTGACAAAATTACAGATAATTGCTCTCTAAATTAATATAAACTTCTCGGCGGAATAGGCTCTAGGGGTCCAGGACCTACGGTGATAATCTCCGTTTACGTAACCGAGGGCCTTGTGGTGCGAAGCATATATTCCGGTTAGGTGGTCAATATTACGTGGAACCTCCAGTGTTTAGTTCCCAAGTACACTTAGTCCTTAGTTCCTCTACCCACTGAAAGTATGAAAGGCTGAGTCAACCTTGCCCAGCCCGTTCATCAAACTTCAGACCTGTAAAGTGCGAGCTCGAAGCGCTACCCCAACGCTGCTGGGCTTACTGAACATATATACTTAAAATATTTATATCGAAAGCATAAGTAAAGTTATTAACCCATTGACGGACAGTAGGTGCAAATGAAATTCGAAAATGAACACTATAGGTTATTGTAATTTTTAGAACATTAGAAGTATACTTTTACTCTTTCTGCTTAAATAAACTTAATTTTGATTAATTCAGGACCTTTAATTATTTTGCGGCTATAACCATCATGTCGCCAGCTGACTGTAGACACTAAGTAATGAGACGATGGTGGCTATAACATCAAAAATTTAAAAAGGTAAATGACAGGTTTAATGACACAAATGAGCAACAATTTGTGTGCAACAAAGTTTTTTTGGGAGTTTTACACGAAATTTTAGTTTATAATCAAACAAAAATAAATAAATCACAAAAAATAATGTTATAATTATTACATATTATTTTCCGTGTGGAAAACCAACAGGTGGATAAAGGAATTCAACCTAAAAATTGTTTTTAAAACATGACACTAAGCCTCTACTTGTACACCGGTAAATGCACATTTGTGCCGATATAGCCACAATATATAACGGTCTAAAAAAGGACCGTTTCATTTGGACTGCCGTCATGCCAAATAAGTGAACTTCGCTTTTACGGCTATAGACGCTAGTTTCCGTCAACGTGTTAAATGCGTACATTTCAAATTTCTTCACTGTCTGAAAATTTTATAACACCTACTAATCTTATGTCATGTAATATAGTAAATTAAAAAGACTTTTAAAACTTAGATTCAAGTTGATTTAAATTCAATATCAGAGTAAATACACGGCTTTCTAAAATTATTTACATTGCAGTTTATCCATCATTTAGTTCAGAAATAAAGATTTCTAATTTTTATTTCGAATTCTTTCAAAGTATTTCTTACAACATGAACTGAATTCTGGAGATCAAAGTAAAGGTTTAAAACTGACAAATTTAGAAGTTACTATTCAGTTAGGTGAAATAAAACCCCCCCCGACCTAAATGTGTTTTATTATGCATAGCCGAATCTTTAAAATCGAGGCATATCACTCGGTCGATATTTAAATTTTCCAACAGGAAATTTTCAATTCTCCTCCACTAAAGAGTGAGGAACAATCCTGCACAAATTTAAAAACAGATAAATGTTTTTTTTCCGAAATGCAACGTAGTTTTAAAAATCGCAAAATGTCCAGCTACAGTGGCTGTTCGGTTTTCCTTTCAGATTCATGCTAATTCTCAAGATTCAAAGAAACCATATCATAATAATCATATGAGAAAATGTACAGTAAGTTGTCTTACATTTTTAGGAGGGTTTGTATTCTGCCATATAACACTATTTTGCACATTCACTTCACCGTGCAATGAAATGAGGGTTTCATCCATCCACATGACGTTTAATAACAATTATGAGTTACGTTTAATTTGATATAGCTAATTATGATATTAGCTAGTTATTAGATAATTATGATATAGCCTATTTGATGTGCTAAATTTGCATCAGTATTCGATTGTAATAATTAGTGAAGAGCCTTATTTTGTATGGATACAAATCTAACAATCTGTGCAGAAAACGCCGAATCAACAGTTCTAGGAACTTTCATTCTTCTCCTAGTTCATGAGTAGTCATTCCATTACACTTTGCTCAACAAAGACACATTTTGCGTTACATGATGGTCTATTAATTCATAAGCAATCCTCCAAATGTTTCGTTTTCATACTAAATTTAGTATGCAATACAATGAAATAAACTAGCTTGTGCCTTCAGCTCTTTCTCCGGGTGAAACTTTTGCAATGCAACACTTGTGGATTCAATTGTCATGAAGGAAAATTTGATCACCAACGTTCTATTTGGTAATAAAAGCATGCTGCCAGCTGCAAATAACGCATTCATTTTCATTCAGATGTTATATTGTTGGAATCTTTTATTGATTGTCTAATCTGCATAAAATTCCTCCGTTTGAATTGTAACCACACTTTTTTAGTTACGAAACGTGTTTGTCATATGTGAAAATATTTCTTATCCTTCTGACCATACTGGAGGGGACAAAAATACTTTCCTAACATTAGATTTTATTAGGAATTTTTAAATTTGTGCAAATTTAAGGTTAAGAATAATATATAAAGATATTGTATATATGCTGGGTTCTAATGTAATAACAACATATATAACATTTCCTAGCCTTCAAGAAAATTGTAAAATAACCTAAGATATTTATGGTATAATTAGATTTTCGGTATAACACATACTTGTATATTAATTATATAAAAATTCAATTTGCTATTATTCATGGGTTTTATACGTACTGTGTATGATTGTTTAAAACCTATGATAAATTACTGATATACTTGCTAATATCAAACAGTTTAGAGTACATCCATTTTTGTTGTTTTTAGCCTTCTAATGTGCAACAATATGTTTTCTGTTTAAAATACTACATATACGAAATAAAATAATATATCTTTTGTATCTTAAAATTATTTAGTTTTTCATAGTTTTTCTTTCTGTAAAAAATTAAAATATAAAATTTGACAGTCACACGAATTAGAGTTCGAACATCCAAATCCATTTAAAAATATAATGCACACACTCATATATATATATATATATATATATATATATAACATAAAACACACATATATAATATAAAACAAAAACATACATACACATAAACTGTCTACTAATAAGTATTTGGAAACCTGGTAGAGTCTCCAAGAGAGGCAATTACAGCATGAACTCTAAGGGACATACTTTCTACAAGTCTTTGTATTACAGATAGTGGTAATATTTTCCACTCGACTTGGAATAGACATACAATCTCCTTCACCGATTTTGGACCGGTAGTGCACCCCTTAATTCGGCGATCGTACTCGTCTCGAGGTTCTTGATAGGGTTCAGGTCTGGGATCTACGCAGATTAGCTAATTCAAAGAACTCCATTGGCACCATACTAAGCCTTGGTAAACCTCGAAACATGGCAACTGGAATTGAAGTCCTGAAAGTAACAAGGTTTCAACCCTTAAAAGTGCCACATCGTAGGAAGCACATTGACATCCAAAATAGTGCACTAGTCATCGCCGGTGAGCTTACCATGAATGGGGACCAAGAGTCCCAGTGCATACCAGGAGAAACACTCCCATAATTCCACCTTAGCCGAACTTGACTGTTGACACAATGCATTCAGGCAGAAGACGTTCTCCAGGCAGAGGATAGACCCAGACCCTGCCATTCGAACGGTAAAGGGTGAACCTTGATTCGTCGCTCCAAAGAACCCGTTTCCACTGATCTACGGTCCAATTCTTATGTGATTTTGCTCCACATTAACCGAGCAGCACGGTTGGACTTTGTGATCAAAGGCTTAAGGGCAGCAGCACGACCATGAAAATAAAGCAGATGTGCTTCCTTACGGATGGTATTCATTGAAACAATACTCCCGGATGTCTGTTGAAACTCCTCGCGGATAAGGGCCATTAGTTGGGTGCGTGTTTCCGAATTTCTCTCGACAGCACTTGTTGGTCTCTATATCTCAGTTTCATTTACTGCCGACTCGGGGCATATTCCGAAAATTACCGCTCACCTTCCACTTCTTAATCGCAGTCGATTTTGGGTACTTCAGATCGCTAGATATGTCCCTTAAGGATCGGCCACATTTATGATACCCGATAGTTATACCTTTCTCGAAATCAGAGAGCTCCGAACTGCGCAGCATCTTGCATGCGACTAATGAAGATGCTGATTCCTACACAATGTATAACGTATAACGGCGGAGGCCGTGACGTACCTCAGGACCGCAGATATCGTCATTTGCATAGGTGTCCAAATACTCATTGGTAAACACTGTATATGTATATGACACTTTCCGAGTGATCAAGGCATGGAAGTCACATATCGTTTCGTTTATAAAACATCTTTATTGACTTTCTTTTGAAAATGGCTAAGCCATTAGATATCCTTTATTCACATTTTGGGATCACAAACGTAGATAAAGTTATCAGCTCGAGTCCCCACTCAAAAGTGCTTTTTTGGCGTTGCTTACCTATACAAAATCTTCTTGTCTTCTTCCGCTTCAGCGTCTTTATTTTCTATAGTTCCACTCGAGGGTGTGTATTTCTCCTATTACGTTATCATTCGAGTTAGAACTATTTATATATATATAACTATTTACATATATATATATATATATATATATATATATATATATATATATATATATATATATATATATATGTATATATATATGTATATATATATATATATATATATGTATATACATATATATATATATATATATACATATATTATATATATATATATATATATATATATATATATATATATATATATATATATATATATATATATATATATATATATATATATATATATATATATATATATATATATGTATATATATATATATATATATATATATATGTATATATATGTATATATATATATATATATATATATATTATATAATATATATATATATATATATATATATATATATATGTATATGTATATATATATACATATATGTATATATATATACATACATATATATATATATATATATATATATATATATATATATATATATATATATATATATATAAATTTACATGTAATAAATTGTAGCAGTATAATAATTAAAAACGCTTTCATGGTTAAAAATAAAATATTATAAATAAAATAAATTTTTATTGATAATTTTAGTGAAACATTCCACATATTGAAGAAAAGTATTGTTTGGTTTCTAACACTCTTTACATTAAAATTCAATTAAAATGTGTGACATAACCTATTATGAATCAAAATGTTCAGTATTAGGTTAAAAACACTATTGAATTAATTTTTGCTATGCCTATATTTTTTTTCATTCTATCAGCTTCCTCGTTTAACCCTCTTGCTTCTCATCCCGCGATTTCCACGGGCAACATAGATGTAGCAAAATTTGCGCAACCCGCGATTTCCGCGGGCATTCATTTTAGCCTCCTATTTAACTGTGCAACCCGCTCTTTCCCCGTTTATTCTTTCATTTTGGCTTTACTAGGATTTTTAATTGTTTATTTAGTGGTAAACTAGCAGATGGCTTTAATTGTCCACATTTCTGCGAAATATAGAAGACTTTTTTGTAGCATTTTGAGCGCGCTTTTCATAGCTGAAAGATGTCTGGCAGGAAGCGTTTCGTGAGTGATATTACTTATACTCCTGCCGATATTTTCGACACTGATAGCACTTCTGACTCTTATTTGAAGTATATTGAGGATAGTTATAGCGAAACTGATGAGAATTTCTCGGATTCCTCTGCGGATAGTGATGAATCTGAAAATTCATTTTCTATTCAAAATGTTCGACAGTGGTGCAAAATTGATATGAAAATATTCCACCAGTTCCTGCTTCATTTACTTTCCTTGGAAATCCCGGAATAAATTTCACTATGGCAAATAATGCAACTGTTTTGGACTATTTTGAACTTTATTTTGATGATGTTATGTTGCAAATAATAGTAAAAGAGACCAACAGTTACATGAGAGTAACAGACCCATGAGACTAACTGCTCGACATTTTGCTAGCCATATATTTCCAAATCCCATCAAGAAATAGCCTTGTAGGTAGTGTGCTATCGGTTGTTAAAAAACTGAAGTTGGAATAAAAATTTCAAAAAGAAAAGAAAATTTGGTGCAAGGATTGCGAGTTAGGAATTTGCCTCGAGCCTTGTTTCGAAATTTATCATACAAGACTTCATTTCTAATAAATGTTTTGTAAATCTTTTACATTTTTTAATTAGTATATACGTTTTGCTTTTGTATTTTGTAAAATAAATGATAATTTAACCAAGATTAATTTTCAAAATTTAGCTTTTATATCATTATTTTTCAATTTCATTTTTCTGAATACCTTTTTTTAAAACCTAATTCTATATAAAAAAAAACCTCTTTTACAAAAACGTTTTGAATATTTTAACTCTAAAATGTATATAGATTTGAAATATGTAATAAAAAAATTACGCAATTTTTGAACCTATTTTGATAAAATAAATACGCAGCGAGAGGGTTAAAAAGGATTTAAAATGTGATTTTAGAAATAATAGCCACCCACCTATCTGCTTTCTTATATATGAAAAATTCTCGAAATAACCCCTGGTTAGAAAAAAAAAATGGGGAACAGAAAATTAAATAAAGCAAAACAAAACACGAAACCAAAGTTATATTTTTTTCCCATTTCCACGCCAAAAAACATTGGAAGTGAAAAGCATGTGAAACATAATAATAACACGAAAGTAATTTCTGTTTTCTCCTGTTTTCGAAAACGGAAGCGAAGAGAGGACGGAGAGTGTAAGTATTATTGACTCATTCCTGCTACTCCGCCGAAAGATGTGGCTACCGTAACATTTTTTGGTCTTATTTTTGAGTGGTGCTTTTTTAAAAACGTCTTACGATGAGAAATAAAAGGAATCTCTTTTTGCATAATATGGAAAAAGGTGTTTCTCCAGGATTTTATTTCATAAAACATAACTGTATTTAAAAATAGTATGGAAATCAGAAGGGGAAACTTTAGCTGATATACTTTAAAAAAGCGATTTGTGTTTTGTAAAAGATATTTAAATATTTTTATTATGAATATTTAATGTTTTAAAAGTTTTATTTCATCAAATTTAGAATTTTCTGTTAAAAGTTTATATTTTGTTTCTCCTAATAGATGAGATGTCTGAATGACGTTTTTACTATTTGATGTACATTTAGAAATATATTAGAATAAATATCTTGTTTAAAGCGATGTGTTTGGATGAAATGTGATGTTTCTGACTGTAGCAAATATTGCTTTTTTTCTTTTTTCTTTTTTTTTTTTTTTTTTTTTAATTAACAAACTGTGAGGAAAATAAAATGTATATGTTTTTGCATAATATGCAGAAATATTTCGCTAAGCTTTTATTTTATAATTTATAACTGGGTTTGAAAATGTTCTGTAATCAGTCGGGGAAACTTTATGTGATACACTTTAAAAAGATGGTTTGTGTTTTGTAAAGGATATTTAAATATTTTCAAAAGGTTTCATTTCATTAAATTCAGAATTTTCTGTTAAAAGTTTATACTTCGTATCTCCTAGTTTAGTTGGCTGAATGACGTTTTTACTCTTTGATGTGTATTTAGAAAAATATTACGATAAATATATTGTTTAAAGCGATGTGTTTGGATGAAATGTAATGTTTCTGACTGCGACAAATAATTATATATTGCTTTCATCTGTTTTTTAGCAACGAATTGTGAGGAAAATAAAATGTATATGCTTTTGCGTAATATGGGAAAGATATTTCACCAAGATTTATTTCATAAGGCATAACGGTATCTAAGAATGTTCTGGAAATCAGTCGCGGAGATTTTATCATATATGCTTTGAAAAGAAGTTTTGCGTTTGGTGAAGGATATTTAAGTATTTGTATTTTAAATACTTAATGTTCTAAAAGTTTCACTTCATCAAATTTAGAATTTTCTATTAAACTTTTATGCTTCTCATCTCTTGGTGGAGATGGCCGGAATGAAGCTTTGACCATCTTATGTTTATTTTGAAAAATATTACAATAAATTTCTTGTTTAAAAACGATGTATTTTGATGACATGTAATGTGTTTAATAGCAACAGATAATAATAATTTAATTTATCTGTAGATTTTTAGAAACAAATTTTGAGGAAAATAAAATGTGTATGATTTTGCTTATTATGGAAAAAAATATTCCACCAAACTTTTATTTCATAAAGCATAACTGTATTTAAAAATAGTATAGAAATCAGATGAGGAAACTGTAGCAGATATACTTTAAAAAAGACGATTTGTGTTTTGTAAAGGATATTTAAATATTTTTATTATGAATATCTAATGTTTTAAAAGATACATTTCAACAATTTTAGAATTTACTGTTAAAAGTTTATACTCCGTATCTCCTAGTTTAGTTGACTGAATGACGTTTTTTCTATCTGATGTGTATTTAGAAAAATATATCATAAAATAGCTTGTTTAAAGCGATGTGTTTGGATGAAATGTAATGTTTGTGATTGCAGCAAATAATTATATTTGGTAATGTTTCTGACTGCAGATATATTGCTTTTACCTGTTTCTTTTAAGGAAAAAAATTGTGAGAAAAATAAAATGTATAATCTTTTGCTTAATATGGAAAAGATATTTCGCCAAGCTTTTATTTCATAAGGTATAACTGTGTTTAAAAATGTTCTGTAATCAGTCGGGAAATATGATGTGGGACAAATGATTCTCCAAAGAATTATATATGCATGAGTGCACACTGTCCCTTTCCCCTCCTCTCTCTCTCACACACACAATGAATTATAAATGCGAAAGCGAACTTTTATACATGTTGGTTGTTAATTGTAGATAAATGATTCTTTATTTATTTTTTATTTTTTTAGAGAGAAAATAATTTATACTTATATATTTGTCTGAGTAGTAACTAAATTTGGCTAAACACGTTGTAAAGCGTACAAATTCTTGCTCTTCATAGATCTGTACTTAAATGGCTAAATTGGCTATATCGTTCTTAACCTTTTAACTGTCATGCCCGAGATTATCTCGGGCACAGCACTGGTGTTCGAAAATGTCACACCCGAGTATTACTCGGGGTAATTTTTTATTAATGCATCGTATTTTTATACCCGAATATATATCATGTACTTCAAAATATAAATTTTTAACGACTAAGTATAATTTATTTTGTAGTAAACATTTGAGTTTTGCAATAAAAAAAATTTGACAATTTCTCAAATCATCAAAATAGCTTGACATTTAAAGGGTTAAGTACGCTAGGTAATAAGCATTTGTATTTGTTATGTTTTCTAGATGCTCATTGCACTGTAAAAATATATTGACTAACATCGCGACCATATCACTTTTTATGGTACCGATACTTTCAAGTTAACAGTATCTATGTTATCTGAATCTCCAAAAAGAAGTTTGCAATCTAATGGTTTGAACATTGCTATTTTCTGCCTTCACATGTAATTTTATACCTTTAATATTTAGAAAAACATGTTTTTAAAACCCGTCTATTCTATTGTAGCAAGAAGTAAATATAGAAAGCTTACTGAACATACTGTATCATTTCTTTCATGTTTTTGCAAAATGCCAGATGTATGAAGAATATTGAGCCATATTCCAGAATGCATTAAGGATGTAGTATTTTATTGACTGAAAATGTTCAAAGCACTCAATATCAAAAATTCAGATATTGCTTACTCGGAAGAAATATGGAAGTTATATGTTAGAATTAAGGTCTCCTTAATGAAAGAAGTGATCTCAAAATACTATATGATAACAGTAACTATATGATACGTATAATATAAATATCTTTTTATAAAGAAGTAAATATATACAGCGCAACTTGAATAATTCAAAGCTAAATAAACTTCTTTAGAAGTTTATTACAAACCTATTTATTTAGAATATTGCAATTAAAAAGCTACATTTTTTAAACTTTAATTTCATGCCGATAAAATACTTGAAAAGATTATATTTCTATGTAAGTGAATATTTTATCCACAAGATAATGTTAACATAAACTCTATGTATATAAACAAGATTTACATTACGTAAACCAAGATAAATATTATGTTTGATATAAGTTATAGCTTTTTGAAAGACGGTTAAATGCATGATGGTTCTGTAGAACTGTCAGATATTGCACATTGGTTTTGTTGGAATTCATGTTTATATCCTCAGGAGGTTATCTTAGATGAATTATAACATGAACTATATAATATACGTGATTAATATGATTATTTAGTTACCGAGGTATACATAAATACAGTTCAACTTCAATAATTCGGAACTAAAAACAACTCTAAAATTCGAATTATACAAAAGTCTGAAATTAAAAAAAGTAATCTTTTAACCTTAACTTGAGGAATATAGAATTCTTAAAACCATAATTCTATAAATAAGTTAATATTTATTCTAAAAAATCATGATATGAAAGACTTAAACAGTAAGCTAAAATACATAATACATTCAATTAAAAAACATTTTTTTAAAAAGAAAGGCAAAATTTGATTGTGTTATCTTCTTAACACTGTCTCTTAAATCTAAACTTATATTTAGTGCATGATAAACCACTTAATGAACGTTTGTTTCTATTTCAGTATACGGATTAAATTAACTAAATAAATGCCGGCTCCGATGATAGAGAGATTTTCAAATCTTTTTCTTTTTTTATATGATCCTCGACATTGCAACTCATTACACTTAACTTGTTTACTTGTTTATTATTACCTTACTTATTTCATATATATTCTGAATGTTAAGCCCATTTTGTTATCTCAAGTGTACTGAGTTTTTATAAAAAAAGTTCTAGCAGAAATTATTTAAGAAGTTGAACTTGAATTGTTGTGCCGAATGACGATCGAATGGTCATTCGGCCCAACAATGGTAGGGATGCTACAGGAGTTGGA
>CM063505.1:77668082-77685582 GCA_032207245.1 Pardosa pseudoannulata
GTATGCTGAAAAAAAATGGTAATGGAATTGGACCATACAACATAATTTGCTCTATAAGTAAAGAAGGAATTCATGGAATTTGTGTAGCAAAACATTCTTGTAATATGTGAGAAAAAAGAATATACTTGTTCTTAAAAATTACTTCTTACCTAATAATTAGTGTTAATTATAATCATTTCTATCGTTCTCCAAAATTATTGCTACGCATTTTATTCTGGACGATTATCATATATAAAAGAAAACTCTTCAGCACTCAAACGGTTAACGTACTGTTATTTTACATAGAAAATTTGTTTTTCTTATAAACAACTGGTCAAATGTATGTGACAAACTGCATGGAATTTTTTTGTGTACCCGAATATAAACATCGGCTTATAATTTTGATTAAAGTGGAACACTACGGTAAATTTTCTGCAGTACTAAAACTGATTGTATCAAAGACCAGTGCTTAAAACCAATTTAGAAAGACTACGTATATTTATGCCGTTGACAAATTCTGACGTGCGGATTGTATGAGAGAATTTTACCATCGAGCGATGATACCAAGAGAATCATCAACATGTCAACCCTTCCCAAACGGGTTATCTGTTGGTTGATATTCTGTGATGCAATCGAGAAAATGGCGAAGTCGGTAAAACAATTAGAAATTCTGAGTTATGTTGTTGTAGGAGTACTTTATTACAATCTGTGGCAGCTAGTAAAAATAATTAAATCTCATATTTCGATTTAGAAGTTTGCCATTCAAATAAGTTCATATTGATTTTAGTACATTTATTTCACTTTCAATTACTGCTAAATATCACTTATCTCTTATTGTGCTTTTTGTTACGGACCGCT
The DNA here is from genome assembly GCA_032207245.1 of Pardosa pseudoannulata. Taxonomy (NCBI): domain Eukaryota; kingdom Metazoa; phylum Arthropoda; class Arachnida; order Araneae; family Lycosidae; genus Pardosa; species Pardosa pseudoannulata. The sequence continues at coordinate 77,668,920 of CM063505.1, forward strand.
ACATTAATGTATTTTTAAAACCCTCTTCTCTCTCCGTAAGTGTGTCCGTTACACATTCCGGAATAGCAAGACCAGTCTTAAGTTTTAATAGAAATTCAACTAATGCCCGGTAAAGTTTCAGGTAGATCGAGTTGTTCGAAAGTCTATGACCTGATGAAGACGGATAGCATATTTGACTTTTATTGTGGTTGCAACTCTTTTTGCAACATTTTATATTTTTATGTTATTAATGTACTTTATTAGTTTTAATAAAGTTATATCATGTTATGATGTTTAAAATGTGTCTTTAGATAATTTATGCTTTACTGGTTTTTGATTATATATTTATTTTATTTATTTTTCTTATTTGGTATATTTCTTTTTTTTTAAACTTTAGTTCCCCCATTTTTCTTCAAAAGTCAAATATATGCTATTGTTTTAGCAATAGACAATAATATTTCACATTTTATTTAGTTCACATTTTACCAGTTTGCTTAGTACGTGTTTAACCAAAGTAAATTAAAGCTAATTATAGATTAATTTATATAAAAGATTAACAACACTCTCATCTTTAACAACTTTTGAGATATTGGACCATGATTTTTTTTAACCGTACTTTGATTTCAATAGAATAGCCACCTCAAAAAGTTATTCCAGAGTTTAAATTAAATTTTCATTTACCGAATACCATAGGTAAATCGAAAAATTCGAAAAATCGAAAAATCGAAAGTTTATAATCAAGATTAAAATAAAATATTTACTCGATAAGCTTGAATGTTTTCAAAATTATTAAAACTTCTAGGGCATATATTCTAAATATTAATTTAGATTTTTAAAATTAATTTAAAAAATTTCACTTTTAAATTTTATTACCCAGACAAAACTACATGTCAAAAAGTAGCTAGTTTTTAAAAAGAGTATTTTAAACATACAGATTTTTAAATTAAATGTGCCAAAAATCGTCAAATATTGTATAGTATTTTATCCATGATTCTCTTGATATAGATCCCGGCACCGATCTCTTGATTTATTTAGTTACATAAAATATCTGTAAATAATATATATTAAACTAGGTGAAAGTACGAAAATTTTGTAAAGGAGAATGGGATAAAATTTTGTCAAAATTACAAAATTGGACCAAAAATGAATTTTTTTTGTGCCTAACGCTTTAGGATATTTGTACATATTTCTTGTCAAGTTATATGAGATCGAATAATCATTTTATTTCAACAATTTTTGGTGACCTATTGTTTTTTAAATAAGAAGTATTTTTCACTTTCACGTTCATGCATTTTATTTAAAATATATTTCAAGTTTCTAACAGTTTTTGATTAAAGTATATCATAAAATTCTACGTGTTTTGTTTAAAAATGTGCGTAATCTGTAGAGTTACTTATTGAACAATCAACAAAAGAAGATTAAAATATATTAGAAATATGAATAATTAATTTAATTAAATCATACCTAATTTACATGAAATTCTTTTAAGATTATATTTTTAAATGATAAAAAAACAGCAATTTAATGAAAGTAATTAACATATATGGAATGCATCATACATATTGTATAAGATTGCTTATTGCCCGACTGAATTTCTTAAAAAAAATTCTATTTCAACTTAAAATACTTTTCTTTTAGATTTTAAAACCGTGACATATTTTATAGCATTAGGTATGTTCATATCTAGAATGTAGTTAGAATTATGTAATGTAATTACTCGTGTATAGCATGTAACTTGCTTTTCACGAGAACAAATTGTAATAAATCATACCTCGTTTATAAAGTGGGACTAACATTTGACAAACAAGGTAAATTTAAAGTATTTAAAATAAAATACCTAAGCATACTTTGTGAGTCAAGTTCTATTCCTTAATAACTCTATTTTTTAGCAGAATGAAATGGCCGCAGCTAAATGGCGAGGCTCTGCGAAATGGTACGAGATTTCCTATTTTCGAATACCGTGGCTGGCATAATGCCCTTTGGAAACAGTAGATCACGGTCTCGTTAGTCCTCTTGTACCCCCCTCCCCCCCAAAAAAATAGACTGTAGCCGCTCAGACCAAACTTAATCAACTCTCTTTCAACAACTTTTCAAAGATGACTCTAGTAGATCACACATGTTATCTCTTATAAGGAAAAGTTTCGGCTACTATAAAATGACCATGGAGGTTGATATTGAAAATCATATACAGATTTTCGTTTTAATAGGCTGTTATACGAGGGATATTATTTTCTTTATCCTTCTAAATTTTTTAAAAAAATAGTGTTTTATTATGATATACTGTTGAAGAACAGATTTAGTTATACTGCAGTATTTCAGGTGAAAACAGTACAATATGCTACATAAATGGGAAACCGTGAACTGTAAAGCCAGAAAGTTGGCAAGCACCGTTAAAAAAAAGAGGTGCAATAGGAATAAATTATACATGCAGTAATACATCTATTGTGTAAATTATTTAATTTTTCATTTTCTACCTTTAATATCTGTCTTTAGTTATAGGTATTTAGAGTAATTATAAAAAGAAGTGAAAATTACTATGTGCATAATGCACATCTTAAGATTTTCCCTATCTTACTTTAGGAAAAAATGCGTTAAAATTACTGAATTCACTCTAAAATATAAAACATATTCGAGCCTAAAACTTCAAAAGGTTTGTAAATATTTTTAGTCAAGCCAAATGCTCCGATTGAGTAATTATTTTATTTCTATAAATTCTTTTATTTTATTAAAACTTGTTGTGTTATGGAGAAAATCAAAGACAAACTTTGATAAAAACTTATTGCAATATTAGGTCACAAAATGTGGGAAAATGATAAAACTAAGAGAAATTCATATATATTTTTTTAAACTCTGGCAAAAATGGAATGCAAAAGCTTTCTTTTGACTTACTCCCAACTAAAATGTATGCTTAACACTTAATTTCGTTTGAATAAATGTAGTCATACATGCATTATGCAAGCTTTCAACCAGAGGACGAAAAGGTTCTACAGTATAAATGACTGTAGACAATTTTACAGTAAAAAATCAAGAAATTAACATAAATGCCAATAATATATCTCTAAATATTTATACCTATTAAGTTTTTGGTTTAAAACATACAATTAAAATTTCGGTAAATTTTGATCAATTAATAAAAAAAGGAAGATTATTTTGTAATGTTATAAACATTTAAGAAAAATACTGCAATAAATTATTCCTTTATATAAAAACAATAATACACTATTTACTACAATTTTACCGCAGTAGTTAATGTACATTATAAAATGTATATCGCATGTCCCTTTAACCGCTGGCTTCTGATACCTTTTCTGCATTTCTAGCGGTGATTAAGGGGTCATACGACTGTTGAATCGACAAAAAATTATTTTTTTTTCAGAAGACATATACATGAAAATGAATTCTGAACATTTAAAAACATCCGCCTGAAAAATTTCTAATATTGAGAGACGTTATGAAGAAAAACGTGTTAGCCGTTTATTGTAAACATAATTAAACGTATAAAACTTTAAATTGAATTTTCTCAAATTGTGTTTTTTCATGCAACGTGCATGCTACCTCAAATATTTTTTCATATTTTTTCATGAAATTTTACAGGCTGCATACAATGAAATTTTCCTCCGATTGAACCTAATTTTTTTTTGTATATTTCCCAAAATATGGTCTTTTTGCGATGATAATTTTTTAAATTTCAGAAAAAAATATTAACTTTTTCAAATATTTTTTAAAAATATATATATGTATCTTAAATTTATACAAATTTAGGTTCTGAGATATTGTAGTGTGTTTTAAAACAATAAGTTTATCTTAAACTTAATTATATTTTCAAAAATCATGCGTGTTATCCTTGATGTCATTTTTGTTAACAACAATGTGTTTCTCCTGTAAAATTTTCTAACAAAAATATTTTTCATGTTTAAAAATGAATGAGATATGTGTCTAAAGATAATAATTTGTTCTAAACATGTAAAGAAATTATGTTTGTGATACTAGAAATTTTCAAGGTATTAAAAGTCGAAAATAATAGTTTTTTTTTACATTTTTTTCGACTTTTAAGTGTCATAAGGCAATGTAAAAAATGTTATTTCGACTTGTTATTGGGCTAGAAACTAACTGAAAACTATCAGCAAAAACTAAATGCGTGATATCAGCAAAAAATATATTTCTATATGTTTCCAAAATTTGCTTATTGAAAATGATAACTTTATTTTTACATTTTTTCGACTTTTAATAAGGCGACAGAAAAAGTTGCATTTCGATTTGTTAAAATGCTAGAAATAAACTGAAAAGTATCAGTGGAAACTAAAGGTCTGATATCAGTAAATAAAAATATATTTATTTCGGTATATATCCAAAACTCGCATGTTGAACGGTGTCAGTTTCCTTAACAAATTTCCAAATTACTTTTCTGCTTTACACTCCATTAATAAAAAGTAAATGTATATGTTAAAGTGTTCAAATTATTCTACAGTTTAAACTATAGCATTAAAACTATAATTAGTCCTTTAAACTGCCATAAGTAGCATGATAATTTAAAAAAAATAATTTCAGAAAAGTAGAGTAAATAAGTCTTCTTAAACAGTGATAATTATTATCTGAAGCACTTCCTCAGATTAACCGTGCGATTGTAAATTATTTCTGAACCTTTTATTTTAATAACATCTAATTAAATTAAATACAAGAAATTTCAGATATGAGCACTTTACATTTCACCTGAAATGAAAGGAAATGAGAGAGTTCATTTAAATTAGACACAAATCGACAATTTTCGTACTGTATTTTCCAAGCCTCATGAATGGATATTTTCGTGCTCTGAACTATAGAATTGAATATGTTGGAGAGATGGGATGACAATTTAATTATATATATTTTGTAATTCAACGGTAAGTTCCGTGATAAAGACGACCAATTATCAAAATAATCGTAGCTTAACATCCATGCACATTAAAACGTGTATTTTCCTTTAGAATGTAAGTGATTAAGTACCAATTACTCAGTTTTATCCCAAGTTGTAATAAAGCATCAAAACCCCTTCGGAACTTCAAAGAATAAATAATATGCTACGATTCAACAATCTAGTGTATTAGGATTCGCAAATGACACGAACGTTTAAATTGGTACTTCTCTTGATCTGACGTAAATCCAAATTTTCAGTAATTAAAAATATGCGAATTCAGTCTAATTCACATTTGCAACCTCTTCGCGTACGAGTGATTTTGAATAGCAGTTGTAAAATTGGAAATGTAATTAACCATTGCACACGCCTGTCAGATAGCTGTTAAATGAATGAACATATAAGGATATTAAAATTCAATATTAATTTCGCGTAATCTTGATATTATATTATTTTCCTTGGAAATCTGTAATTCTTTGACAATTGTTCTAACGATGTTCCAGTTATAAATCGAATGTTTGGATATCAGTCGAATAAATTTTATTGCTATTAAATTACCAAATGGCATAAATGTCATTATTAATAACGATTCAACAATTTTCGATAATAACATTCTGTCTATATCTTAAACATTGGAAAATTTTGAAGGTATTCTAACAGTTCAGATACATTTTAACAGAGGAATACAGCATAAATGACCTATAGTAAATTTATGTATCCCTGATTAGGTAATATTAAAGACGCACATTTAAATTTCAAATTAATTTAAAGAAAAAGACTACAGTTTAAGTTAATTAAACAATATGTACATTAAACATTAAAAGCCGTTTAATTATTTTAATTAAATCTTTAATTTTAATCGTAAATTTTATGCTACATAAATAAGAGTTTAGGTTTTATTAGATAAAATTTTAAGAATCGATTAAAACTGTACAGTAAAAGTTTTATCAAAACTCCAACTTTTGTGTTTGCTTAACAATCAATAATTTTGTAAATGTTTACGTAATAAGAGTTAATATTCTAAGCAAATATTCTATAGAATGTGTACCTAATAGTCTGGCATCATTTTATAAAATTCAAATAATAACATTTTCAGTTATAAAATCAATAAAATTATGCATAAATATAAATTTTGAGGAAAATGCATTTTATATGAGTAAACACAGGCATATAACAACATGCTGCTGTCAAATATCTAAAGAAAGTTTATGTTGACATGCATTTTATGGTAATTATTTAACATAAATTATCAATAGAGTAATAAAATTTCATTTAATAATGAAATATTATTTTTTGGCAAGTTCCTTTTTACTTAAATATTGCCTTGGTGATTTATATGATAATGTATGATTCTTTATTTTTTATTCTTTAAATTCCCAAGAATAATTTTAAATGCTATTAACATATCCATATAGACAAGAACTAAACGTTTATTTAAATCTGAAATAATATTTATAGCCTGTTTAAAATTTAAAATTAAAGGTTTAAATTTTGGATTAATGATCTAATTTTAAATTAAAGATTTAACTTGAAATTAAACAATTAATTTTAAATTAACGATTTAAATTTAAACTAACAATTTAATTTTAAATTAAACATTTAATTTTTAATTTACGATTTAGTTTTAAATTTAAGATTTTTGATTAGTTAAATACAACTGGATTCAAATGTCCTTTACCACTTTTACTATTTAATTGCTTGATTCCAAAGATACAACTTAAAATTCAATCTACAAATCCTTAGTTAAAACAATTGGCGCTAGTATGTGAAACAACAAAACAGAGCAATCGTGTTTGATCAAGATACATGTACTAGAAACTTATATCTCGTACATCACTCGTGTTTTTCTAGACACTCGGTTGACACCCAGAATTTTATTTTGTAGTCGATGAGGATTTTTGGATCTCGACCAACTGCCCAATGAATTTTGTGTGATATTTTGCAGTAATAACCATCACCTTCTGCAACGTGTGTTGGGGGATAAACTATATCATTCTTTATTTTGAATTCACATAGTGTACACACACACAAAATAAATGTATCTATATCTATATCTATCTATCTATATCTCTATCTATCTCTCTATCTATCTATTTATCTATCTATTTATCTATCTATCTATCTATATATATATATATATATATATATATATATATATATATATATATATATATATATATATATATATATAATAAAATATAAATTTTTATATATATTAGTTAAATATCGATTTTAAATACTAGAATATTTATAATAATAAAATAATATAAATATAATATATTAAGTTTTTTAGAATATTATAAGGCGGAAGAATATTATAAATATATTTATATATAAATATATATATTATATATATATATATATATAACAATATCTATGTCTTCGTCGAAAAAGTGAAAATTAAGTTTATATACTTTAACGATTTTAATAAACTTATTATTATATATATATATTTTTATATTCGCCTTAACTTATATACATGTATATATTATATATATATATATATATATATATATATATATATATATAATATATATATATATATTATATATATATATGTATATATATATATGTATATAGTCGATATATGTATAAAATATTATATTTTTTATATATATATTTATATATATATATATATATATTATATATATATATATATATTATAATATATATGTATATTGTATATTTGATATATATATATATATATATATATATATATAATATTTATAATATATATATATATATATATATATATTATATAATATAGTATTATATATATTATATATATATTTATATATAATATATATATATATATATATTTATATATATATATATATTATATATATGTATATATTATATTTATTATATATATATATATATATATATATATATTATATATATATATATATATATATATTAATTTATATATATATATATATATATATATATACATACATATATACATATATATATATATATATATATATATATATACATATATGTATAAATATATATACACGATATTGTATGCAATAGAGTAAATTTAACTTTAAGATATTAAACATATAAATTAGTTAATAGATATATCTAATTTATCAAAATATTGTTTAAACTTAGATAATAAAAATAATTATGAGCTTAAAAATTCTTCATCATTCTCAAAAATTACTACTGTTCTCAAAGTATATACTTCACATAAGAAATTCTTGACTGATCATTAAAAAAAACCGTAAGCTCAACACAGGTCTAGAAAATATAATATATAAATTTAAAAGAACACGATTTAATAATCACTTCGTTCCCAAAAAGAAATTTCCCCAAAAAGTTTATTTCCATTTTAGTTCTTGAAATTAAAAACTTTTCTTCCGATTGCATGATGGGACATTAATATGCAGAAATTGCTTTTATTTCTCTCGTCGAAACAAGAAAATTTTCCGAAAAACGCAGAGCGAGTGAAAATTAACATAAAAATTTTAAAAAACAGAATAAGCACAGAAAACTCCTCTTGCCACTAAAGCCTTAATGCTTATTTTGAATTGAAGAAAGAAAAGAAAACGAAAAAAAAGTAAAATGAAACGCATCGATAAAGTAATTTTTGCCTTTTAATTGCGTTCCCAAGGTGCGTTTTTGAATGAAATGGAACAGATGAAAGTTCTTTTTATAAATATAAACTAGGTTTCTCAGCGTAAAATGAATAAGATTACCGGAGAAAATAGGAAAAATGGTTATTTTTATTGCTGGAATATGGTTTCGTTTCATTTAAATTTACAGCTGAATTGAAATATTTGGGATGAAAAGACTATTTATGTAGTTTAGAGTTTTTAACTTTTGGTGAAAGATTATGTTAATTTTGAATCAATATTTAGTTTATATTTAAGTGAACTTAGAGTAATTCTTTAATAGACTTTGAAAAATTTTAAGTGTAATTAAGGTTATTGCATATTTTTCATTTCAAATTTAACAATAAATGAGACTAGTGATTTTGTTTAAGGTATCCTTCTACTTTAAAAACGTCATTTTTTGCGAAAAATTATAATTTTGTTTATTTCTCTGTTATAAAATTTCAAATTTTAGGCTTCTAAATATGTTTTTGTTTTGTCTTTACGACATTTTAAAGAAACGTTACAGCCGTTTAAACATCAATGACAACTGAAATAACCACTTAGGAATCGGAAGTTGTGAATTTAAAGTCTTTTAAAGAGCATTTTTTGGACATAACTTTTTGAATTTTCATGAAGATTAGTTTAAACATTTTTCTAGTATTTTTAATTATTAGCAACTTGGCAATTGGAAAGTTCTGAAGCGAGAAAGTGTGGGGAATTTTAAAGACGTATTTTAATTTTTTAATAGTTAAAGTTGCTTTCATAAACTTCAAATGCTTTATTCTCAGAACAGTATTTTTAATAAAATGGTGAAACTCGAAATGGGATTTCTCAAAAAGTTCTTAAAATATTTTGTTAAAAATTATTACCAATGCTTTTAATATTATTTACTAGTGAATGACCTAAAAGCTTTAAATTTGAATATTTTTTTAAGATGTTACACTCATAGTTCGATATAAAGGTAAAGAAAATTCGTTATCAAAATTTCAATGTGTATGATTTTGAAGGACCAAATGTTTTTACCAAATGTAAATTAAGAAAGGTTATTCACTAGTCCAGTGTATAAGAAATGTGTTGCATCAAAAATATTGAAATAATTTAATTTATTAAAAAATTAGACATTTCGAAACAAAACCATTTTTTTATTAAATTTTCTTTATTTATTAGAAATTTAATAAAAAAAATCTCCAGGAATAAATTTTTAAAGTGCAATTCTCTATGATAATTTAAAAAATTAATCTAAAAATGTAAAAACATGAACTAGTTTCTATGTTTAAAGTAAAAAGTTTTTACGAACTTAAACGGATACCTTAATTAACAATTTTTTTTCTTTTAATAGTGATATTGTGATTTGAAAAGAAATTACTTTACTAAATTATTGTTAACGAAATTCGTAAGTCAAAACTAGAAACTATTTGAACGTAAGATAGATTCTGAACTGCATTATTTATTTTATGTTTTTATTGTAATGTGTTAAGCATGTACGGTTTATAGAAGACATTAAAGCCAGTAAATATAATTAAATATACTATCATTACATTCATTATTAAAGCTTAAAGAATAAATAGAAATTGACATATTTAAATTAAATTACATATTTAAAAAACATAATTACATAAAGATAAATTCATAAATACAGTAAAAAGAAAAACTTTTTAAAATGTGTGATTTATATAAAGAACTTTCTGAGCACTTCTGTGTCAGTATTAACAATTAGAAAAGTGAGAATTGATACTTGAAGAGAATCAAATAAATATAAATTATAAGCTTTAAATGTTGGTGTATTGCCACTTTATGTTCAACATTTCGCTATTCATTACAATATTCGAAGATTAGAAAAAAATGATATTTTTGTAAAAACCTACTAATTACAATTTTAAAGATATATTATATTAAACTGTATGCGTTCTAAATTTAAGCAACGGTTATCTGTTAATATATGCACTTTCAAGGAAGTTCATAAAATCAGCAAAAATTTGTGAATTTACTAAACAAGTCAGTAACATACATAAAAACTGAAAATTTAGTTGTCTACCTTTACATCCGGTGAAAAGTGTCAATATTTGTTCCAATAAGTTTATTGAGTTACGACCGATGTAATATTTCCTTTGTTATCACACTGAGATTTGTGAGAAAATATGAAAATATTGAGAACTGCTACTTGAGAATCGTAACTGGTATCAGCATTCAGTATTAATTCTTCGTCATAATATGACTAATGATCGTTAAATAACTCGTCATGGAAAATATAACAAATCTAATGTATTTATTACATTTTTATAATTGAGATTCTATTACCTTTCTTCATATAAATTATTTATTCTTTTAAAAATACGCTCTACCACTTTGTAGATTTAGATCTCTTGCGTAAATGGAACATTCAATGCGTAAATTATCTGAGGCTCGACTAATACTTTACTTTTGCAACTATCACACTGAAATATGCAAGAGTTTTGGATTCGACAATATGGAGAATAACTACTTGAAAATTCATAACTTAAATTAATGTTTAATTTTTTCTGTTCGTTAGGATTCGACTAAATAATCTCTAATTAGCTCTTCACCAGCAGCTTATCAGCCTACTCTCTAATATATTTATTAAATTTTTATAACTGAGATTCTAACAGATTTTTAAACACTTTTCTTCTTGTTTTTTGCTCAACGTAATAAAATTCTTACAACAATTTTCACACTTTGATCCTTAAGAGTTGAAAACATTGAAAATCGCTGTTTAAGAATAGCTCTTCTACGATTTTTGGATAAACAGCTCCTTATGAATAATTTATCACGATATACTCTAAATAATTCAGTTTATTTTATAGATTTAATTCTAATACCTTTATAAACATCTTTCTCCTTGTCCGTTGTCATCTAACTAAAATCTTTTACGCTACTAAAATTCACTACCGTAAATCAGGTTTTGCAAATATAGATGTCTGTATAATTAGATGATTCAACATATGAATTCATAAAATTAATTTTAATAAACGTTTGTTTTTGAAAAGTGCTTTTAGAAAACAATAATAATTCTACAAGTATTTTTCTGTGGAACATTTTATTAAGAATAGCTGATGCTAAATATACAATACTATGATAAAGCTAGTCTTAAATATATGTCCTGTTTCGTATATCAAATATTGCAAAATCTGGCAAACCCCTGTGACTTAAGCAAGATTTCATGATCATAAATTAATTGGAAACCATGTATGATTAAAAAATAAGAACATAAACAGAAAATAATTTCTGTTCTATGCTATTCGTAATTTAAAAGCTAACCGTGAAATTTGTCAGTTTTGTAACGATTAAAAGTTAATGTGACCAGAGAAATTAGTTTTCCTCTGGAGTAGATTCCCTCCACATTATTTAAATTCAACGTATGTTTCTCTAATGCATATTAAAATCTCATGAGGAAAACCGTGCATTTCCATTGCTGCGCTTTAGACATCGTTCTAATATGTTTAAAAGCCGACAAAGTGTAATGATTAATTGCATTGCAAATCAAATAGATGGTTATCTCTTCTGTAATGGCCAATTAAAGTTGTAAGATCAGATAGTAAAATAAATCATCCTTTTGTTTGGCGATATTATAATGAATTTTCTACGAACTCTTTATAGTTATATATTTTTGATTTAAATATGCAATGAATATTAATGATGATATGCATAAAATTATCGTATTTTCTTCATTTTGAATAAAATTGACGATTTGTTGAAATTTGAGTAAAGGACTATCATTTTGGGAAATGATAAAAAAAAGGCAAGTCGTGCTTTAAATTCATATAAAAAATAAAAAAAATAAAACCTAACATTTTAAATCGTGTTAAACTCAGGTTAAACAGTAAATTATTATAAAAGCAATTTTGTACAGTGTCATAAAATCTTTCTTAAATAATATAGTGATTTTTGTTATCTATATCTTGAGGCTACAAAGATTGTTGAAAAATAATAAGCATCATAATAAATATTAAAAATCAAAAATATAAAGAAGAAATAATAAGTTTTATACAACGCTACTTTTCTAAACACTTAGTACTAGCAATTTATATAGTTAAATTATTGTCTGAAATAAGACAAATTTCTGTATGTATGTCTCTTTATTTGTTACCCATCCTACTATCGTTTTTTAATCGTGAGGAAAGATTGCGTAGTCAGTCTAATATGGAAAGATTTTAGGTGTATAAAATTTAAAAATGTAAGGATTGGGGTAAGAAATAATGTTTTAGTCTTTTTGCCCTTCAATGGGGGGTTAATCGTATATTGATATTCGATAAAATTGGGTTTTTGATAATGATCAATGCTCATAGATATTAGCTTCAGAATTGCACTATTTGTATTAGATTCATAATTGTTTCTATAAACCAAACAAAGTATATTATTTAATTTAAAATACTGCGATATTTAAGAAAATAAATTAAAGAAATAAAAGTGCTAGATTTGACAATATTTAGCAATTTATATTTCCATTTTCAATTGGGCCGACCAAATGAGCACCATGGACCACACATAGTTATATGTTGTCCTTTTTTTCATTATTTTTGTAATACGACGCACGGTTTTCTAGATATTTCCTTTTTTATGTTTCTAAGATATTATTCTCATTCAGCGTAAGAGAGGCGTTTTCACCGTCACTTTCTTGTCGGGGTCCTGTGTACACTAATGAAAATGTACTTATGTTTCTTTGGGAAATTATTTAAAGAATTAGGAGTCTTATAAATGTAAAAAATTATGAACGTGATAAATATTTATTAAATATTTTCAAGTTGGCATGCCTTCGGGTAGTTGTTCCTAACAATGCAATAGGTTGTCGATGAAAGAAGTTAGTAAAAATAGCAAATATTATATTAAAAAGGAATAAGATATGCAAAAATAACTGTAAATAAAGTATTTAGAAGTTGACAATGAGAAACTCACCATGAGTTTTTAACATTTAAAGTTTATGTTCTACCATTAGCCTAACTTTCATGTCATAGAAAAAGAAATCTCTAACTCACGAATAATGCTCACTAAAATAAATGATTGAATTATTTACCAATAAAAATGTAAATCATTTGCAAAAGATTAATTAAAGATTAAGGAGGCGAATGATTTGGCAGTAGCCTAATGTTTTGATTTCTTCTGTAATACATTAAGTGAAAGGCAGGAAACTTTCATTAATAAAAATACAAAATAGGAAATGGTTTGCACTGAATTATATATGTTTGGGTACGGTGTTGTGTTATGACATCGGAATTTGTAGGTTCCAATCCCATTTCTTTCATGGTTTGATCGTAGCTATTAAGAATCATCTACATTATGGGTTCCCTGCTCATTACTCCACACCTAAGAAAAGAGTAAACCATTGTGTTATAAACCATTACAAGCAAAACCTCAGTCTAAAAAATAAAAATAAATGTCTAGTATACATTAGTACAAAAACAAGTCATAATATATTTTAATACCATACAGTTGAATTTGTAAATAAAACCTAATATTCTGCATTTAATCAGTTAATATAATTTAAATCATTCTAAAGGAAAACTAATTTTCTACCGTCAGGTTAACTACCACGTCACAGTAAAAGAAATCTTTAACCCGCGTAACACACTCGCCAAAATAAATGACCTAATTTAACAATAAAAATGTAATTAAGCCTCATAAATTAACATCCGTTAAATTTTTTGGACGTATTTAACCTGGCTGTACCCTAATTTTTAGCATTTCTCCTTCTATAGGTTCAGAGAAAAACGGGGGGAAGGGTAGTATAATTTCTATCAACTTAATTTTCTAAATTACCCCGAGATAACGAATTTAACATTAAAAGATATTTCGCGGGACGGGTACAAAATACTGAGCAACCATAAAAGCGTAAGGTGATCTAGAAAAATAACTTGGAACGAGCCGGAAATTAGCTTCTTTTTTCATTAGGTAACCACCAGGGAGAGAAAAAAAAGTAAAGAAATGAAAAAATAGAGGGGGAAAGAAAAATTGAAAAATATTTCGTGAAGTGTATTTTAGATAAGCAAGAGCAGCGTGCAAGTCAAAACCTTTAATGGCCAGATTTTAATGATTGTAGAGTTTCACGTTAATAACATACAGCTTTGCTTTACGTTAAAGTAAATTTTATCCGAAAGCTCTATTCCTTTAGAACTTTTTTTTTCTTTTATGAAGCGGCTGTTAATAACGTTGTACAAATAGAGAAATTGGATTTTATTACTTCCATCTAAGGTGAATTTGTTTGGATAATTATGAAAAAGAAATTTATATTTTAAGTGTAATTGCTAATTTCCACTTAATATCATCACACTTTACAATGTGATCGTGAATAACTTGTTTAAAATGTTAAAAAATATGCATCACCAAACAAATGTTATTGTTTTTAACCGATATTTGACTAAGTAGTGCGCTGCTGTTTGATACCAGAATTCATGGGTTAAGTGTAATTTTTGAATGTATTTCTTAGAAAGAAGTTCTACCCATTGCTAATGAGAGACTAGTTTATTACAAAAGAAGAGAAAAAGGAAAATGTACTAAAATATTACACTATTTTTATTAAAAAATATTAATTTTTATGTATGAAAACAATTTATATCGTTGTTAACGTATTTAGTTTTCATATTTTAGTTGACACATATTCCTTCCTTTCCAATTTTTGTTTTTTAACCCTTTGACAGTTTCATTTTTTTTACAGAATTCGGTCAAAAAATGTCACATTCTTTTACTTCATTTTTTTGTTCATTTTACATTTTTAAGTAAAGATATGTTATTAAAATTAACATTTCAAATATTTTTAAACATTTATCACAACTTTTTTTTCTTTCTATGAAAGCATCATAGAACTGAAGGTTACCTTTATTCTCATCGACACCCAAGTTAATTTTTGGATTTCCAGTGAAAACAAATCTTGGAAGTGGATACTAAGGATTATCACAATTAATTCAAAAAAATATTCTTGCTTGACTGATTCCATGTGTACTACTATCAAAGTCACTACTATCCAGGTCATCTAGTAAACTTTCTCTATTATCATTTACAGATAATTCAGTTTTTCTGATTCCGAGTCACAGTTTGAATCATAAGAAGTTAGCTCCATACGCTCTGAATTATCCATTATTTAAAAGTAAAAACATATTATTCAACTCTTACATCAATAAAATTATCAGGCGGTTAGTAAAATATAACCAGAAAGTTATACACTGAAAGATAACAAGTCGTCTTCTGATACAAAACATGCGAAAAAACCGCATTTTTGAACCAATCAGAGTAGAAAATACAATGAACTGCAAGCTATCATTTACTGGACATCTATACGAATAATTGGTTACTAAAATTGGAAAAAATAAGGCCGAAAGAGAGCAAGCGAAATAGAAATTATATTCCCGTACGGCGTACGGGAAAATCAGTAAAGGCCCGAATGTTGTGCCCGTACGGCGTACGGGCAAAATAGGGAACGGGTTAAAGGAAGAGGTAGAGTAAGGGGGCAATCGAAAAAAGGAAGACATGGATTTTCCTCGCCGTACAGAATCAGCACTATTTAGCAGGTACCAGTCCTGTTACCTGAAGCGTAAATACACTAGTCCTTAGTCCTCCAAAAAACAAGATAATGTTGTAAGGTTAATTTATCCTAATATATACAACAGAATTCATTAATAATGAAAATGTAATTTTATTAATCACAAAGTAAACCTTAGTACTTTTATCTCCAAAATTTTAATTGAATATTTATTTAATTTTCATAATTATATTTCTATATTTTATAACATTTTAAGCAATTTTCGAGCGGCTAATTACCATTTAATTACATACAGAACATTTTATGTTAGAATCAGTTGTTGACTTCAAATTTTATTTTAAATTCATATTGCACTCAACTGCCAACATTAGTCAAATAATTCATATTTATGTTACCGGAAGCCACAAGATTATGAAAAAAGTAACTGGAAGAGGTAGAAAATTTATGCTCGATTAACTAAGCGAGAAAATATATTTAATATGTAGCCTGGAGATTCAATATTTTCTATTTGTATAAATAAGATTGGAATTATACATGGCCCCGAGTGATGCATTAAGTTATCATAAAAAGTCTTTGCAAAGTCAGATAAGAAAGTAATGTAAACTTTTCTGTTTTTTTTAAATATTTTATGACTATCTTAATTTTACTATTTTATGGCTTCCTTATTCACAAATCTAACCCCATTTATCTTAAGCTATAATA
>CM063505.1:77690582-77758082 GCA_032207245.1 Pardosa pseudoannulata
TGCTACTGGAAAAAATCAAATCCAACGAGACAGTGTACTCTGTGATCATGTAAAAGAGATTCCAGAGGTTAGAAAATAGCCCAGAATGTCAGATATCACTTTGTGCTCTGCCTTGATTCAAAAACTATCATACAAAGACTAATACATAACTCTTTTCTATTTTTCGAGATAACTCGGGATATTAAAGCTCTTCGCGCTCCTGCAACACAGGTCCGAGGTTCGATCCCCGGGATTGGCAAGGTTGACTCAGCCTTTCATCCCTTCAGTGGGTATATGAATTGAGGACTAAGAGTGATTGGGAATTAAATGCTGGGAGTTGATTGGGAATTAAATGCTGCGTAAGATTGACGAATTTACCGGAACATATGCTTCGCACACCAGGGCCCTTGGTCACATAAACGGAGATTAGGCCCTGGCTCCTAGAGGCTGTTGCACCGAGGAGTTTTTTTTTTTTAATTATTGCTTTTGATATTTTCTTCTGAGCTTATATATAACGATTCACAATACAAATTTTCATTTTTTTTACTTAAGAAAGCTAAACATTTTTTGTGTATAGAAATTCATCGCTTGGAATTAAAAAAAACATATTGTACATTATTTATGTCTGTCTTTTTCAATAGCTCTTATTTGACTTCACTTGTACGTCAGTTTCCATTTTTTAGGCAGAATTTAATTCCTTTCTTGACTAGATAGATATATGAATTTCTGTATATAATCTTCTTTTCGGTGACAATAAAATATTCGTTCATAAAAATTAGGTAACAGGAAAAAAGATCAGTGTGGTAAATGTTGTTGAAAATATTTGAAATCCCGATTGCGGAGATTTTATACTAGCATCGCCATCTATTTGCAATCAGCATAAATAGAAACATAAACTAAAATACAAATTTGGCCGAACGCTGGACGATTGGTTAGGGCGCTGAACGTCGGTGCCGGAGTTCGTAGGTTCGAATCCCACTATGGCGTGGATGTTCGTAGCCGTTCGGAATTGGCTTTAAGCAGTAGGTCCCGATCTCATTAGCTCTCGTGTGCAAAACAGCAGACCGTAGCTATCCAAACCAAACCAAAATTCCAAAATTGATTAGTACAAAGTTAAAATAATGATGCCTCATTAAGTAAAGAAAACACATGAGTTACTTTCATGCTCTTGTAAAATGTTAAAGATTCTGTTATGTTTTTAAGAATGTTTTAACATTTTTTTATATCTGTGATTTTTACTGCTTAAAACTAATTTCAGTACAAATGATAAGTTGTAGAAATATATTTATGTTATGAAATTCCAAATAACTCAAAAATTAATTTAGCATTTCATTCTGACTGGTATTTCATCCATCTCATTTCTTAATTCCTTATCAAACGATAATTAAATTATGAAATAATTGCAAAATATCAACTTAAGGAAATCGTTTACAATTATACAATTATGTAAATGTACATGGAAAGCACGTTCGAAGAATGTGAATAGTTAGTTTGAATAAACACATTTAAAATATAAAAAGTTCTTAAATTAAATAATAGCTTATAATGTTTATTTGATAATTAAAAGTTAACAGAAAATCCATAAAACTATCTCTTAAAGCTGAAAACTTTTTCAGAAAAGGAACACATGGCAAATATTAAAATGGAAAAGAACGCTTTATTTTACAAAGGGTTCATAGCGATAAAGTCTTGCGTAAATCGTATTTCTTTTATCAAGAGATTTTCACAATAAACACGTTAATTTCGCCAGCTTTGTATTGGCAAAGATGCTCATTTGCTTAATGTTTTTTTTTTGTGAAACAATGAGAAAAGCATAAATGTTAACTGAAAGTGTTTATTCAATGATCCAGATTCGTGACTAAGCACTAAAGAGGATTATAAGAGAGATTTCATAGTTTAAGAAAAAAGAAGATTTTAGAAAAGAAATTACGTTGAAATTCAGTATTTACTTGTTCTCATTCCCATAGCGATATATAATTTCACAGTTTGTTTATAGAAAATACAGCATTTAAAAGAATAATAATAGTAAACGGAAGTAGTTTATTGCAAAAATTTAAATAGGAATAGAAAATATTACATATGTATGAAATTTATATTTGATGTTAGAATACTGGAAATAGTAGATGACTTACACAATAAATACGTAATTTCGCCAGCTTTGTATTGGCAAAGATGCTTATTTGCTTAATGTTTTTTTGTGAAACAATGAGAAAAGCATAAATGTTAACTAAAAGTGATAATTCAATGATCCCGATTCGTGACTAAGCACTAAAGAGGATTACAATAGAGATTTCATAGTTTAGGAAAAAAGAAAATTTTAGAAACGAAATTACGCTGAAATTCAGTATTTATTTCTTTTGATTCCCACAGCGATAGATAATTACACAGTTTGTTTATAGACGGAAAATACAACATTTAAAAGAATTATAATAGTAAAGTTAAGTAGTCTATTGCAAAAATTTAAATAGGAACAGAAAATATTACATTTTTACGAAATTTATATTTGATGTTAGAATACTAGAAATGGTAGATGACTTACTTTAAGGCGAAAACGTATTACAAGAGATAATTTTATAAGCTTATATGTGCTTAAAAGCAAACGACAATTATTTTAAAATCTATTTCTTTTTTCAAAAGCAAATGACATTTTTTAAAAGGTTCTTCGCTTTAAAAAGCAAATAAGTTGAATAAAATATTTCTCTGTAAATAATAAAACATATTCTGATATTGTGCGTAGAAAAAATTGTATTATTTTATTGACAACATGCTTCTACATGAATGCTACCTGTTTATTGAATATGGGAATACATTCACACTTTTCGACTGACGGATCGTTTTTGTCCGTAAGTAGCATTAACACATAAATCCTTAAAGTTACAATGGGGAATTTCCATCTAACTGGTCTTTAATGTTTTACCTCTTGATCAGTATATAATACCGCATTTACTTCAGTATTTTATTGCCGTTTATTTAATATTTTATATTTTACATCTTGTGTGTAAGCTGTTTTCATAGTTTTTCGCCAATTATCCAGTTCCTGCTCATATTCCTACAGGGATTTTATGTGCTAAGAAAATAGTAGAGAGTATATATGGTATATTATATTACAATATATATAGTTTTAGAAAGCTATATATATATATATATATATATATATATATATATATATATATATATATATATATATATATATATATATATATATATATATATATATATATATATATATATATATATATATATATATATATATATATATATATATATAGTATATATATATATATATATATATATATATATATATATATATATATATATATATATATATATATATATATATATATATATATATATATATATATATATATATATATATATATATATATATATATATATATATATATATATATATATATATATACATATATACATACATACACACATATACACACATACATACACATACATATACATACACATACATACACATATATACAGATACATATATTTACATATATATACATATAGTGTACTGGTGTGTGTTATATATTTATATAATAACTTGCAGTAATAATAAATGCTACACAGTCAAATATATAAAAGATAAATAGTATAAATTAAAGTGCATATCTATCTCTACTCTAGATGTCAGAATCCGAATGTGAGATTCTAGGATACAAATCAAAATATATCATATAATCTTGAATAATATGTGTAGCACAATAAATGTGTGAATTCCAATAATAAATCTCTTGCTAAAATATGATATTCAGAATGTATGATTTGAACCAACTGCTCTCTTAAATATTATGCTCAGAATGATTCGAATATTCTAGCACGTACTAAAGAATAATCTATGAATAAAAATTATACGTTTCTGTATAAATGTAAATTATGAATAAATAAAAGTATTGTGTAATTTTTATATATCATATGTATTAAAATATACAAAAAATCTATATTATTAAAGATTCTTCAACATAGAAAAAAATTGATAATTGATATCATATTTATTGGATGAATCATTGATAAATAAAGAAATTTAAAAAATATTTTGCTAAACTGAAAAAAATATATCTTTAGATTCGATATACAATCCATAACCATATATATATGCAATTGCACATTACATAAGAGCTAACGTAGAAAAGAGATTTTAAATGTTAAAATGTCACGAGAATTGAAATGAATGTTGCATAAAGTAATTGTGTATTTTTAATTATAAAGTATTCTCACAAATGAGAACTTTATTTGAATTAAATTGAACTTTATTATTATGTAACATGCCTTCAGATTTATTATTAATACAGAATATAGCAATGGGTTGTTATGTATATAAAACCTTTCAATGGTCGATAGAATTGAATTGTCTTAAAACTATTCAGCCTCCAGTGTCTCTTTATTTCATTAATATTTAGAGATTTATTCAAAAATATATTCATGATTAAATCCTCTGAAATTTTCTAAATAATGTTTTAAACAATAAAATTTATACACTTTTCTGCATTTTTTTCCAATAATGAATGTAGTAATTATGAATATACATCAAGTTTTTTTTAAATGCATATCTGACTGAAAACTGTATTTTTAAAATATGAAAATCTTTGCTATTATAAATTTAAAACTTAGCTTAAAGCGTTTTAATTAGGTAGCTCTACTTAATATTTTGAAAGTGCCTCCGAATGCGCTATTTAATACTCACCTATTTAAAATTCAGAGCTGTGAAGTTGAAATATGAAGCTTTCTCATAAAATGCTAATTATGACCTCAGTGTTTGAGACGGGAAGATTATATTTGTAACATAAAGATATATTTAGTTTATGCAGACAACTCGGTGCTATTAAATAAAAGGCGATTGTTTAAGATGCACATAATAAGGAAAGCATGGTAAAGGACTAAATTAACAAGTTTTTCAAAGTTTGAAACTCAGTGAAGAAAATGAAAAAATGTAGACTTATACTTAATTTAACTCATTAATGCCTTCATTAACGTTAGTTCAGGGTTCTTATTTGAGGACAATCGAACAATATTTGTAGAATTTTTTATGTTTTCTTAAAATAATTGTTTTTTTTTTAAATAAAGGTACATTGCAATTCTTCGTGTATAATCTCCAAAATTTTGAAGTCTCATTTTTATTTAATTTTTATTTATATCAACATTTTATTTTTTAAGCCTTGTAAATAAATTTACGTTTTCAGAGAGTACATTGGCTGAAATCATGGTTAATAACTCTATCAGTTTTAAACATGTCCCTCTATAGTACTATTTTACACATGCTGGCTAATAAACGTTTTTTTCGGAACTTACCCCTTTTTTAATTACATCCTATGATATTTAAAATGATAACTCACAACTAATAAAAACTTTTTGTCATATTTAAATTTTATCTTTTTTTTTGCTGTAAGGCTACCACAATAAATTTTATAGGAAATATATCTCTGTATATAGATGACAGAAATTATCCGAGGGTTGATGGGTTAATAATCTTTTACAGAGGAATACATAATAACCTATACATAATAACCTATACATAATAACCTATTACATAATAACCATACATAATAATATATATATATATATATAATAACCATACATAATAACCTATTACATAATAACCTATACATAATAACATATTTTTACCATTTTGTGTAAAAGAATATTATGTTAAATCTTTCTCACTATATTATTTTAGCTGTAATCCTACACGTGTAAAATTTTCACCATGACAATAAAAGGGCAAATAATGATAAATTTTATAGAATCATAATTTTTTAACATGTTATAGAAATTCTAATTTAGATATCCACTTTTATTTCTAAAAATCTTATACGTGCTGCAGATTCCAATTTGGAGAAATTACATGTCAAAATCAGCAAACAAAAAATCCTTCATGAATGGTGAGAAAATTTTCAGTTACTTGTCCAAACATATTACTATAAATATGTATATTTGGCATATTTTTTAAACACAAGTCTTCAGACAGCGATCAATTTGCAGAAAAATTCTTTTATCAATGCAACAATATCTTATCCATATCTGAGCACTGTCGACGGTCTCATTAGCCATCGTGTAGCAAAACAGTAGACCGTAGCGCTCCAAAGCAAACTGAACCATGAGCATGGTAGCTACTGCCTTCAAGGGAAAGGCAGGCAAGTGGTGGTTGTTAGTTATTCTAGAAGTTTCTGTGAAATATGTGAATTTTATTCGTAAAATTACCAAATGGGAAATAACTCTTTAACTTTTCTGGAAGGACGCCGAACACTGGCCGATTGGTTAGAGCGCTGATCTACGGTATCGGAGTTCATGGGTCAGAATCCTACTATGGCATGGATGTTCGTAGCCGTTTGTAATCGGCTTTAAACAGTAGGTCCCAGTCTCAAACAGTAGGTCTCCCTAGTGTGCAAAACAGTAGACCGTAGCGCTCCAAAATAAACCAAACCAAAACCTTCTAGAAGGAAACTTGGTACTTTAATGATGGCTACTTCATGACAAAATTTTATCCTAGACCTGATAGAAAATTGTAATCTCCTTTTGGATAAAATGTCATGGCTTCACTGGGATCCTGCAAGGGTCGTATCGAACTTATTAATTTGCTGTTGTAAGAGATCTTACCAATTAAAATGATAAAAAAAGAAGAAACATGGGCAGATAATTGTTTGTAAATGTAAAGAATCTCTAGGAATATAAAAAATAACAGCCCCTAGTGCTGATGACTTTCAAATGTTGCAACTCCATATGATATGTAAATTCTGTTAGTATTAATTCTTCCCTTTAAAGTAATATGCTAAAAATCAAACGTATCAATCAATAAGGCAGCACATCAACGTAATATACTTCAAACTTATCATTTTTATGCGATATGTAAATTGTATTGATATTGATTCTTCCCTTTAACCCTTTAACGGACAGCGGTTTCGTAGCGAAACCCCCTGTTAAAATGTATTTCTCTCTCCTTTTATAGACATATGAATGGTTTTTTCGACTTTCTATATTTTTGGAGCTTTAAATTGTTAATAGATTATAGAACTACACTTAATTTATTTTTATCTTTGAAATATACATGTTTAAACTTTCTTTGTATAAAGAAAGCATCAATCTGATTTTTCTCGCTTATGTCCCCAATAAACAATACTTACCTAAAACAACACTTGGGAATTATTTAGCTATTTATTAGATCATTTTAATGATAATTATTCATTATTTTTCAGATATAATTAAAATTTTGAGAAAGAATTGCATTTATGTGTGAACAAGGGGTTAGATTCACAGCTAACCCCCCTCCCCCCAAAAAAATCCTGCTCTCCGAAGAAATGTATTCTTTTCATATATTTGATATTTATAAGGTTTATAGATAATATTTATTACCTAATTTCATTAAAATTCCAAAATTTTTTAATTATGCCCTTTAAATGGTTAAACTGACAAATCCTACGCCACCGTAAATACTATTGATTTTTTATGCACATTTTTATTAAGAATACCTAGTAACTAGAAAGATACCTATAAATCTAGTCCACTCGAATTTTTTCCGTTTGATCATTGGTCCAACTCAGTGTATTTGATGACTAGATTCTATAAGGAGGAACTCTCTCAGGATGTTTTGCTTTCACAAATGTGCATTCTATAACATTATTTTAATCCTTTATAATCCAATTCGAAACAATTCTTTTTCTGACACATAAAAGTAACTACTCTGAAATATCACCAGTACCTGATTAATCAGATATTAAATTTTCTGCAATTTATTTCTAGTTTTAAAAATATAAACAAACAGCACCATAAGATTGTAGCAATTAAAAACACAATTCGAGTTTTATCTGTAAAAGTCTTTGACTAATTTTCAGGTTTATATCTAGTTTTATTTGTAAAACCCAAAGAGAAAATTAAATGAAACATAATTTAATTTAGTTTTTGTTAAAGTAATCTGATATTATATGCATCGTCATGTATTCAAATTTGCATGATTTGTAAGTTTAAAAATGTCTTAAGTATATTTACATCTCTAATATATGATATGCCTATAAAAGTTTGACCTATGAAACAGCAAGTAGAAGGCCAATAATCTACTTCGAGAAAAAAAAGTCTATCCTCCTTTTTTGAACCTAAGGGTAAAATAAAAAATGTTATTTATAAATTCCTCAAAATGATTTATAGTCTATTTAAATTTGAACAACATGTCGTTCTCATCAATCTTAGTCAAAGCGTATAAAAGTTTTTATGGTTGAAATTTATATTCTTCTTCGCAACGAGCAGTAAAATGTTAAGACACAGCAAACCTCCGTTCTAAAAATAGTTGTATACTATCTTGGACTTCGCATAAGTATATGAATTGCTAAGATTGTATTTATTTAAAGAAGACTCAAAATGATAATTCTGAAAACAAATCTGAACTTTTTACCTTAAAAAGATATAAAATTTTTTATATTAAGTAATTCAAATTATGAATTTTACAATAGTTAGTTAACCAGGTGTTGCGTTATGCCTTTCTGGCTTTGTACGCTTACAGTATAAAATAAGTTTAATATTGTTTGTCTCAGAATGATTTTCTAATACTGGTAATGTAAAATTAATTTATCTCAAATTCTTTCCATTTATATGTTTTTAAGTTTGCTTTCAAATTCTTTGGTTTATTTCCTTCAAATTACATCATAAATTGCTTCTAATTTAAAAAAATATTTTCTCCAAATTATGTCTTTTTAATACCATTTTTTTTGCTTTAAATAAATCGAGAAATAATTCGTACCAAAGTTCTAAGTACCAAAACGCAGAATCACATAAAAATTACCTTTTATACCCATCAGCTTTATTCATAAATAAAAGAAGATCATGATAAAAACTATTTGATGAATAGGTTTTCATAGATTAAAAATTTAAAAAATCTAAAATTTAATCATTAAATTTGATGGAAGTTATTTAATTTAAAGTGAATTGTTTTATATTTTTTTATATAGAGAATTTTTTTCTAGAAGACATTTAATTACTTTTTCTTTAAAATATCAAAAAAAAAACAACAACTTGTTATATCAAAACTATTTAAAATGACTTTCAACTGTGAAAGTTAAAAAATCAGATCAGTAAAAAATATTAAAAAATTTTTTTTAACAAACTTTTATCTTCAGTTATATTACTTTTACGTCTAGACCTCGTATGAAACAGTAAACAGCAGAGTCAAAAATAAAATGTGTGTTAAGCTAGTGTAAAAATCTTAGCTACTTTTCAAAAAACATCTTTTTACAATAGTGTCCAAAACTTGAAATATATGTTTATCTGATCCTTTTGATTGGTTATTTTTAAACTGCTATTTTTTCATTTATATCCTTTGCTCCATTATACTTCATATATAGCTTTCAATTGACTTAGTTCTGGATTATATTTAGTAACAGATGGTTGGAAATTTAAATCTTAGTTTTGTTGAAAAAATACATAAAAAAAATTATTCGAATTTCAATTGAATCATTTATTAATTTTTAAATTTTAATTATGGTGACTTAAAATGTTTAAATAAATATAAAATTTATCAAACAAATTCACTGTCTGTTTTGTTTAATATTACGAAATGGATGTGCATTTTTAGTAAAATCTCTTCAATGCTTTCCGTGGTATTCATGAATGTTGCTTAATAGTGTCACGTAGGAAAAAAAAATTTTCAGCCTAATCTAGAATATAAACCGGTTAACATTTCACATTTCATTTCGTCCTCCAATACTGTGGCCGAAAGAAACTAAACGCGAAAGCTTGAAAGTGTTTAAACGCGTAATATTCAGTGTTTAGTTATAATGTTATGTAGAGAGTCGAAAAGCATTCACTTTTGAACATGTTTTTGAATGTTTACATGTCATGTGTCCCTTTACGATCCAAATGTTTAAAACTATATCTTAAGGCATATAGCAGTAATGTGTTTTAACTCGTAATATTCAGTTCTTAGTTATAATACTATATAGAGAGTCGAAAAGTATTTACTTTTGAATTTGTTTTTGAATGTTTACATCTTATGTGTGCCCTTACGATTCAAATGTTTAAAATTATATTTTAAGGTATATAGCAATGACGTAGGAAAAATCATTTATGAATAATCAATTAATATCTTTTTGTCATTTAAACAATATTTCGCTTTTACTTTAAGTAAATCAACATTTTGCATAAAATAAATCACCACTGTCCATACCCATTATGCAAACTTCAAAAAGCTATGCGAAAATACTTTCAATGATATGCCACACGTTTTGATACTAGCAAATCTGGATGCCGGATATTTATTCAATTTTATATCGACGGTTGTATTGAAGAAATAAAAATCTACAGAAAAAAACCCTTTAAGTGTAGCCAGTTTTCGCTAGTATATTTTCTGTTATATATTATCCGCTTTTTTCATAACCTGATTACCACAGAGAAAATGTTCGGGCTTTGAGGAATTTACTGACGTAGATGAATCTTAAAAAATCAATAGCACGCGAGTCCTTTCTAGCAGTATTTTGAGAAAATAACTATTTTAAATTTCAGATGTTTATAAGCATATGGTTTATTGATTACTTTACGGGTAGTCATTGAATATGTACATAACAAACACATCCATAAAATATAGGGAAGGAAGAGTAAAATGTCAATAAAAGCTGGTTCTTAAAAATTTTAGTGCATTCTCTTATCACATATGTTGTATTTATGAGAGCTGTTTTCAACTAATGCTTTTTAATTTCTTAAAGTTGCGATTAAATAGCATATAATTCAGAAAAAAAAATCATTTTCAGTATGTAAAAAAATGTATCAAAGTAACGTTTGTTTAAGAAATGTAAAATATCTTTAACACTTATAATCAATTGATTTTAATAGCAGCGTGGACATTCCAAAGCATGTTTAAAAAATTTTAAAGTATAGAAAGTTGTCTCATATATGCATTTAAAATAATTTTGGAAATCAATAAGTTTTATAACATTCGATTAAAGAACTATTTTAATAAATTTCAAAATGATTCTTTCACATCCTTTCTCGTATTTTCTGTAATTTTAAAGTTTTTAAGGTGTGAATATATCTTTTTTATAACGCATATAATCAATTGATTTCAATGGAAGAGGGGACGTTAAAAAGTATGTTTGAAATCTTAAAGTTTTGAATGTATTCACACATATACTTAAAGTAAATTTAAATCAATCCTATTCAAAAGAATTTTAAAAATCAGTAAGTTTTATAAAGTGGGCAATTAAAGAACTATTTTGATAGATTTTAAAATGATTGTTGTTCATTATTTCTCGTATTTTTCTATTATAGTAGACTCCGCTTAAGGTGATCGCGGTTACTGTTTCAATCGCTTATTTTTATCGAAATCACTTGGTGCCGATTTTCTATATTCATTTGTATGTTAAAATTATCGCCTTATGTGATCCTTACATCGGTTAATGGGATCACTTTTCGAACCTCATTTTAACTGGCTAAAGAATATTCACAATATAACTCATTCCTTTTTCCCTTCGCTGTTGTTTGAATTTCCGAGAATTCTCCTCTTCAACCTAGGGAAATGAGGAATGAACATGCTGTGGTGTAGTACATTGCTGTTGTTACTTCAAATCCATTAACCCCTTCCGGTACGATTTAATAATGAAAAACTGTGCTTGAAGTAACCATTTATTTTTTATTTAAAAAACTTGTTTTATTTTACAATTCTTACATATTCTTAATTAAAATCCACTTTTTACATAATGTTAAGTATCAGAAACGGTAAAATTAAGATGATAGTCTTCAAGCTAGTGGTATTTTTCAAAACAAAATGCAAAGGAATTCTGAATTGTTTACATCGCCAGGTAGACTCACTTCTAATTTGATTCTTGTAACACACACGGCATTTCTTAGTAGGTTTTCTTTTATTCTGACTCATCAATTTGGCAGTGACTTGTGCCAAGAAACTTTAAATAAAAATATGTAATAGTGACCTGGGATTTCCACAAGTAACAAAAGTGTTGCTAAATTCAGTACACTAGAAATTTTAGACTAAATTAATTATCCTATTTATCAGTAACTTTAGTCGCATGACGAGTGGAGCTCGTCATTGTGCGGTATGGAATGAAAAACCAATGACGAGCTACACTCGTCATTTTACCGAAAGGGGTTAATAACCGAAGTTTCTTTTTATCGTCTTTAATATTAATTATAATAAAATGCCACTGATTTACATTACAATATTCAAATATGGAACAAAAGATAAGGAAATCTATAAAAAAAAGTAAAAGAAGCATTCCACGTGCTACACCTTAAAGAAAAATTGCCAAAATCTAAGAGCACGCCGAATACTTTTCCTTCCTTCTGAACTACTCCAGCAACCCTATAGTTTTTCCATTATCCTGTGCTGATGCATCGGTTGTTCCATTGTCCTGTGCACAATGCGTCATTTCCCGGCTCTGTCCAGATTGATCAGGACTCCAAGCATGGTCCTGAATCGCCTCCTGACGACCAATCACAATTCTCGAAATTTAGTGAAGTTTAAGTGCACAATCTTTTCTACAGGGCACACCACACGCCTCTTGGAGTCGCGAAAACATACGTCGGCATGAAACTCACAACGTGTGATTGAGGCTAGCATATCAGTTTCGCAAACTTTATGTAAAACATAGCTGCCCTCTCATAGAACAAACTAGTGGGGGTGTCATGTTTCTGGAATTTTTCAGAAATACGTACACCCTGCTGGTAGTCAATGGTTGTCAGATATGCAGAAGACAACACATTATTATCAGAACTGAGAAGGAGCGTATTCACATTTCCTGCCATGTTCGCTTACGTTCAGCTTGTCGGTGAGGAAGCCAGAAAGCGAAATGATTTAACATAAAAACAAAAGATCGAAATTTTAATAGTTATGACAGGTTGATTATGATTATGAACAATTTATCAATGAGTATTCTTAGAAAAAATTGTAGAGAGTCAACAATTGATAATTTTTTCTAATTATGTATAGAATTCTTATGTTTTGAAAGATAACATACAGTACATAAATATAAGGTGTATTTCATTTTGTTTTGAAATTTAGTACGTGTGAATTAAAGGCGGGGGAGGGGGTAAATTTATCTAATTTTGCATATCGATTATTGTTATCAAAATCACGGTGTTCCAAACTGATCACATTCAACGAAATCCACTGAATTTTAGTTTATCATTACTTTAAAATATCTTCCTTGCAACGCTTATTATCAATTGCTCTTAATGGAAGACTGGACATCGAAAAGCGTGCTTGAAATGTTAGAGTTTTGAAATGATTCTAATATATACACTAACGTCGATTTAAATCCATTCCATTCGAACGAATTGTGAAAATCAACATGTTTTATAAAATAGTCAATTAAAGAATTATATAATTGTCTCTTTATATTTGATTATTGATCTCATCGCATGTAAATCAGTACGCATTGAGAAAGCAAATATTATAATTACGATTCCTTTTCCCGATGAAGAATGCGCAGATTTCTTGTATAATAACCAATGATTTTAAATGTATTAAAGGCTTAATTATATGTCAGTTTTTACTAAAATAAATATCTTACTATCGCACGAGAAATCCACGCCTTTTACACCGGAAAAAGTAATCCTAAACTGCTTTTACAACGCGTATATTTTGAAGTAGGATTAAAGTATTTAGTGCAGTAAGTAGCAACTTATTTCTTCTTTTCTAACTTAGTATATGTTTAATCAAAATTATTTGTCTATAATGGTTTTGGTTTGAGTACTATGCTGAACTTAATAAATTTGGATATTTGTAGGCAGTTAAAAATTATACGTTAAAGTACACATTTTCTTTTGGACGTTGTAATATTTTTGATATCTGTAATGTATTTTCACATTCTAGTGAATAAAATATTAAAACATTATCGAAATGTGAAATCCAGAAACTGGAAATGGTAAAAACTTTAAAATTTCTGCAGTTATTTTCTTATATATTATTACTATTAAAATTAATCATCTCAAGTAGCTCCTTTATAATTTTTTTCGCTTGTATTGTAGGAAAAATTTATCCAAAAGAGAATGTTTTTTGGTCTTATTTTTTTAAATAAAACTTTGCTA
Source organism: Pardosa pseudoannulata (assembly GCA_032207245.1). NCBI lineage: Eukaryota > Metazoa > Arthropoda > Arachnida > Araneae > Lycosidae > Pardosa > Pardosa pseudoannulata. Next base: position 77,704,599 of record CM063505.1, read on the forward strand.
AGAATACAAAACATTGCCAGATTACTTCTGAAATTCATTTTTACCTTTTATTTAATAGAAAAGTTGTTAATTCAGAGTATTACAGTTTTATCCACACTATGGAAATATTTAAATACAAAATTTCAATTAAATCAAAAAATTAGTTGGAAATTTATTATTAAACTTTACATTTTAAGTTGCGATTTATTCACAAGAGGACTGAAAAGTATTTCGTTTCTACCTGAAAAACATTTAATTTAAAACCCTAACATAAGATGACTACCAAAAAATACAAAATAACTTTGTTACTAGAAACCAAAGACATATTTTAATAGAGCAATTTATATATTAAATCTTTTGTTTATGGAATAATGAATCATATTTTACAGCCAAAAATTGAAGATAGAACATTAAATAACTTAATAGAATAACGTACATAATTTATTAGAACACGACTATAATTTATTTTGATTCAAATGGCTATATGATAAAAAGAAATATTGGTGTATTTTGGTTTAATTAATTGAAATTAAAAACTCTTTGTAAAATTCTCTATATCTGTACTCTATTTCACATTGCGCATAATTAAACATCATAAAATGATAAAAATGTAAAATCTTAGACTTAGCAATAATTGAAGCTTTTATTGTTCTTTGTTATATATTGCAGTAATCAAAATTAATCATTTAAAGTAGCACTTTCATAAACTGATTCTTTTGAATTTTAGATAAAATATTCAAAATATGTTTCTTTTTTTCTCTTTTAAGTAAGTTTGTCAATGAATATTCGTTAACGGTCAAAAGCTTTGCTTGCTCAAGTATACTTTTAGAAGTTTGTTTCATCGTTTTCATAGGAATTTTATTAGATATAAATATATTAGAAGTCCATTTTTCTATTCTTCCAGGTTATGGATATATGTCATTAGAAAATGTCAATAAAACTAAAAAAGGCAGTATTTTTTACTACGTTTTCCATTTAAACTTTATCGTGGAGAAAAAATTTAAGTAAACCGAAAATAAGTGGAATTCTGCAAGGAAACATAAAAAATTACAATGAATTCTAAAACCTCTAACTTATATGAAGCATATTCAACAACCCTATTTTCTCCTCTGGAAACGTCAATGTTTGCACTTTAAATAGAACATACCTGCTAGCATCCAAGAATAGACATTTTGTCTTTGCCTGACTCTTGATATAATACCTGTAGAGCCCAAGTGTACTAGAAGTAGTATTTTAAACACCTCATTCTATGATATATATATATATATATATATATATATATATATATATATATATATATATATATATATATATATATATATATATATATATATATATATATATATATATATATATATATATATATATATATATATATATATATATATATATATATATATGTTAGTTTTTAACGGTAATACTTAAAAACAAGGATACCCCTTGGCAAATTTGGCGAAATTATTGGCGATGTTCACTAAAATACAAAGTATTCTGTCCGAATATTGTATTCCTTGCTTTTTTTAGGCGACTTTAAGTATGCCATTGTAATAAAAGTATACATTCTTACTTAATTAACCAAAACTTCTTAAAAACCAGTCATTTATATTTATGAGCAATTAAACCTTAACTGTTTACAAAGCCAACAGCTTCAAATTAATAAAAATTAGCCATAGTGATCCATTAATGGTTCATTATATCTTATATTTTAAGCATTATATGCATTTAATGTATAAGAAAAGAGTTTTCTCAAGAAGAGATGAATACCAATGTAATATAAATTAAAATATAGATACAGTTTTTGTGCACATGGCGAGATCAGAACAAAATGTTAGGCTACCATGCTTAGAGCTTTATCTCCAAGTTGGCGGGGACACTCTGTTCTTGTGTCAAACCGTTTATAATTCCTTTCACTGGTTAAGACTGTGTAGATTTTTATGTTAAAACCAATAATTTTTAACCGATGTAATTTTATTCAGGTTGACTTGCTATAAGGCCTTTAATCCGTTGAAACTCTTTCTCTATTAAACGGAAAATTTACGTTTATATTCTACAATGATATTCTATTCCAATATTCTACAACAGGAAGAGGAATTCTAAATTAAATCTTCTTTTTCAATACGTACATGTTTAAGTGTGATAAGTCCTTCAATCTCTAAAGTAAAATGACACACCAAAAATAAATATTTATTTTATTATGAAATCCAAGTCATATTTTAAAACTGAAATGTGATTAAAATCTTTTATACATTTTCTCGGAATAATGAATACTTTACTTCCAAAACTTGAAGAGTGCATTTTAAATAACTAAATAGGATCACGTACAGAATTGAGCAGCATATTACCACATATTTCATATCCAAATGGCTATATTATCAAACACTTGTCGTGTTTTGTTTTGATTCATTAAAATTCCTGACTCTTTATAAAATCACATACTTCTACAGCACTCTAAAGTGGAACTCCTCTGATAAACGACCCTATTGACTCTCCTGGGATCGTTAATGTCTACACTTTGAATAGAACAAATGCACCGGCGTCCAGGAATAGAAATTTATCCTTGCTTTATCCCTGATCCTAAATGATGTGCCTTTGTAAAGCCCATCTCCACTGCTAGCAGGTCGTAGTAGATTTTAATTCCGGAATAAAAATAAAGCACCTTCCTTTGCGATAGACGGATTATAGCTTTGGATTAGGGACTAAGTTGCAGTTAAGGGGTTATAATCTCTTAAGAGCATACTTTATGCCCATAAATAATGCAGAATTTCTAAGGGAAAATCTGCTAGATTTAGAGACTTTTGAAAAGCGGAATAGATGAATTCTTTAGGTTAATTAAAATCTGAATTTCTTTTCTCTATCCTGACATTTATTTCTCTCCGCGACATAGGCTGTAGTAAATTAATCTCTTGTGGTATTTTGTAGTATCCGTAAGGGAAGTTTAATTTTCTATGTGGAACACAGTAACTGTTTCTTACTTATGCCGTTACAGTAATTATTCTTGTGTAACACTGCAAGATTGCAATGATTTGGTTAGAGAGTGATGACTTTGTGAATGTATTTAATAATGGTTGCATGATTAAAATAATGATTATTTTCCCCTTTAGATTAAAGATTAATAGTTCATAGTAATTCAATACCTTTGTCATATATTTAAGTGCATATATACATTCAAAATGTATATTTAGAATCTATTTTGAAATAATATTGCCCCATAAAGCTGCAACAAGCTCAGTGGCCGAATGGTCAAAGCACGCGATCCAGATCCGAAGACTGTGGGTTCGATGCTTGCCATGGCGGTTTATCCAAAGTACGGATTTTTAATTTAAAAATGCTATTTATTGTTCACTTATGTTCTTGAACATTCTAGATCTTTCTTTAATATGTAAATTAGTTATTTCTCGAATATTCTGTTCGGGTATAAAAGCTGATACCCACTAGTTGTAGGCAACTTCTCGATCTTGTAAAGTTGCGAGTTGCTACTTAGCTTCAATAAATTCGTTTGTTAAGTCAAACAGTGTGTTCATTCGAATCTTCATTCGACAATATATGGAATATTAAAGCACGTACTTCATACTATAATCATAAATTAAACTATTTTAGGAGAATTAATAAAGGTGTAAAGGGGGAAATTTATGTGTATTGCTAAGCTATAAGAGCAGTTATATTACTTTTAGATTTCATACCTTTACAAGTATATTTCAGTGATATTGTGAACTAAATTAGAAACACAATTTCAATGGCAAATTGCTGCTTTCTGCCTTGAAGTCTTAGCATATTTTCTAAGTAATTAATTATGGAAATAATTAACGAGTTTATTTTCTTCTGCTGTTTGTAAGCAAGTATTAAATTTTTTCTAGCTCAAATATGAATGTTGATGTTTCCAAAACGACGATAAAATCTTTAATACCAAAATATATTATTTCCATTTCTTAGTATATCTCAAGACACATAAATTCTCTTGTAAACGAATGAGGAAGAAAATGTTTTATTAATGCGCGTGTTAATTAACTTTAGTATAAAATATAGAATTTTGGATAAAAGCACGAGCATGCAAAATTGAGGTATATTAGCTAGAAGTAAACAACTTCTTGAAATTTTGTGTATGCAAGTTTATTTACAAATGTTATCTCTTTTTATTCTGTACAGCGAAGTTCAGAGTTGAAATCCCTTTAGACTTGTGAAAAAGGCTTGTATTTTGTATTTGAATGTAATTATATATTTATGATGCTAATTTTAATTAAAAAATAGCAATGACTTTTATCTGTTCTGGTTACTGGAAATTATATGCATTGCAGAGCAAAAGGAGTTATTTAAATGAAATTGCATGATTATTAACCCCTTAAATACCGTATAGTTTTGAGGAAAACGGTCATAAAAGTGTCTATTTTTTATTGAAGAAACTATAAAAGTATGTGTGTGTATAATATATGTATTCATTTTTAACATTTGGGTCCATTTTGAGTTTAAATCAAATAAAATTAAAATTTTAGGTAAATTCAATATTAAGGGTTATTATGAGTAAATGTTGGTTTTCCAGCAAACACGAAAATAAAAATATAAATTTAAACATTGAAAGAAGATTTTATTGCACTTATGTTTAATATAAAATAATATTAGTAATATTTTTGTGTGAGAAATTTTAAAGCATTCGGTAATAAAACCAATTCTGACAATAGTACGAAGTTTCCTTCCTGCATCTCTTATTGTTTTCATCTCTTCTTCACCAACAAACTTTGCATTACCTTGATGGTTGCCGTTTCTTGCCAGTAGGAGGTAGTTGTTTAATAAAATACCTTTAAATCAAATGCCTGAGGCTAATATATAAGCTTGGCTGGTCTCTTTTCAATAGTATCTGATATATTGTTTTTGTAAAGATACGAGTTCAAAATAGCTTGATCTAATTCATTACAGATAGTCTGGTACTGCCATCAGATATATAGATTGAGAAATGAACAGGATTCCGGTGGTAAGAAATATGTTGATTTAATATTTGATGTTTCTAAACATTTCAGCCCCAAAATATCACAGGCACGAGAATTAGAAGGCGAAATGTCATCCCGCCATTTTGATGGGAGTGAGAATGATGGGGTTAAAAAAGTTGTATGCACTACAAATAGTTATTAGTTTAAATATCTTTATCATTTAATGACCTAAATTAGTTACGAGTTCAATTACAGTAGACAATCAGAAATATTGTTAAACTAAAACTCTAAAAAGGTTTAATTCAAGAAGAAAAGTTTGAAAAAACAATTACTATATTCATGTGAAATTGTGTTTTACACCCTTTGAATGCATGATCTTAAATTTCATCATAAGGAATATTTTATTCATTTTGTTAAAACGCATTGCTATATAAAAAACAATTACTATGTTCATGTGAAATTGTGTTTTACACCCTTTTAATTCATGATCTTAAATTGCTTCATTATGAATATTCATTATTCATTTTGTTAAAAAGCATTGGTATATAACTATATAATCTCAACTAAAAATACTTTTCCTTTGTTAAAAGGCAGTTTATCATTAATTACGGATTAGGAAAATTCTATTCATTATGCATACTAAAATGAGGAATTGTATATCAATGAATCTCTTTCATGTGCAATGACGTAACATTCTACATACTTGCTGCAAAATTACCTTTAAAGTTACATTCCGTCCAGAGCTATCTTTTATTATCAAACCTGTAAAATGGAGATTCTTGTTAAAGACATCTAGCCTGTTTCCCTGCTTCCCTCAATTTCTCGTTTCATATCCTTTCAAGCAAATATTAAAAACTTCAAGTGAGGGAAGAAAATAAACTTTAATATCTTCCTCCGTGGATCATTTTTCGACTGACATTAAATCGCTTTCTTTCCACATAATTTTAATCTTGTTTTTAAACTTTATATTCACGTATTTCGAGTCACAAATATAGCACCAATCGGATTTTTTAATCCACCGACAAACTCTTCCTTCCAATTAAATCTAAAAATGTCATTTAATTTCGAAATATGTTTCCGGAGATGGAAATAGAACCCAATTGATAGTATTTTTTTCGAAATGCCTTAGCATATCTCGCTTGAATGAATTGATGCCACTTGTTGTTGAAAGAAGATGGTAAATTTCTTCGGTTAATTAATTTTTTTTTCATATATTTGAGACTTCGTATACTAATGTTGAAATATTTGAAGGTTGGTCTAATTGTAAGCACATTACTTATACTTTTTAAAAATATTTAATGTCTTAAACGATGATGTCTTTTTAAAATCAAACGTATTTACTTTCTTTCCATCGACAATTTCTTTCAGATGAAGGTATCTTTCAAAGGTTTTAAAATAATTTTTAAATCGTCTGCGAGAGACAGCTTTCTATTTGAGGTAATTCTTAACCATTTTCAATTTAAAATTCGATATGCCTCTTAAGAAATAAATTTTATTATAATCATCTCTGTAAACTTTTAATCTATAAAATGGATAAATAGGGTTTTCTGAACATCAATGATTGGTTGTCTGTCTAACTGAGTTCTTGAATGTAAATGCTTCTGTCTACGTAACTGCTTATAAAACTGTGATCTAATATCTATTTGTGCTTATTATCATAACACCGTTATTAATTTGTTTAAATGACATTAACGAGTAAAAGACAATAGATAGAATAAGACAATAGAATGCTTTATTTTCTTGTATAATTATCATAAAATGGAAAAGTTCTATAATATTCAATCCGAATGTGAAATTTTTGTAATCTGAGGACAGATATTTTTAACAAAGGTAGAATTCGACGATAGAGAAAGATGATTAAATGAAGAAGAGGATTAGTAGGAGGTAAAGTTGAAAATTACTTTACAGATCAGATAATAGAAGGGAATAAAATAAAATCTATTGAGATCTAAAGAAATTATTTTGAATTTAACCGGTCAAACTGAATCACAATTGATGAGAACTCGGCAGTGTAAACGGATTATTAACTGAGATTATGGGTTTTAGAATTGTTGCTAATCAGCCACTGTAGAATTTAAGTATCATATGATTTGAATCTAGTGTTCATTTTAAGCATATTTTACAAGTAGTACGTAAATAATAAACCTCATTTAAAGATTTTTTAAAAGTTAGAACACTTTCATAAGCATGAATTTAGATGTCCAATTAACTTTTTCAAACTAAGTAAATAGAAATCCTTAATGCTTTTGAGTACCACCATGGTTATTAAAATACCACCCAATCACTAATATCGATAGTTCTACTTTGAAGAAATAGACTTATTTAAAGATCTTAATGCTAGTTCAGCTGTATTTAATTCATATGAAACAGGGAAAACTTAGTGACAAGATGGAATCCTTAAGTATGGTGTTTTGAAGCATGTTATTGTCAGCCTAATTAAGAGTATGCCTACTTTTACAAATCCTGTAATATTATAAAATTGCAAATTTGATTTCTGATGATAAGCTATTTAATTTTAATTCTAGTCATATAGCAGTGTTTTGAAATAATTTCATACATTGCATAATGGAAAAGTATCTTATACGTACTATATAAGTATTTTATTGAAAGCAATTTTACACGGATAATATAATTCCTGAAAAAATCAAGGTTTCTTTGAAATTATTTAACACATAAGAATAAAATTCAACAGACACATATATGCATTAAATTAACACTTAATATTTTGTAAGTCTTTCCTAAATGTTCATAATGTTTTATTCATGTAGATATCAAGAAAAGTTTTAGATTGTATTATTATCTAAAAGTCACATTTAAACTAAAATAAAGTAGACTTAAATGATACACTTAAATTCACATGATACTGAAGCACTGACAGCTGTTTTATTTTGCAAAACCGTTAGAGGAGTTTTCATAATCAGAGCAAAATACATGATACTTCTCTCAGGCCCTTGACATGAATTATCATGAATAGATAAGTACATGACTAATTTCTATTTTTTTTCATTCTACGCCTTCCATCGGAGCCAAACGGGAACTCATATCACAAGATCATCTTTCCCCATTCGTAGATTTTGAGTTAGTTACTCTACAGAAGACTGTAAAGGAATGTTGGTAGTCTTCACCAATTTTATGTTTATTCAATAGAACAAAATTGTCTATATTTAAGGAGACTCAGTTTGTCTAATGAAATCTTAATTAATAGCTTGTTTTGGATTTAATGAAACTCAAGTGTCGATGTTTCTTAAATTATGCGCAATTTATTCTCTTGAGTAAAAACATTATGCAACTTCAAAGCTTTTGAACATAGTCAAAGTTGTAATCCCACTTCTATTTCCTCAATCGATGGTTTGGATAATTAGGTTTCAGTCTTATCGAGCAATAAATTGTCTGCTTTATATGATGATGAAATTTTATATAAAAATTATTATAGTTTGTATAAATGTATTTCTATAAATTTATATGAATGAAAGTATTAATAATAGTGTGAGACATAACAGATTTCCTCTTCTATTATTTTGCATAAACTAAAATTGTTATGCGAATTCTTATAACAATATAAACCAGGGGTAGGCAACGAGGCGCCCGCGGGCGCCATGGCGCCCCCGATCGATTTTTAATGCGCCCTCGCTGGACTAATATAAATGTATGATAGCCAGAGAGATTTACTTACTGTCAAACAGCGACATACAGCAAGTAGTCAGTTGAGTTTAGGATTGTGCATAGATTAGCAGTTTGCTTACCTTGAGCGTATCTAATAATACGCACGTATTTTTTGTTAGTGTGTGATCGTATTTGAATAGACTACGCGTAGACCGTGCATTTAAAACTACCAAGTAATCCGAAATAATTGTCCTCTTTCAAAACCCTTCATGGATAAATGTAAAAGAAAAAGAACACTATTTTAATGATGAATGGGATCTCTATTGTTTCGTTGATTACAAAGAGAAGTGTATTTGTTTGTTGTGTAATAATAGTGTTGCGATTCCCAAGAAAAGTAATATTGAACAACATTTTCATACCGTTCATACCAATTTTGGTAGTGACTATCCAATGAAAAAAAAATGTTTCTTTAAAATCTTCAATAACTAACCAGCAAAGTTTTTTTTACTAAACCACTGCAACTATATAAAGCAGCAACGATCGAGTCATATAAAATATCGCATTTGCTAGTTAAGCATAAAAAACCCTTTATAGATGGAGAATTGATGAAAGAAGCCATGCTGCTGATTCACTTTTTGAAGAATTCAAAAATAAAAAAGAAATAGTTTCAGCTATAAACACGTTGCAATTATCAGCAGGAACTGTTACTAGAAGAATTGAAGTAATTGCGGAGAATTTGGAGGCAGAATTAGCAGATGATATGGAAAATTGTATTTCCTTTTCGCTACAGATGGATGAATCGACAGACGTGACAAATATATCCCAATTAGCAATTTGCGTGAAGATGGTATTTTCTGATTTTACAACAAAAGAAGAATTCCTTAAAGTTCTGCCATTAAAGGGAAGCACCAGAGGAGAAAATATCTTTTCTACTTTTAAAAAGTATATAACAGATGTAAAATTACCTGTACAAAAGTTATCGTCAATTACAACAGACAGGGCACCAGCGATGACTGGTAAGAAAAAAGGATTTATTGCCTTATGTAGACAGGATTCCTTATTCCCTAAATTTATTTCTTATTATTGCCTGATACATCAGGAAATGTTATGCGCAAAAACAATCGGTTTTCAACACGTATTTACGATAGTAACAAAAATTATTAATTCCATAAGATCGGGAGCTATGCAGCACAGATAGTTTAAATTACTTTTAGAAGATGAGAACGTTCAGTTCACAGATCTTCTTTTACATACTGAAGTGAAGTGGCTGAGCACAGATAAAATATGCTATCAAGATATGTTTATCATGCTTTTGCCACAAATGAAGTAATTTATTTCATCAAGAGGCGAATTTTACGAGCAATTAGAAAATAAGGATTGGCTAATCGACCTCGGATTTCTGACAGATATAACAGCAAAGTTGAATGAATTAAATTTAAAAATACAAGGGAAAAATCAGCATATCGCTGACATGATTAGTGCAGTAAATGCATTCAAATGCAAGTTAGTGTTGTTGAAATCCCATCTATTGAAAAAAAAATCATTATCATATTTCCCAGATATAAAATATACTGTTTAGAGTTTAAATTTGAATAATAAAAATTTTACTGCTACATCATATTTAGAAATAATAGATAAGTTAATAGAAGAGTTTTCTTCTAGATTTGAAGATTTTGCAGCATTAGAACCCGTTCTAAGATTTTTTATAAATCCATTCAATGTTATTGAAGATGATGTCCTTGAAATAGTTTCAGTGTATTTCGAGCTTCATAATATCGAAAACCTAGAATTAGAAATAATAAACTTGCAAAGTGATATTATTTTAAAAGAGCATAGTAATGATAAAATGTTTTGAAACTTAGTCGATGAAAATAAGTATCCTATTTTAAGGAAATGTGCGCTAAAAATTTATTCATATTGTGCAACAACATACAGTTGCGAGTCTTTGTTCTCAAATATGAAATATTTGAAATCAAAATACCGAACAAAGTTTAATGACTCACATTTAGGTAATTGTTTAAGGACCGGGAACTAAATATATCCCCAATTATAAGAAATTAGCTGAAAATATGGACACCCAAGTTTCATACTGAATTATATGTATCATTCTGTATGACACCAACAAAATAAAGTTATAAAAAATCTGTTTTTTAATGCCTATTTATACCTGTTGATTATCTGTAAAATATGCGCCCTCGGTGATTTTCAAATTTAGTATTGCGCCCTTAAGGACAAACAGGTTGCCGACCCCTGATATTATACCAAATATACTATGTATATTATACCAAATATACATAGACGTTTTTATTTTCTTAGATAATTCTCACTTTGTCGAATGAAATCTTATTAATAATAGTTTGTTTTGGATTCAGTAAAACTCAAGTTCGAGGTTTCTTAAATTATACGCAGTTTATTTTTTTAAGTAAGAACATTATGCAACTTCAAAGCTTTTGAACATAATCAAAGTTGTAATCCCACTTCTATTTCCTCAATCGAAAGTTTGCATAATTAGGATTCAGTCTTATCAAGCAATAAAATATCTGCTTTATCTGATGATAAAATTTCAAATAAAATGATTATAGTTTGTATAAATGTATTTCTATATATTTCTATATATGAATATATTTATAATAATTTCAGACATAACAGATTTCGATTTCTATTATTTTGCATAACGACACTTGTTTTGAGACCTCTTTATAACAATATATATTATGTATATTATTCCAAATATATATATAGGCATGTATATTTTCTTAAATAATTCACCCAGTAGTTAATTTAAAAAAAATTCAAATGTAGCTGAAAACACAAAAATAAATGTTTCTGATTTATTGTAAAAATCCTGAATACAATTAGGATTCCTTTAAACTTTTAAGAAGTAGTTAATTTATAACAAGTTAGTTTGTTACAAGAAGTAACAAACAATAAGTTTATGCATGAATGTTATTATGAAAATTTTATAAATAAGGCACAGTTGCCACAGTTTATATCAGTTCACATTTTAAAAAAGTTTTACCCAAAAATTATTAAAAAAGTAAAATTTTTCAGTATTTTAATCATTTTTCTTTCTTTTTTATAACTTTAGTGTACGGGGTATTGTCATCAACTATATTTTTTTAAGAGAGATAAATTATGCATTAAATTAATAATAAAAGTCTTTTTAGAATGAAACATATGTAAAAAATACTGAATTGGATAATAAAAATATAAGTGAATAAATAAGAATACTGTTAACATTTAAATTATATGAATTTACGACATTCTGTCATAGGATCATTTCTATTTAAGGAATAAATATTCTTCATATACAAAACGTGTTCAAACTTGTAATTTAACTTCATATAAAATAGTGTTTTTCTTTAAATTTTATTACCGTGTGATCAAAAAGTCCGTATAAACTGATACTAACCCTGCAAACAGTTTTTTATTTTAGTTATTTTTCCGGTTATTATGAATTTTTAAAGTTTATATGGACTTTTTGATCACCCGGTATATAAAAATACATGTTATAATAATAATAAAATTTTAAAATAAATCGTTTTGATTAAAATAATAGTATATTTTGTAGAAATTTAATACCAAAATTTATTAATAATTTTTACAAACATTGTTTTTATGACACACTATGCTATTGATTTTTTAATACACAGCTTAAATTTACAGAATTATAAAAAAAGAATAAGTACAAAAGAAATAATTGTGGAAACAAGTGGTTTTTAAAGAGTCACGTCGAGATGGTTTCAGTTGCATGCGAGTTTTTCTTAAAAATATGTAGGTTTTTAATTAAACGTTGTTTTTTAAACTCTTCTGATTATTTCATTTCTTTAGTTCTTAAAGAAAACTTGGATTCAAACATAAGTGAATGCGTGTTTAAGTTTTTCCCTTTTTGAGAAACCACATTGAAGTTCTCATTTTGTGTTGTGCAATTATAAAATGCAAATAGAAGATAAATATATGTTTGTTAAAGTATGGAAACAATTGATAATTATGTAAGAAAATTATGAAAAATTGTCATAAAATTTTAAAAGACAAAAGATAAGATGTAATATAAATCTTTCAAAAAAATGTAAATATTTTTTAAAAGATACAATACTATATAAATTATAAAAAATAGTTTATATCTATAGTACGGTGTCTGAAACACGTCTAGGACTAAAACTTGAACACGACTAGAACTAATAATGAATTACTTTTTTAATTTGCACACTTCCCCTCTCTGCCTTTTTATTCTCATTTTCTCTCCCGATTACCATTTTATATAACCATTTTCTTTCGTTTCACTTAGAGTACAGACGTAGGTTCTCTTGAAAATCAACTTTTACAACAGGAAAATTATTTGTTTTTTCTTTATTACAATGACAGGTATTAACTTTTATAGCATTAAATGTCTGTCTAACATTTCAGATCTGTGACTGTAATAAGATCTTCATACGTGATATAACACAAGATTAATATTTGATTCTGTAATCAACGTATACAAAGGTTTTATGCATTATACATGTTTTAAAACATTGTATTATTAAAATAAAAATTAATTAAAAAGCTTTTTATTGTATAATTGTGCTTCGAATAAAATTGTGGCTTTTTTGTATTCTAAATATAACTAGAAAGATAATTTATTGCTTTGGGTTTTCCACAAAACTGCAGTATGTGCAATACTCCGTGTAACCTCCCGAGACAAGTGAGTTAGACAATATGAACTCTTACTAGCTTTCCTCAAATGTACACTTAAGAAAAAATTTACGGACATCTTTATTTAACCCCTTCCAGGTTCATTTTATTATCGGGATTAAGGGTAAAAAATGTCAATTTTTTATCCATATGCTTATTTTTATACATACATAGCTTTTTAAACATAATAGCATCATTCACGTACAAAATCTTCTAAAAATTATTGTAAAAAAATCAATTTAAACAAATAAGTAATTTACATGTATAGTTGGCTTTCTGTATGACATAAATCATTAGACTTTGGAGTCAATTCACTTTAACTATAAATATAAATCTTGAAATACCTAGTTTTTATCTTGAATTAAATTTATTTATATCCTTTACATTTACAAAAATGATTATGAAATTATTAATCAAAATGTGGTCGTGTGTGATACAATGGAAAATACGGTACTGCACAGAGTCCATCATCACAGTAGAACCTTGTTTCTCTCCTTACCTACTTCCCTCTAGTGTTTCTCTTTGAGCAGCAAATAATCTAGTAGCCTGAAAACTAAACAAAAGCATTCGAAACCATAAAAAGCACATGTGAAATAATTCGGGAAAGACTGATTGCCCAGTGTAAAATTTCACAGTGCCCGAGATACACTCGGGATGAGCCAGGATGGTACATTTCTCCTGCACGAGTTCAGCTCTGGAAAATCCGGGAAGAGGTTAATAATCTAAATTTGCTCCGACACAACTTTGAAAACAAATATAATCACACAAATATTCTACCTCACAGCTTTCACCTTAGCTGAAACATTTTTCTTACATAGCTTCGGTACAGCAGCATAATACATTTACAGAAAGAATTTAAATATTTAAACTAATTTAAGATTCAACCTCCTTGAAATCAAGAATGTAAGCTTTTATGCATCTAAATTCTTTACTTCACCTAGAAAAAACTTTTTTCCGTGGGTGGATTAATGACTCTGGCTCCTTTAGTTATTTATGTTTAGAAATGCTGTTCTGTTGGACATAGATCGTAAAAATTCTCCTTTGTCAGCAAAGAATCATTCCATCTTAACTAAATTACTCAAACAATTAACAATTCTCAAGTTTGCTTCTGAGTATACTAGTTGAAACACATTTTACCACTTTTCAAATTCATATGTACTGATGCTTTTCTAACTCTTTTTTTTTTGTTCGTAAGTGCCACGTTGTCAACAGCTTTCAATAAAATACACCACATGTTCGTATGGGGATAACTAGAATCATTCAACCTTAACTAAATTACTCAAACAATTAACATTTCTCAAGTTTGCATCTGAGTATAGTAGTTGAAACACATTTAACCACTTTTCAAATTCATATGTACTGATGCTTTTCTAACTCTTTTTTTTTTGTTCGTAAGTGCCACGTTGTCAACAACTTTCAACAAAATACACCACAGGTCCACAGGGGATAACTAGTAGCTAAACGGGAGTACATTACAATACATAGGAAAGAAAGAGCTTGAAATTGGCGATATTTAGCAATTTAAAGTCATAGTGGTACTTTTCATGAAATATAGTTTCTTCACTAAACTTCATAATTAAATTGTTTATAATTTGGGAGAGCATTGCCACAAGGAAATATATTATTTGCGATTTTCAAAGAATGCATTTATAAAATTCCCTTTTATCTTAACATTAAATAAGTTTTCAAATCTTAAACTAAATAATTTTTCATTCCTTTAGTTTACAATTACAATTGTTACAAAGGAAAAGCATTTCATTACAAATGACAGCATTTTCTTAAGAAATTTTATGAGGAGAAATAACATTTAAACATTTTAAAGAAAATTCGAGATTTCTATCTAAGGCCATAATCATCGTATTCCAAGAATAATACCATCAGACAATAGCATAAAATTCAAACAATACAGATTTTGCTAAAGAATGTGTATGTAACCAAATCACATCATTGTATGTTTTAATAGGTACTTCATTTTCATATGTCTTGTGTTATTTTAATTATCTCAAAGATCATTTATAACTGTATTTGTAATGAAATATTGATGTTATTTGAGAATATGAATTTCTCCGACGTGTAATTAAGTTAAAATATAAATAATAAGCAATGCAACAGTAACTATTTGACAAAAATGAAACGTAATGATTGAATTTCAGCTAGTGTGAACCTATTTCCCTTTTTAGTCGAAAACAAAGAAGATATGTTATAGCATATTTTAAAGAAACATACAGTAGAGATGTCTTACATTTCTTAAAAGTTGTGAAATAACGTTATGAAAATACAGCCAGAATGTTATTATAAATTAAATATTAACAGTTTGCACAGAACATAATATGAAATGAATTCGGTAAAATCTCATATAGCTATTCTAGAAAACGAACGTGATTTCAAAAAGAAACCAACAGATATCGCAATAAGAGACTAATTATAGAGATATATTTCCAAAATCACAGTGGAAATTAAAATATATATTACAGTTAAAGTCAAAAATATGTTAAACCGGTTCTTCGAAAAATGAGGAATTTGAATTAAGCAAAGACAGTCAAAACTTTGACTAAAATTCACCAGAAATAATGATTCTGATACTAGAAACTTTGAATAGAGTATTGTATTAGCGTAATTTATTAAATCTTCTCACTGCATCTTAAATATTCTCACTGAATCACTGTATTTTTCAGGCTTCAAAATTATTACATTCTTTTACAGTACATGAACTCAACAGAGATATTTATATTTGCAGACTTTTTGACAGTTGTGTAACCATAAATAGCAAAATTATATTTTAGTAACACTTCCGTAGAATCAAGTAATTAAACCTACAATGCATCTATTTGCAATTGAGCATAACCTAACATCATTGATTTTTATAATTCTACATTTTTTGCTAGATATTACAATGCATATACAATCTTACAATATACAATGCATATACAATGAATATGCAATACCTTCCTTCTATTTATTACCTTGATATGTTTTGTATAGAAAATAAAAAACAAAATAACCGCAAAATATTAAGAAAAATAACAACAGGAAAAGCAAAATGGTTTCTAGTAAAGTGGGTCAAACGTTTCAATATAATTCTGAAAATTCCATGGAGGGGATCTCTTGTTAATATCAACCATCTAATTAATGTTGCTCAAAAGCTAAATATTAATGTTTTCACACAACTAGTGTTGATTATTTGCCTCCATAACTCTTACAAAACTCTTAGTAAATTATCATTATATATATATATATATATATATATATATATATATATATATATATATATATATATATATATATATATATATATATATATATATATATATATATATATATATATATATATATATATATATGCTATGACGACTATACTGTTTACAACAAAGAAATATTTCAATAAATGGATTTTCATGTTTAAATTTCTTAATTAAATTCAATGATTTTCCTTAAATTTATCATTGATTACTACTTTTTGTTGAATATAGAAAAAAAATAATTTGCAAATAAAAAGTATGCAACTAAAAAACCTTCTTGATATTGTACATTTTAATTATGATTATAATTTAGAAAAATACTATAACGAAATATCTTGAAAAGAGTAAACTCGTATCATTTAAATTAATAGTTTTGAGAATGTATAAAGAGCAAAATAGAATTACCTTTTCATTACGTTTACGGTAAGTGATTTTTTTTTTGTCTTCATATAAAATCTCCGATAAAGAATAATTTTTAAAAGAAAGAATATAGAAATATCGATAATTCAATGTGGCAATTGTTGAAGATAATCTAAATAATTGAATAAAATAATTTATTTTTGGTTTTCTAACATTAAACTGCATTTTTAAGAATTTATAACATTTTCCGACATTATGGAGTTGAATAGAACTGATTCATAATCAAAATATAAAAAGAAGAATCTTAACCATTTATCGGAAAAATTTTGTCAATGTTACCTTTTACGAGAATCAATGCATTATTAATTTGCGAGCTGATATATTAAAAATTCGAGATTAATACACTTATATTGCGAGTAGCAAGTAAAGAACTAGCTGAGAACAAATAAAATGGATATTAATCTATCATCATTCTTTTTGATGAATATTTTAAACGCGGCCAGTTTTATCTCCAAAGAGCTCCGCTGACTCTACCAAAATTAATTTCCAGACTCAGTGGTCTTTTTTTATTCTTTTAATTTGTGAAATGTTTTCCATGTTCCTCGGAGTATTATAATTGAAAAATTAATTTAAAAAAATTCTAGCGAGACTCACTTTAGATAGCTCTCTAGTGTTTGAATAAAATTTATTTAAAAAAATATAACGTTATTTTTATCTGCGAAACATTTGTTGCACGCAAAATTGAAATAGTTATCAAGTGTTTAGTTACTTGTAAATAGCTGAATAATTATTGTAAACTAAGGCAAGCGAAGCATAATGACATAGTAAGCTGTAAATGAAAAGACACATTTCTTTCCATTTTATTTGAAATATTAAGTGTGATAAGATTTATTTTTAGAGATAAGATTTTAAAAATCAAATTATTGATTTAAAGATTATGTTTCTAAATTTTGAGAAACATAATCTTGATGGAATTTTTCGTTAGCACTACATCCTATGTACCTGAACTATTGTCCTATCAAAAATTATTTTTATTTACGTTCATTTATTAACAAAATATAGTCTGCAGCTATCTTTGTTTCGATTTAGAGTTCTAAAATCAAATTTTAGCACGTCAAAGATTGAATAAATACAGACCTGCTAGATAAACCTCCCTTTTATTTATTATGTAAAAATCAAATAAAATATTTTGTGAATTATATACTGAAAATATTTAATATGGATACTACGTAGCATCCTTGTACACTTATTAAATAATACACAGTTTTTCTGTCATTTGGTGCGGTATCTTAATCATATTTGCATATTTCCTTAAACATTAAAAATTATTTCTCAAGTAATAGTGATGAATGAGAAGTGCTCAAGTTCTCCCATTTGGGGTAACCGGCAGCATTAACATGTGTTACATTGATGATTTTCGTTGCATAGATATTTTGTTTCGTATGGCAATTTTTTACGACTACAATATGCCTATTAAGCTTTACATGGTCTATTCTTGAACATGTTGGACTAGGATCACGTGATGCTGGGTTTGAGCCTGGGAGGCACGTTAAATGTTTGCGTGTGCACCAAGGTTAAGTTAAATCTCTGGGTCCCAATATCCTCTTGCAAAGGTGATAATTTGTAGAATGGAAGTACTAAATGAAAATCAAAAATACCTCTCATTACGATCAAAATCGAAGGGTTTCTAAAGCGTGGTATCAGATATATTTACCTGTCAGTAAATGTATCATAGCGAGGAACTAATATGACGTACCAGTAAGTAATAAATCGGTATAGTTCTTAATTATAATCTGCCACCCACGCCTGATGTGGTCTATTGTTGAACATGCTGGATTAGAACCGCCAAGTGCTGAGTTTGATCCTGAGATTATATGCGTGATCACAAAGTTTAGGTTAAATCTCTTTGTCTCAATGGCTTCTTGCAATGATGATGGTTTTAGAATGGAAATACTAAATCACAATTAAAAATACCTCTCATGACGATCAAAATCAAAGGTTTTCTAAAGTATGGTATCAGAAATGATATTAGCCTGTCAGTGTAAATATCTCATAGCGAGGTACTAATTTGATGTACCAGTAAGTAATAGATCGGTTTAGTTCTAAATTATAATATGCCATTTACGCCTGATATGGTCTATTGGTGAACACGCTGGATTAGGATTGCATGGTGCTGAGTTCGAGCCATGGAGGCACGTTAAATGTCTGCGTGTTCACAAAGTTTAGGTTAAATCTCTAGGTCCAATGGCCTCTTGCAATGATTGTGGTTTTTATAATGGAAATACTAAATCAAAATAAGAAATACCTCTCATGACGATCAAAATCAAAGGTTTTCTAAAGTATAGTATCGGAAATGATATTAGCCTGTCAGTGTAAATATCTCATGGTTTAGTTATAAATTATAATATGCCATTTACGCCTGATATGGTCTATTGGTGAACACGCTGGATTAGGATTGCATGGTGCTGAGTTCGAGCCATGGAGGCACATTAAATGTCTGCGTGTTCACAAAGTTTAGGTTAAATCTCTAGGTCCAATGGCCTCTAGCAATGATTGTGGTTTTTATAATGGAAATACTACATCAAAATAAGAAATATCTCTCATGACGATCAAAATCAAAGGTTTTCTAAAGTATGGTATCAGAAATGATATTAGCCTGTCAGTGTAAATATCTCATAGCGAGGTACTAATTTGATGTACCAGTAAGTAATAGATCGGTTTAGTTATAAATTATAATATGCCATTTACGGCCGATATGGTATATTGGTAAACATGCTGGACTAGAATTACATGGTGCTCAATGGCCTCTTGCAAAGATGATGGTTTGTGGAACGGAAATATAAAATCAAAATCAAAAGTACCCCTTCATGACTGTCAAAATTGAAGGGCTTCTAAAGCGTGGTATGTCAGAAATCATATTCACCTGTCAGTGTAAGTGGATCCTAACGAGTTACTAATATGACGTACGAGTAAGTGATAACTTGGTATATTTCTTAATTATTATTTGTAAATGATAGAATCTTTAAACATTTTTATAAATTGATTTAAAAAGGATTATTTCAAGTGATTCAGAAACGCTGACATTTCATGTAAAAACAATGAATCATACCTTCTATTAAATAAAAAATAAAAAATAAAAATACGTGTTTAATTAATATATTAAGGGATTAATATGTTTCGAAAACTCTTACGATGCTTATAAACAGAAGTGACTAACATATTAATGTTAATTCTTTTCGAGCTAAAATGTGATAATAATGAGTTACATTAAGGACTATTCAAACTAAACATTTTAAACAAAATTTTAAATTTCATTTACTAATTACTCTTGGTCCTTGGTATGTGGTTAAGTGAAAGAAAAATAAGTAGAAAAAAAATAAAAAGTTAGTTTAATATATGAAGTTTTTTAATGTTCACTTCATATGAAATTGAAATAGTAATCAGGTGCTTAGTTACTTGTAAATAGCTGAATAATTATTGTAATTGAGAAACCTATGTATCTAAAGCAGCCAGATGGATTACATGCAACAAATCACACACACACATAAACTCTTCCACTGAAAGTATTTTTAAGAAATAACAGTTGAAGAAAAAAGTATTGTGGGTATAAAATAATTTTGTAACTAAGAGACGTTTATTATGCAACCGTAAATGACATAAAACTCCGTAAAACTTTATTTAAAAAAATATTTTATTGGAGATGTTTTGACATGTTGAGGTTAACGTGACAGGATGCTCGCCGTATTGAATCCTCTTATGTCCAAGTTATTGAACAAGAAAATTTTATGTATTGACGTCTAAAGATTTCTTTAAAAATATCATATCTTATTTTATAATATAAATTATCTAGGGACGTATGATTTCAAGTTTTTAAAACTGGAGAGGAGAATATTTTTAAATTGAACATATTCCAGAAAATATTTGTTTATAATTCTGTAATTAATTATAACATTTGACAGGTAAAATTGTTAAGCAAAAAAGTGATGTAAAAGTAGATAAACGTCCTAGATTTTAAAAATATGTTGTATATGATTACGATAAACTTCAAAATTTTATGAAATTAAAAGATTTTATTAAATATTAATACACTTTTGGGTTATTGTTGTTAATATGTGAGTGATAACACCATCATGTTTATTATAAATTGTTTTATATCAGTTATAATAACCATAATTAAAACAGATATTAGGTTTTTCGCCTCAAATGTTATCCCATTGGTGATTATCAGAAAATTTGTGCCCAAAGCATGTAAAAAATGTTGCCAAGATTTCTAGAACCTATCTACAGGCCAAGTCCGTTTCAACAAGTTTCCTTAAATGATACACTGTGAACCTCCAACTATTGATATTTTAATTCCTGAGGTCGGCCTCTACAGAGACTATCTTGTGCAAAATCTTCTTATTTTCTTGGTTACTTCTATCTTTGAAAGTTTAAATTTCTCACAGTTTTTGAGTTATTACATCCAAACATATGTCCAAGCCATCTGATGTCATAGGATTTTATGACACCTACAATATCAGGTTGTTTATACTTTCTATAAATTTCAGGGTTGAACAACATTCTCCAACTATCAATTTATCTTATTAGGCCAAATTTGTATGATTATTTTTCTTTGGTACATTAAAAATCTGTCGACATCAGTTTTATTTAATATGACAGCACTCCCTATAAGACATGATGGGTCTGAATAGAGTTGTATAAAGATTTATTTTTTTCTTGATATTTAAGAGTGTAGTCGTTAATAATTCTTTAAAACCCAGATAGGATATATTAGCTTTTAATGATCGGTAGTCAATTTCAAGTTTAACGTTATTATCGTTGACAATAATAGTACCGACACGTGTAAACTGTTCTCGAAACTATAAAAGTACAGAGGAATGGAGGTATATGCTTTAATTGTCAAGGCCATAAATTTATTTTATTCTCGTTTACTTTAAATCCATTGTCTCTGGCTGCAGACTCTAGAGAAATAAAAGTTTACAATTATGTTGATATCATCAGGTATTCTGTAGTCTGTATAGATCTTTGGAAAAATAGTACCTCTGGTTACAATTTTTTTTCATTTCTAATAGCTTTTACTAATGCAATATTTAAAAAAAAAACATACAAGAAAGAGCATGATCTTGTCTGAAACCTCTTTGAGTGTAAAATGCCTCTTATAAATCAGATATGATTTTAACTCTAAAATTTGTTCTCTTTAATGTCAATTTACAGAGGTTAACCACTTTCCGACTATTTTGGTTTAAAGAGCCAAATAAAATCTAAACTCCTCTGCATCAATGCAAAAATAAACCGATACAAACCCCTTATAAGACCGGTCATTTTATATGGCAGTGAGACATGAACATTTAACAAAACAGAAGAAAATAGGCTTCTCATTTTTGAGAGACAAATCCTTCGGTCACTATTTGGAGCAGTAAAGGAACATAATACATGGAGAAGTTTATATAACCATGATTTATATACTAAATACAGACAACTTAACTTCTTAAAAGTTATTAAATCCAACAGAATTAGATGGCTGGGACATATTTTCAGATGAGCAGATTTGGACCCAGTTAAAAAATTAACTTTTTCAAAGATTGGGGGTACAAAAAGAAGAGGTAGACCAGCAACAAGGTGCTTGGATTGTGTGGAGAAAGATTTGGAGATCTTGGGTGTTAATAGAGGGAGAATCCTTGCAAATAGTCGTGCCGTTTGGAGGAAGCAGATAGAAAATGTATTGGCCTGTACCAGGCTGTAGCGCTGCTGCTGAAGAAGAAGAATCATTTTCCAGGAAATCCAAATTTTAATATTATATAAAATACCTTTTCAAGGTACATGCTATCATAGTCAGCCTTAGAATTAATAAAAAGTTAAAAAGTGTAAATATTATACTTTTTATTTATAATTTTTTCCATAAATTGTCTAATAGAATTATTTTGAAGAATGGTAGATTTTTCTGTTTGGAATAGACATTGGTAGTTATCAATACTATTGGGTTTTATATACCACAACCAAAACGTTTATAAACATCTATACCAGCAGTCGAACTGAATTCTACGGACACTGGTAAAGATTCACTTCTCTATTTATCATGCAAGTTAAAAAATTCTGAGTTATAATCCAAACAATCTTTTGCTTCTTTTTTTGTACTTTTGCCATATTTTAGAACTATGCGTGTCATAGTCAAACATTCGCAGGCATCACTGGTGTTAATTTAATTTTTATATACATCTTCTAATATTTATATATTTTAATTAGAATACTGTGGCACGACGCAAAGAAAAAAACTATTCTTGGAGCTTGCATATTCACATTACCTTTTAATTTAATCTCAAGAGAATTTTAAAACAATCATCGCGAATGAAATTTCATCACTAGAGCTTTCTGACAAAATATTTGCACAGCATAAATTTAGCTGGTACTAAATTGTATTTCAATCGATAGGAGATTTTTATTGAAAAGATAACACTTTATAAAAAGTGAGATAAAAAGTTACATTTTTAGAAATATTATCTTGAGAAAAAGTATGAAATATAATTCTTATGACAGCAGGGAAATCATTAGAAATTATTTTTGCTCTGAAGAGAAAAGATAAAAAAATATATGAAAAGACTAAAATTTTTACAGATGATTTTAACAAAAATGTAATTCATTAACTCTTCAATATTTTACATATTTTGAAGAAATCGATCTTTTTACTTAAAAATGAATCATTAAAAAACAGATAGTAGTTTGAACCAGAAAGTAACACCAACGGGGCACTGTTCAACTCACAGTAGAAAGTCAGTTAGTTAGTTTTGGAGCAATGAGATATACTTTTTTGGGACATATGAGCTAGTGAGACCAATATCTACTACTTAAGGCTGATTTTAAAATGCTAAGTACACCCATACTCACAGTGGGATTAGAACCCAACGAACTGCGGTTCTTAAAAGCACCACTTTACCAATTTGGAAATTGCTCGGCTTGTAGTCAAATGAGCTCTATGAAACTTTCAATAATCGCTACTTTACCTACTACTTTCGGTTTACCTGCTACTTGTTTACAGTATAACTGTTATTAGTGGATGTGATTCCCGGATAATATACATTATGATCGCATAATAAAATATTAGTGTAACTAAAAGACACATTATTTTATCTTTAGTTTTTTAGTTTTTTTTTATCTTTTCAAAATGTAAAAACATAAACTGATGAATAGAAAATAATTGTTTTTCTTTTTATAAAAGAGAAAGGGTAGGGTAAGTGATTGCCGATATTTAATTATTGTGTGCAAAATTATATTTGATAATTCCTCATACATATATAAGAATATGTCGATATTCAAATTAATTCAGTGTTGTAAGATCCACCTCAATATAAATGGTTCTTAAGTTTAAAAGTGATAAATTTGCAGTAGCTTCGTATATTTCTTACTATCAATTATTTAATTTTCACTTCCTTGCAAAAGTATCATAAAAAAAGTATTCATAACGGCCAAAGATTATATCTTAATATTTTAACAGATCTTCACGTTTTGGATCTCAGGGAGGTCCAATAGATCTTCATGTTTTAGATCTCCCTGAGTCTAAAAAAACTATTTTCAGAATGACTATGTGTTTGTTTGTGAACACAAAAATTGTAGTATATTTTAATTTAAAGATACCAAATTTTTAGTGCACAGATTATAGTGAAATTGTTTTCTATCAGCTTTTAGTTAACTTTCTGCAATTTACCTACCACTTTCAGTTTACCAGCTATTTGGTGCCAGTTTACCTGTTACTTGCGATACAATTCTTGGATAACATGCATTAAGATCGCATAATAAAATATTAGTGTAACTAAAAAAAAAAAACAATGTATGATAGTTTTCATATCTTTTCAAAATATAAGAACACAAATTTTTCTATAGAAAATAATTGTTTTTCTTTTTATAAAAGAGAAAGGGTAGGGTAAGCGATTGCCGACATTTAACTATTGTGTGCAAAATTATGATTGATAATTCCTTACACATATACAAGAATTTGTCAGTATTAAAAAACTATAATATAGCCATCAACCACAAAAAAACTTAAGATAGACTAGCGTCTTAAATTGTGTATTGCGACCCACCTACTAAAATACACATTCACCAGTTTTTCGTGGAGTCATCAAATCTTAGCTAGTTATTACGTGATAACACCAGTCTGTCGATATTATCAACAAATGACTATCCAAAAATTGACATTGTGTCTTGGTATCATTATCCGGTTACTACAAGTAAAGGAATGGATGGATATACAAACTTTGACATGTTGATATGGTATTATTGGTTGGTGATTACAGTTTGTTGCCGGGTTGTGACGATACCTTGAATGTATATGTAGTTTACAACATTCTTCAAACACAAAAAATCTTACACGTCTGTCGTATCATATCCACCTTGTCGTCAAACATCAAGGAATGACTATCTAAACATTCGCATGATGACAAGCTATCTCTGGCAGGTGACTACAAAGGTATCATTAAGTAGAATAACTATCCAAAGATATGCATAGTGACATAGTACCATTGTTATCACTTAATTACAGTGTGTTGTGACTCACCTGACAATTTTGCTGGAGAGCGACTAAATCTAAAAAATATTCATGTACTTGAAGACATTCTACAGAAGATACACACCCATATCCGCTTCTCGCAGAGTTACCAAATTTTGGATAATCATCCTGGGGCAACACGAGACTGTTACTTTTGATATTAAAGGTCTTCGCAAGATCCAACTCCAAGATATGAAATTATAACATTTATCAATATTGCCTGTAGACGATATACTGCAGTGAAAATTTTTATTGCATTTTACTGAATGTAAAAATAGTTTTGGTGTATCATAATACAGCAACCCGTAATTTAGCTGAATATAACATTATTTACACCTTGTTTGAAGTGTTTATTTTTTTTATAAAGCATAAATACATTAAATAAATAAGATTACGAAGTATAATGAAAGTATAATGAAAACTGTCCCTAATCATCTGCTTGAATGAATATTTAGTTGGCACTGCAAGTTCTTCGTAGCGACAGCCAAATATTAATACGCATATTCTATAAAAGTTTGGGTATCTTTTTTCCAATTAAAAATTGTATGAATCGTGCTTTTTGCCTATTTTGGGAAAAATTGGAATTAATAGTAACTTTAATATAAAAATTTGAATATTTTTCTTTTACCTGGGTACAAGAATAAATTGCAAAATAATGTTAAAAATAAGATTTTTGAATTATAATTATTTTAAATTAGAACTACCTACACTATATGCTTTAAAAGACCACTTGACGTCACTATATATTACTCAGACCAATGGCTAACCTTGAACCTGCTATTGAACTATGCATTGTTAAATAAACTGTATTTCAAAAGTAATTAATTTTTTATATATTACGCACAAGACTTAGTTTTGTGTTTTAATAGAGAAGACCAATAAAACTTATATTAAAAATAATTTCTCAAATAATGAACGGTATATATCGTAATTAAAACTAAATACTTAAATCGATTTTTTTAGACTAATAATTTCATAGTTATAAAAGATTCAAACGTAATATATTTAGTACCAGCCAATTTTATTCGCAGTTAAAAGGAACATGACAGCTAAATTGCATAAAATGCATTTAACTATAAATCGTTGATTTTTAACTGTTTGCTTCTAGCCATAAAATGCCCATAAAAGTACCACTTATATGCATTTTGTACTATTTTAAGCACGAAAATGCTCAAACTACTTCCAAAAAGTATTAAACTACAAGTAACTCTATATTGCTTTCAGGAAAACCTTTGTGCTCACATTCTTTCAGGCACTTAAAGTTCATTTCTATTTTTATTACATGTCTTTTTCTTAAATTAATAATTTTATATTTTTAGTACTTTGGACAAATTATTTGTTTTAAGTCCTCTTGAAATTAGTTTCCAGAGTATTTGTCTATTTTTTATTACTTTATTATTTGAGAACTATACAGCTACAAGTTTTTATTTTTAATATATTACCGATTGAGTCATGGTTTTTTTTAATATATGTAAGGCATTTTTTTTGCCAAACATGAAATGGATGGATAGCTGTAATGAATTAAATCATTGGCATAATTAGCTATTGTGATACATATAACGGTCAAATTTTTTATTCAGATATTAAATTTTGTAGCTGGTGTTTATTTTGTATTACCAATTATACCAAATTATTTCATGAAATTTCTAAGATTTATGTTAGTACACATATATTTTGACTAATACATAAAAAAGTTTAATTATTGATGATATATATTTTATTTTTTATTCATGCATATTTTAACTTATCCTAGACGAATTGTAAATACATTTTTTATATATAAATTTTAATATATGTATATTATAAAGATAAATTTTTTTCAATTGTATTTTAAATTTAAAATATTTTCTGATACCTCCAAAGCAAGATATATTTTTGTATTCTATTACAAGGGATAAATGAATGAACGCATTGCAGTATTACATTTTGAAATAATATATATATATATATATTATATGCAATTTTTTTTTAAATTAAATATTTTCTGCTAACATTAAATATTTGCATTAAAATCGCGAGAAAACTGCTTTGAAAATAATAAATTCCGAATTCATTACTATTCCTATAACCACTAAATAATTCATATGAAAATCTATAAATATAAAATTAAGTGTATCCGTCGGATTTTCTCTTTTATACAAAATGTTGTTGTAGTATTTACAAATTAAGATAGATATTCTTCTATATTTCAAAATGGTCACTAAAAGTTTTTACCCCTCAATTCATTGAAATGACCTGATATTTCATTATAACGAATACTCACTTTTTGGGTTAACAACATATGGCAGCAAAGACATTTTGTTTCATTTTACTATGAATAAAAAATTAGCTGTGTCATAGCTGAGGAACCAGATATTTATCTGACAAAATTTAAACGTGTATCGAAATCTTTAAACACCAAAAAATAAATCAAAGAAAAAATATTCTGTTTAAAAGTGTAATATAATGAAAAGCATGCCAAGCCAAGTACGGTGGCAGAATGAATATTTGACAACCACAACTTGAAATTTAGATTAAAATGGTTAAATCTTTTTTCAATTATCTATAGCTATAAAGTAACAACACAGTGTGTTTATCTATTTTTAAATTTTAAAGTATTATTTTAATTTTAGGAGTCATATCTCTTATTCTCCTAAAATCTATGTAAAAATTGTTCGCTTTTACTCAATATATCTTGTGTTCCGGCTAAACTCTTATAAAGCCTATGTAAAATATTTTACTAGATTATGTACCTATGCACACACCACACACACAGATATATGTATATATATATATATATATATATATATATATATATATATATATATATATATATATATATATATATATATATATATATATATATATATATATATATATGTATGTATACAGAGAGAGAGAGAGTGTGAGAAAGAAAGTGTTATACATTTTTGTTACTATATATAATTAATGACCTTACAAAAATTAACATAACTTTTAAACAACATTTCTGAGAAATTTGCGAGATAGTTACTTTTTCCTGCTAAGCTATTTATGATCAGAATAGCTATAATTAGTTTATAATAGCTGTAATTGCGTTCTGTTCTTGTGTGTACAAGTAGGTAATTTCTTAGGAAAATTAACTCTAATTTGAAATACGTCATTTTTTAAAACTAAATGTTGTGAGAAATAATAATTACAGTTAATAGTTATGAATTTAGATGAGTGTGAAGCATTCTGAGATATTTTACTTTGAGTACAAAAATTACTAACAATATATGCGAACTTAATTATTAGTTACTCTTTTATTACACACAATAATTACATTTAAAATATATCTTTAATTTTTAAAATATATCTTTATTTTATAGATTCTTATCTAATTATGGAAACAAAGGCATATTTTTATGATTTTTTACTAGTTATTTTATTCCATGTATAAATTTAAAAGAGTGTAATTTTTTTAGCTTATGTGAAATAATTAGTTATACGAAGTACTTATCCTGCTATGGTATACTTAAAAATATTTACTTAATCGGAGTTATGTCGGAATAATGTCATGGTGAAATGCCCAAAAGTTTTATTTCATACCTGATTCACTTGTACCAATATTTATTCTTCTGCAGTGAAACTCTCATAAAGTACACGCAAAATATATTCACTTATACGAAGTATATATTGTGACTCTGTTAAACTCTCAGGAATCTATGTAAAAATATTTTCACTTATACGAAGTATATCTTGCTACCCGGTTACACTCTTATCAAACATGTGTAAAAATTATTCACTTATACGAATTATATCTCGTTTCTCTGTTAAACTGTCATAAAACATATGTAAAAATTATTCACTTATACGATGCATATCTTGTTCCCCAGTTATACTCTTATAAACCATATGTGAAAAAGGATTCACTTATACGAATAATATCTTGTTTCTCGGTTAAACTGTCATAAAACATATGTAAAAATTATTCACTTATACGATGCATATCTTGTTCCCCAGTTATACTCTTATAAACCATATGTGAAAAAGGATTCACTTATACGAATAATATCTTGTTTCTCGGTTAAACTGTCATAAAAACCTATATAAAAATTATTCATTTATACAACATTTTTCTTATTCCTCAGTAAAAGTCTCCTAAAGCCAATGCAAAATTTTATTTTTTATACGAGGCATATCTTGTTCACAAGTTAGACTCTCATAAAGCATATTGTAAAAAAATATATTCAGTTATATGAAGTATTTAGTGTTCCTCGGTGAAACTTCTATAAAGCCCATGTCAAAAAGTATTCACTTAAATGAATATTCAGTTATACCAAATATTAGACGAAAGAATGTTCGTTTCTCTATATAAATTTTCGAATATTAATTTCATTCTATTATAAGAAGGAATTAAATGTTTTCGAGTTTTCCCAGCATAACCGATTAATTATGTAAACAAAAAAGAGTTATAAATATTTCCTCAGCTGCCACAGTTTGAGGCTTTTCTTTAATACTTAAAAAAACAGATATAATGATTATTTTACAAGAAGGTAAACTGAGAAGAAATCAATATTAAGAAATCTAAGCAACAAAAATTTTCACAAACCGGGAAAGCCAAAGCAGGAAGACTTATTTCAAGTAGTAGAAAATAAGTCAGCGCTAATTTTCATATACAGTAGTTACTCTTTAAATTTCCCACACAGAACAAATTAACTGCTTTTTTTATATCTGAAATTTTCCATTAATTCTAGATGATTGAGAGAATATTGTATAAGTTAATGCAACAAAGACTCATTCATAGATAAATATTATGCATCCTTTTCCCTAAGAAATCTTAGGACTTGAGAAAAATCAGTAAAGTTTCTCTAAATTCTTTCACAAAGTGCGAATAACTTGCGATCTGCAATTCTGCGTTCCGGAGTCATTGGGCCATTGAACATATTCCTAATGACAATGCGCAACGGTGATTCAGACACTGACTAATTATTCTTAACGAGCTTCCAACGGAGGTATTGGCGAGAATTAAATTGTCATCCATAACTGCAGTATTGGTAATTTCTTTCCCAGACAGAGATTAATTGATACAATTGTGCACCCAATCGGTTTGATCCATGAAGATTACTCCTGTATTGTATGCTGTCATTAACAAAGTATGTTTTTCGATTCCCATGGTTTGATAGCACTAGAGTATTTGTGTTTTTCGATTCCCACAGTTTGATAGCACTAGAATATTTGTTTAAAAGTTCCTCAATGAGAAACGTATCATATTTCAGACTTCTGAATTAGCCTTGATAGCTTGTTTCGCTAATCTTGTAACTCATTGTGTTAGACGCCGGAAAATAAAGTTCAAGTATTAGGATTGTGGGAGCTATATAAGCTATAGAAATATTTATAATGTATTAGGCATTTTTTACCCTAACAAATCTCAGGAGGTGAGAAAAATCAGTAATGTTTCTCTAAATTCTTTCACAAAGTGCGAATAACTTGCGATCTGCAATTCTGCGTTCCGGAGTCATTGGGCCATTGAACATATTCCTAATGACAATGCGCAACGGTGATTCAGACACTGACTAATTATTCTTAACGAGCTCCCAACGGAGGTATTGGCGAGAATTAAATTGTCATCCATAACAGCAGTATTGGTAATTTCTTTCCCAGACAGAGATTAATTGATACAATTGTGCACCCAATCGGTTTGATCCATGAAGATTACTCCTGTATTGTATGCTGTCATTAACAAAGTATGTTTTTCGATTCCCATGGTTTGATAGCACTAGAGTAGTTGTTTAAAAGTTCTTCAATGAGAAACGTATTCTGTTTCAGACTTCTGAATTAGACTTGATAGCTTGTTTCGCTAATCTTGTATTTCATTGTGTTAGATGCCGGAAAATAAAGTGCCGGTATTAGGATTGAGGGCATTATAGAAGCTGTAGAAATATTTATAATGTATTAGGCATTTTTTACCCTAACAAATCTCAGGAGGTGAGAAAAATCAGTAATGTTTCTCTAAATTCTTTCACAAAGTGCGAATAACTTGATCTGCATTTCTGCGTTCTGGAGCCATTGCGCCGTTGAACTTACTCCTAATGATTATGCGCAACGGTGATTCAGACACTGATTAATTATTCTTAACGAGCTCCCAACGGAGGTATTGGCGAGAATTAAATTGTCATCCATAACAGCAGTATTGTTAATTTCTTTCCCAGACAGAGATTAATTGATACAATTGTGCTCCCAATCGGTTTGATCCATGAAGATTACTTCTGTATTGTATGCTGTCATTAACAAAGTATGTTTTTCTATTCATACGTTTTGACAGCACTAGAATATTTGTTTAAATGTTCCTCAACGAGAAACATATCATGTTTCAGACTTCTGAATTAGCCTTGATAGTTTCGCTGATGTTGTAACTCATTGCGTTAGACGCTGAGAAAATAAAGAGCAGTTATAATACTGGGGGAGCTGTAGAAGCTATAGAAATAACTGTAATGTAAAATAAATTTCATTTTAACGAACATTTGAACTTACCGTAATTTCGAACATATAGTCCGCGGACTATCTGTGTTTAAAATGCAAATTTCTTTAGCCGTCAACTATCTGGTGGTTGTTCATTGGTCAAATCATTAGAAAGGGAAAAAAGACGTCGCGCGAACGGCCGATGATCAATTGTAAACAAAAGCAAGACTCTCGAGATCTCAAGAGTTCATCGTATCGTATCGGTAATAAATTATAAAAAAATTCACATAAAGCAGAACAAATCAGTAGTAGCAATAGCGGAATCTTAATTTGTGTAGTAGAGTACGGAAAAATACCGATAGTTACTATTTATAGCTCCGATTGACAATACCAAGTGAGTGGGTTCAAGATCGTAGGTTCAGGGTCCAAGGTCATTTCACCACGATGATCAATCGTAACAGCGTGTTTTGTTTTCAGTTTTGAGTTGTGGTAATATCTGTCATTCATTATATCTTCAAAACATCGTCCCAGTTTTATTGCTGATTTCAAGCTGTAGGTAATTCAAAAGGTTGATAATGAAGTAGACGAAAAAGCAGTAAAAAGTTTCCACGAGCAAAAGGAAACATTAAAAATATGAGATGAAGGTGATGCAATCATCATGGAAAAATACAATGGCCTGCATTAGAAGACGATTTACATACCTGGGTTCTCGAACAGAGAAATGTAGACCGCTCTGTTTCTTCTTTGTTCGTCCTGTTCCGTTAAAATTCGTCTCTGAGACTATGGCAGAAAAAATGATTTCAAATTTTAAAGGTGGAACTGAGTCTAATCCAGACTTTTCGGCACTAAACCGTACTTAGGTTTTTATCCTTAAAATGATTTAATATTGTCATACTATAATACATATTTTTTTCACGTGTAGTCTGCGGATTATCTAGTGGTGCGGCATATATGATGATTTATAATTTTTTTTAAATACAAAGTAAGGGACGCGGATTATAGATGGTGCGGACTATACTTGTGAAATTAAGATATTTAGCTTAAAAGTTCTATAATACGTTTTAAATTGAAAAGAAAAATTGTTGCAATATGTAACAGTGAGCAGTTTCCGGGGTAAGGGAATTATCAATTATAAGAAGGTGTTTTATAACTAACAAAAAATGTTTAGAAAATTAAAAAAACTAATATCCAGTTCTATTTCTTAAACTAGCTAAGAATATGAGACAAGCACATATCCAAAACCTCATGGCTGGTTATAAAATAATTATAAAGATCTAAATATTATGAATTACTATGTCTAATAAAACGTGTATGTATTTAAATGGTCAAAATACCTTTAAATTGACATTTAATCAAGCATAGAAGTACATATTTAAATTAGAAGAAGTACATATTTAACTGTAAGGTGTGAAGTACACTTTTATATTTAAATGCTATTTATACAATCGTATGATTATTTTACTTCATGAAAACATGTTGATTTCTTTCCTCTCCTTTTTTTACATGGCGATAACACGAATCAGTAATGAATCTTATTTAAACTGTCTGACAACATTAAATTTACTGAAGATTTTTAAAAAGTCAAGTTTATATTCTCGTAAAGTATTAAATTGGGTAAACATCATACACTGCCGGAGTTTTTATTTTTCGACAGCCTTTTCAAAATACAGACATTGTATAGTTTGTCTACAAAACAAATTTTACGTTTTAGTAAAAAAAGACGATATTTAATATTAACATTCTGAAAAGGTTTTCTTAGAAAACATTGCAGAATATTTTGGATTATTATATATAGCATAGTTTTAAACATCTAATTTATATTTGTTGTAAAGTATCTATTTAATTTTAAAACACTTAAAAAAGATGCAATCCAAGCCATGACTGCTGTTTTGCTTTTCATAATACCCTACATAATAATAGCCTAAGTTATCTGCCCGTCTGTCCTCGAATTTAGGAAACGGTTGAACCTGGAATGGATAGAGGCATCTATATTAGGCATCTATATTTATTTTTAAAACAGTAAAAAAAGATGCAATCCAAGCCATGACTGCTGTTTTGCTTTTCATAATACCCTACATAATAATAGCCTAAGTTATCTGTCCGTCTGTCCTCGAATTTAGGAAACGGTTGAACCTGGAATGGATAGAGGCATCTATATTAGATTGTGGAGAGTTCGGGTTAGCAAAATTCAAAGAGATTAAATTTCATCTTCTCCCAAACTATCGATCCGATTCTAAAATAAATTGGTATAAATATACTTCACATCATAGCCAGAAACAATATCGTCTTTAAAACGTTCGGAATCCACCCCTTCCGCACTTTTCTATCGTTTAAAGACTTTTTATCAGACCCCATTTTAAAAGCAGGCGATAAAATCTACCTATTTATCACATAATAAATAGGTAAAAATAACAGTTTTTTCTAGCCTTATGACGTTATTCCTTATCACTCTCATTTAATCATTTGTTATTTTAAATTATTTAAATATCGTCTGCATTATTTCCATAAGTTTTATCACTGAACTTAGATATGACGTAAATAATTTTCTTTTATATTTGGCTTAAATAATAGATTAGGTACATATGTGATAGTTTTAAATTTAATAATTGATTACTTTTTGTTACAAGATAATTCTCAGCCAAAAAGCAAACTGTTTTTTTTACGTACCTCATAGAGTATTTTACAATATAGGGATTTCATGCAAAGTCATGAATGGCTTTAATGCCCTTCTCATTCATTTTCATGATTACGGTAGCCAATAGGCAATCAATGAGCTGCCCTTCCGTTTGAACATAAAGCCAAAATTGCCATAAGTTGAGATGTGCACTGCTTCGTAAATTCGCCTTATTCTGGAAAATTAAAAAGAAATTACGGATTCTGTTATATGATGGGCTATATGTTAGTTTTAGTTGAAGAAAATATGGTTTTTATAAAATTTGGTAAAATTTGAAATTACTGAATGGTAATTAATATTAAGTATTCTGAACTTACGCACTTAATGCAAGAATGTCTACAAACACCTTTTAACCAAATTTATTTATTTTGTTTGAAGTTTAGATGAGTTACATTTTCAAAGCTATATTAACTTAAATAAACTAAATACAGAAATTGAAACTCTTTACATTTAGCGAAATATCAAGGTTCACTTTTAAATACGAAATCACACTTCCAAGTGATATTTTTAGATGTCCTTGAAATAGTTAAAATCTTATGATACAATTATTAAACAGAATACAATTTTTAATTAATTTTACGAATTTAACATTGACTAAAATTGTTTAAAGACGAGTATATTTACAAGTGTCATAAGAAAGTCTTAAAAAATAGATTATACATACATATCGAAGAATACTGGTATTACAGTAAAAGAAATTTTCGTTCCCTGGGGAGTAGCGTCCAGGTACGGAAGAATCCAGGCTGTAGAGTTATTACCGTCATTAGCGAAGTTTCCAATGGCAACCCACATGCACTGAAATTTCAGTGCCCGGTAATTGTGCTTAATGATTATTCCCCATCATGAAAGGTGATTGTGCGAATTAAATCGTCATCATCTACAACCATACTGGCAGTTTCATTCTTCGGACTAGATTAATCACTGCGATAGTTTCAACGAAAAGGATGTGCGGAAACTGTCTGTGAATTATAAAGTTGCGATGTGTCAGCTTATTGACGCATTGATTAGCTGTCCAGGACACTTTCGTGTTTAATTAATATAAAATGGTATACATAAAAGTGTTTTATAATTTACTATTATTTAAACACACACACACACACACATATATATATGTGTGTGTGTAAATAATATATATATATATATATATAATATATATATATATATATATATATATATATATATATATATATATATATATATATATATATATATATATATATATATATATATATATATATATATATATATATATATATATATATATATATATATATATATATATATATATATATTTTATATATATTGTGTGTGTGTGTCATATATATATATATATATATATATATATCTATATATAAAGTATATATATATATATATATATATAGTTATAAATATATTATAAAAAGGAACTATATATATATATGTGTGTGTGTGTGTGTGTGTGTCATATCTAAAAAAAAATGAGTTAAATGAAAAAGGGAACCTACCACTCATGTAAGCATTTTCTGATAATCCAGTCAGGCTTAAGCATTTTGAAACAATTTGATGAGCTTTCAAACTGATACGTTTTCAATCAGCGCGTGGACATGGAACTGTGAACACTCTGCTCGTATCTTCGACGAATAAGTGAAAATGGCGCAAGTTTTACTTCAACGATGATTTAATAAAATTATTATTATCAAGATATATCCATTTGCCTTAACTCTGGATCACGACTTGCCATATATATAAATAAATAAATAAATATATATATATATATATATATATATATATATAATATATATATATATATATATATATATATATATATATATATATATATATATATATATATATATATATATATATATATATATATATATATATATATATATATATATATATATATATATATATATATATATATATATATATATATATATATATATATATATATATATATATATATATATATATATATATGTATGTGAATGTGTGTAGTTAAATATTGTGTTAATTAAGAAATAAACTTTATTTGAAAGTTCTACATTTTATACTAAAATTCTGAAAATTATAGTATGTCTTAGCAAGAAATGAAACTTAAATATAACGATACATCCCTTAAATACCGGCCAAATACGCTACGTTAAACAATCGAAAAATTCTCGTTACCACTTGCATGAAAGCATTTTGCATACCACTGTGTACAAAAATGTATTGTCTCACATTCGATCCTGTAAAAGTACTATAACAATATTGAGTTAACTGGATTGGAGATGATATCTGTTTACAAGATATGTATAGTACATTAGGTACACAATTTGTACTCCAGTTATGACCCTTTCATTTGGTGAATCACGGAATTGTTCGTCAAAATTTACAAATTAATGGCAAAACGTGAAATCAAATGTCCTTAAATTTCTAAAAAGGTAAAAACTAACTTAAAGTGATCCATTCTTGTCTGAGATAGTCCCATTGATAACCCAAAACACATAGCATTAAGATAGTTAGGCTTTTGCAAATACACAAATTGTAACAATATAAGTATTTATACAGGGTGGATCCATGATATTTCAGCACACTTAGGAGTATAATAGTATTCATCCAGACAAAAATTGCAACCGAATATCTGTTCGCAAATGATATCTAATCAGTGAAAATCTCGAAAACGTATCTGCGAATGTATAAAATTAGATGGCATGAAAAACTCCAGGAAATTTCCTCAAAATAGGAGTAAGTCATCTTAATAATGCTAGTAATAAAAAACTTTTATAAAAATTTTTCAAAGTACTAACCGTTGACAATATTGCATAGATTACCAGCTCCTATTGTGTATCCATTGTTCCTCGTACAACTACAAATGACGCCGTTAGAATTTTGATTACAGACGATTGCCACCGTGCCCACATTTATCGATTTAACACACTGTATACTAATATGTATTTAATATAGAAAAACAGATCGAGGAATAAGACCCCCGAAAATGAAAATTAGTAGAGAAAATCCCTAAGTGTGAAACAAACTAGATCTAAAACACAGGTGTCAGCCACCTGTGGGCTATGAAGACGAAATGTTAATCCCCTTTTGACGTTAT
The DNA here is from genome assembly GCA_032207245.1 of Pardosa pseudoannulata. Classification (NCBI taxonomy): domain Eukaryota; kingdom Metazoa; phylum Arthropoda; class Arachnida; order Araneae; family Lycosidae; genus Pardosa; species Pardosa pseudoannulata. The sequence goes on from CM063505.1 coordinate 77,742,058, forward strand.
AGAAGTAGTCATTTAAACCAGTTAATCCCCTTTTGACACTAGACAGTCACATAACTTTTATTTCCACCACATCTGTGGTTTGACTTACACATTAACTTTAACACTTAACGCGAAGCACCTGCAACCACAAAACGGCGTCCCCCACGCTATCTGTTCGGCCACACTAAAAACAAAACAAAAAAGTGCAACGACCAATGAAGAGATCAAGAACGCCCGAAACACGCCCTCGAAGAGTGTAAATGGTCAGGCAACAAAAACCCCTCAAAAAACCATTTAGGTAACATTTTATATTTTTAAATAAGGAGTTCACACACTTCTGTTAGCATGGTTGATAGACAGTTAGACATCTCTCTCCCCAGCCGTATCTGCCATCACAGTGCTTCGTATAAACTTATTTAGTATATGCCTCATGTCTGGACTATCAAGAATAAATAAAGATTTTAGGAGGATAATTATGGACTCTTCTTGACTGCGTTATCCACGATGTGACATGTATATATGTTTATATATATATATATATATATATATATATATATATATATATATATATATATATATATATATATATATATATATATATATATATATATATATATATATATATATATATATATATATATATATATATATATATATATATATATATATATATATATATATATATATATATATATATATATATATATATATATATATATATATATATATATATATATATATATATACATATATATATATACATATATATATATACATATATATATACATATATATATATACATATATATATATATATATATATACATATATATATATATATATATATATATATATATATATATATATATACATATATATATATATACATACATACATACATATATATATATATATATATATATATATATATATATATATATATATATATATATATATATATATATATATATATATATATATATATATATATATATATATATATATATATATATATATATATATATATATATATATATATATATATATATATATATATATATATATATATATATATATATATATATATATATATATATATATAATCCAAAATAGTGCAGTATGCATCGGCGTTGGGCTTACTATAAATGGGGGAGTCCATACCAGGAGAAACACCCCCAGACTATGATTCCACCTCCGCTGAACTTGACTAATGCCGATGCTGCTTTCTAGACTATATATATCGGCAGAGGTCGTAACGTACGTCAGTTCCGCAGACATCGTCATTTGCATAGGTGTCCAAACACTTTTTTGGTAGATAGTGTATTTTCACTTTTTTTTCTCTGTGTATTTTATGCTTCATCAGACAAGTTTTGTTTTCAAATAGACGAATATACTATATTAAATTATTATAAGTGTATTGGGGAAATTCACTGTAACCTAATGACTGAAGTGCAAGTAACCTAATGACTGAATATTCAAAAGGCTGGCATTTGATAAATAAATAAATAGGTAAATAAATTCATCATTTTAAAAATTAATGTTTTAATAAACGTCAATTCTTGAATACTGTTCCAATTCCAAATGAAATACCCACTGGGACCAATCAAATTCGACTTATATTCAGTGTTTGCGACTGTAAATACGAATTTAAACAATAAAAATTCATTTTTCAATAATTCTGTACAAAGTTAGAAGTGTTGTATGCATTGGACTTGATGCATGTATGCATTTTCTGTAACTTAAAATCAATTAGCCTTAGAAAATTTAAGTTTTATATTCTAGCTTCTGTGCTATAGTGTTTAGCATTTCTCTTTTATGATTGTATTCCATGAAGAATTTTCATTCATTTGTTAATATCTCTACTAAGATTCACAAAATGGCAAAACTTCATCTAGTACTATTGAGATAACGACTGTTTCATATTTAGTTAAAACAATTTTTCTTAAACAGTTCAAACAATCGTTTTTAAGACATCAAAATTAAATATCTACTATATTATTTACAAATGATAATCTTTACATTTTATCATAGTATTATTTATTTCGCCGTATGTTCTAAAGAAAATATTACATTTGCGAAAATGTCAGTTTGTAATGAAATATTTTTATTTGTATCTATCTATATAACGAAAAAAAAATCTCATTAAATATTAACGCTTCCGATCACAACCCTACCACACTACGGGAACTGTCATCAAAACTTGAGAAACGACACTTACTTTGAAACTGTAAGAAAATGTGTAAATGACATTCTATATTGACGCGTCATTCAAATTTAAATAAAATTTGTATGTAAAAAATATGTTTTACACATCAGACTTTTTAAAAGAAATTTTATAATTTAATACAAAATTACAAAAATTTCTTTAAAAAAATTTCAAAATTTTGTATTTTAATCCAGTATTCTTTTGTTGTGATTTGGATATCATATTTGTTTTATGTTTGTCAGTTATTTTCGCTCTTAATGATCATAAAAATGGAAATGGAAATTGAAGGTTCATTTTTCTTTTATATGCATACTTGTTTCAACTCTCCGTACTTTGTAATTTCATTGATTCTCTTTAGACTTTATAAAAATCGAAATTTCTTTTCAATTTCTGAAAAGAGGAAATTTAAAATAAATAGTGGGAATTCATTTTTAAATTTCATCCATAGTATACACTTTAGGAAGCATTTCCCCAAATTTTAATAAATATGTTTTTCAGATATCATAACTCTGCTCTATAAGTACTTTCCATTCTGAAAACGTGTGGATACATTTCCAGAGTTTTTTTTTTCAATTCCTACTATTAGTTCACTCTCTCCCTACATATATATTTATATGTCTGGCGCAAATTTTCAATCCTTAATAAAATACTTTTTATTCATCTACTCAAGTCCAAATACATTTTTTAAATTTGTGGTTCACGACACTTGATGTTAATATATATTTTTCTTTCATTGATTCCTTAATTTAATCTAATTAATTAATTTCCATCAGCCATTGCGAACTTCCGCAATAATGGTGTTTACAAAATTGAGACAATATCAGTGTAATTTCATGCCAAACGCAGCTACGGTACTGTTGAGCGAAGAATGCTACCATTAATAATATCATAGGCATCAACAGTACATAAGATGCAAGGCAACCCTGTAGTTTATGCAGTAATGTATCTAGTGCGAAGACTCTTCGCAGCAGTTCAAGCATATGTCGCCTTAGTCGAATGAAATCATAAGATGGACAATTAATTGAAAAAATGGCTGTTCACTGAAAAGGTTCCTTGCAAAAAAGGAGTTTACAAGAAATGGATAGAATGAGAAATTATAAACCACCATCACCTTCATAAAATAAAAATGAAAAAAATTGAAAGCGAATATATAGTAACAAACAATAATAATAGTCCACCAATTGCAAGAAAGTCCAGTAATTGCAAAAAAATTTGCTTTCTATTTTGGCCGTTGATATTGTGTGTCTGTCACATGTATACACATATTTATAATAATTGTAATTATTTAATAAAAAGTAACTAAAATACAATTTTCCTTTCTTGAGTTGAGTAGCAATTTTATTTAAATTTTTTTCATATATTGTAATACTGTTGTCTACTGTTTTGCTATACGATAGAGAGGGAGACCGGAAACTACTGTATAGAGTCGGTTTTAGACGGGTAGGAATATCAATTATAACTGAGGGATTCTTAGTCACAAACCCAGATACAAGAAAACCCAGCCCCCTATACATTCGGACTTTGCAGGACTTTAAACATTCAAATACTTACAAAGTATCATAAAGTCTTCATAGGTTAACATGAATGCTGTTGTCTTAGACTATAGGCACCCACCTTGCAAATGTAGCTGAATGGTAAATAGCTGCGATAATGACCCGGGTCTGGTTTGGAGTGCTAAGGTCTGTTTTTTTCCAACATGAGGCTAATGAGACTGTGACCTATAGCTTATAGCCGATTCCGAATGGCTACGACCATCCATGTCACAGTGGGATTCGAACCCACGAACTCTGGTACCAAAGGTCAGCACCCTAACCAATCGGCCATCGTTCGGCTGACAAGGACCCTGAGTTTAGGTTTACGAAACCCGGAGTTTGCATGGTTATTATTTCTGTTAAAATACATATTATTACTGACTCGAAAATCGAAAAAAAGGATGCGTTTTAGAAAACTAAAGGTAAGGAGGGATAGAAAAAAATTTTATCCGTAAAAGGATTCAAACCCACGAACTCCGGTGACAAAGGCCAGCACCCTAACCAATCGGCCATCGTTCGGCTGACAAGCACCTTGAGTCTAGGTTTACGAAACCCGGAGTTTGCATGGTTTATAGTAATCGTTCGGAATTGGTCTCATTATTCGGAAGTCTCATTAGACCTAGTCTCATTAGTCCTCGTGTTTCAAAAGTAGACCGTAGAGCTCCAAATCAAACCCACAAACTCAACCGGTACTACCCACTAGGGATCATTGAAGCCTTCCATAGGGAGTGATAGCGGAATCAAAGTCGAATGAGGTATTTAAAGCCTGTCGAAGAAGGCGTCTTATTAGACACAATAGCTGTGAAATTATACATGATATCTCTAAAAATAATCAAAAATATTGTAATTACCATAATAAATGCGATAATTTTTTCTATCATAAATTACGAGAATTTTTCCTCGGGACGGCATTAGGCCAACTATGTGCTATAGTTAATTGCATTCTTTTTCCTTAATTTTTTTCTTATTGACTTTATTATTTTAACTTTATAATACACCATTTTATACAAGCATTTAATAAATTTTTTAATAAATTTTGAATTTGTGTTAATAAATATACGTAGATAGATATGCAACATTCTATTCTGCAGCATAATTGAATAATATGGCTTTAGAATATTATTTTCTTGTGAAGTGGACGATGGTTCACTTCGTCAGAGATAAAAGGTGGGAATATTTGCCTTTGACTGTAGCATAATATACTATGACACTGTTTTGTATGTTTAAAATTTTAAAGTTTCGTGAAATAAGAATAAATCATTTTCTCTAAACATAAATTTTACCATTTTTGACCTACCTTGTGGTAATTAAATTAATTATTTTTCCACATAAACAATTACTTGATCTATGTTCAGATGATGTATTTAACACTTCAATACTTAGCGTCTTATTTAACATACCATTAAAAATAGCTTGTAGAATTTCGTACTTTCTCACAGTACGAGTTTTCCTTTTTGAAGTAGGTAGAGTACAGTCTTTTAAATTATCTAAAAATTTTTAAATAATTTATATTATTTATGAAATTTCTATCTAGTTTGGTACTTTATGATTGTTTTAACAACGAACATGAATTTACTCTTCCGGTTGGTACATAGTCTTAAATCATGACAAATTGCAAAGTCTATTTTACAGTACTTATTTTACATGTAATGCCAGAAAAATATTTTTGTACGAAGTTTTTCCTTTTGTATAATTGACATCATATGATGTTTAAAATGATAGTTGATCAGTAGCGTGACATGCTACAGTCTTTAGTAAGTTATTTAAACTGCATATTTAGTTTAATCTGTATAGTTCTTAATATCTTAGATATAAAATAGGCATGATTAATTCATCGGCAGAAATGAATCCCATTTTACAGGTTTTATGTATGAAAAGGTGACACATGATAAGTTAAATAATATAATTTTACGTTTATTTTAACCAATCATATTTAAAGATCGGCCTCACAGATTTAGAAAGAAAAGTTAGAAATTTTAAAAAAAATCACAGTTTTAACTTTATGAAAGTATAACTGGCAAAAAAGTAAATGTTCAATAATTTCTAATTTACTGAATTCATGGCTTAAAACTTTAATGCCAGTTTTTTTAGGAATTCAGATGAAAGAATTTTTTGTCAAGCGGTCTTTTTCTAATAAAAGTCAGAACTGTTAAAATATTTTAAATGTTTCTTAGAAATTTCCCGTTTTATGTAATTAAAATATATGTATTAAACTAAACGGTTTTCAATAAATTTATTTATAATTAATTTAATGACATTTATGTTAAAAAAACATTTTTAACAAAATTGTATATCCTCGGATTTTTAAAAAACAGAGAATCAAAATATATGTATTGAACTAAAAAGTTTTCTATAAAGTTATTTATAATTAAGTGAATGACATTTACGTTAAAAAAATCCTTTTTAGCAAGACTGTATTTTCTCGCGTTTGTCAAAGCTATAACATTCTTTTATGCGACTTATGCGTAATGGATAAATATCTAGAACTGTTTGAAGTAAATGACATGCTTTTCAATTTTTATGTGATTATGTTTCTCTAAAGAATAATATCTCTAAAGAAAAAAGAAAAGTTTGGATACATTTAAGCCCAAATTGTGCATTATAGAAAAATTTACTTTTTTTGTAAATAGGATTTATATATAACTTTCAATATTTAAATATTTGTTAACCTAATTAAGAAATGCAAATAGCCCACAATAATTCATGTATGACTTATTTAAACTTTTTGTTCCGAACATGGTGAATTACAAAATAAAAACTTGTTTTAGAAAGCTTATGTGTCGTAAATTTTCTGGTACCATAGAAACCAAATTTTTAATTAAAAATGCAATCACGGTGAAAGTGGTGTTTATGATAATATCAATCGCTTTCTTGTAAATAGTCTGTTGATGCTCATTACAAATATCTCTCACCAGCAAAATTAGATTACTCACACGCAAACCTAGCTTTATTTATATACGCCGAAAAGATCTCAGATATTGAAACTCTTCTCTGAAAGAGTGTGGTAAAATGTATTTAAAACCGATACTCCTCACAGTTCGCTCCCAGAAAGTTAATCAGAACTTTAGGAAAGTTAATTAGCAAATTTATATTGTTTATCGGAGACTTAAGATTATGCCCGTACAGTAAGCACTTTTCGAAACCTTCCCTCGCAATAATTTCTAATAATGAGATGCCACCGTATTCCTTTTGCGATAATCTCACTTTGCAAGATTCTTAGACTTAGTAATTCATTCAGAACTCATTCAATTTGCTGCTTTTACTAATTAGTATGTTACGCGCGTGAGTCTTATTCATCGTGAATAATGTATCAAGATTCTATCCACAAAGGATGAATCATATAAATTGGAATATTTTTATTCTGAGTTACCATTTTTACCTTATGGACACATTAAAAATATCCAAGGTAATACTTAAGAATAGGATACCCCTTGTCAAATGTGGTGAAATTATTGGCTATGTTTACTGAAAAAAATGATAAACTAAACAAGCTGTTAATGGTTAACCATATCTATTTTTTCTTAACATTTCGTGAATTTAATATATAAGAAAAAGATTTTTCAAGGAGATTTGAATACCAATATAATATAAATCACAATATACATGCAGATTGTAAGGACAGGCGAGATCAGGAGAAAATGCTAGGCTGCCATGTGTTGAGCTTTATCGCCAAGTTGGCGGGGGTACCCTGTTCTTGTGTCAAACCATATCCGATGTGGACACCACAAAACTATATAGATTTATCTATCATGCCACGTTATTTCTTGCCAAATTTGACTATCTGATGGAATTGCCAAGTAACGATAATTGAGCCAGTGTAAATTGTGATGATTTAGTCTTTAAAAACAATAAAATATACAAATGTTGACTGCAAAATTTTTCTTTGTGCTTAAAATTGTTTAAAGTTTATATTTCTTTACATTACCGTTTGCAAGTTTTGATAAAAATAGTGTTTCGTTCTAATTAAAGTAATATCAATTTTGATATTTCTTTACATTTGCTAAATAATGTATAAATTATTAGATTTTTTTACTTTCAAATTATCATAAATTAGCTATTTCCGCCATTTTTGACTTTGGGTTTATGAGATACACGTAGTTTTGCCCTTTTTTAGAAATTGGCGATAAAAAAATCACCAAATTATAACTCTCAATAAAAGAAAAAAATGCATGGTAGCAGGGACAGGCGTTTTAGATTTACTTGTACCCACATGACTTACTTTTGCATGTATTAAACTGTACACAGTCTTCATTGTAAGATGTGTCATAAGAATTATCAGTTACACATTCTGTTGAAGTTTAGTGTTCGTTTCTCTATGTCACGCTGTTTAGTAATATTTTTTGTGTAGAACTCAAACACTGTCCTCTGGTAACCAACGGAAACGGCAATAGCCATTTGAATTTAACATTACATAAATATTTCATTATAAATAGAATTTGTTCACGATCACTAACTTGATATATTTCGTTCCAGGAAGTATAAACCAATAATCTTTAAAAATCATTTTCTTCAAATATCAGACTGCAAATTATTTTATTTTCCCTTTTAACTGCTTGATTAAGGGTCACTCTCACCAAATCTTTTCAAGACTAACTGCAATTAACCCATGGAGCCATCCAATGGTGGGAGGCAATTATCCATTTAAACATAGATTAATCGTGGTTAACTGTTAAATGACTCTGGTGAGACCGGCCCTAAATAAGAATTTTAAAAGTATCGCTGTCCAATTTTCTTACTTCATTCTTGTTCATTCTTGTTCAAAATATTTTTTCAACTCTATATGAATACGTTGATATTTCTGTTTTATTGTTGTGGTATCAGTATAACTTATGTACATTGTATTGAGACGTATGCTTATATGGAGTGCGGATTGCAACCACAAAGAAGAGTACATAATTTTGTGATAATAATCCTTCTACAACTAATATTTTCAGAACTATGTGAAATTCCCAAATATGTACGTTTGATCTTTCGCACTAGGTATACTAAACACATTTGTACGTAGTTTATCTCGCATGACATCACAGTTGGGCGTTGTTCTTCAGTACTGAAGTTCATGTGCTCGAATGTTACTCTTGTATGATTGAGTGTAGCCGTTTGGCATCGGCGTTAAACTGTAAGTCCCGGTGAAAATGCACTTCAAGTTTCCCTCTTGATTCATTGGAGCCATAAAATTTATTTACAGATTTTACCAAATTTTAAAATTTGTAAAGAGTATTGAGAACAATTTTTAAAATTCTCTAAATCACACGAAAGCTCACGAGAAAATATTGTTATCTACTTTGTAAAAGCAATGAAAATTAATTAATTTATGAATCTTCAATTTGAAAAAAATATATACAAATATTTTTACACAACTGAAGTGGAAAAAGTCCCCAGGATGCCATATAGGAGAACACTAGCATATTTATTGCTGGTAAATATAAAGAATAAAAATTCCGAGGCACCACCCTAAACTGTAGTGAACCGTAGGTAACTGTCTTATTAGACAGAGACCTGGGACAGACTGTAGCCCTCCAACCAATCATAAATATTAAACTTAATATATAATAAGTGTAAACGATACTATAAACAAATGAAAATACGATTAGGTTGGGTTGGGATTAGAACTGTACAATTTACTATTTTCCTATCCCCTTACTAATGAGACCAGTACCTTCTGCTTAATATGGCTACAAACATTCTAGAAATCTGCGGGATTCCAAACCGAGAACTGTGGTATCGAAAAGCAGATCTTTATCATTTGGTCATATATCGGCAAAAATATGATCAGATATGATAAAAATGATTAGTTTAAGTTTCATAATCAATGTACTCTTTTATAATGGAACTTTGATTCCTTGATTCATTGATACATACTGTCACAACACTGACAATAGTCAGAATTAAAAATTGATTCAGGGATGGTTAAATTTATCATTTCCTTTGAAATATGAATGCTAATATTCTTCTCGATAACAATACTTAATTACTTCATCCAAAAAGTAAAAATGTATATTATGTAGTGAACAGTTAAGTCGTACTCCGTAAGTAAGGTCAGTAATTAATGAGAACTCACGAAGAAATAAAACAAGTTTTTTTTCTTCGTTTTTTCCAAACTTTAGCAGAATATTTCTTGATTTATATAAAACTAGTATAAAACTGTACTATTTTAAGGATATAGCAAAATTAAAGAAAAAATAACAAAGTTTGTCTACTGAAACCTACATCAAACAGTCTTACTATGTATTACTTAAATTGATAACTGAATAATTGATTTAACCCTTTCGTTCCAACAATAGCCAAGACCATTGGGCCCCAGAATAGCCGAAACCATTTGAGAAATTTCCTTCACCCCTAGAGGTGTGACTGAGAGAAGCGATGGTTAATGTTGATAGATGTGAAGACAGATGCCTTATTGTAAACATCTGGTATTTACAGGTGTTTTTCTCTTAGGTTTTTACACGTTGAAAAACACTTGTTGCTGGATAACATGGAACATTTCCTTGCTACTATATTCGATTTTGTACTTGCTTACTTAGACTTACAGGTGATAAAAGGACTGGCAAAAGAAGGAAAACATGCAAACTTTGGGCTATTGGGCTCAGAACTGAAGGACATTTGAAATTCTAGTGTTTAGGCCTTAAAGAGTTAAATCTATAATAGAATAGTTCAGAGGTCGATACAGATTTGAGAAGTCTTATTGTGAACAAAGCAAGAAAAACCAAGGTATCAATCGGACATTTTTATTTTATAATATCGTTGTTTAAACCCTCGCTAATAAACCAAAATAGGCATATTTACAAGTTTCGTAACATCATAAAATGGGTTAGGCGGAAATATTCATGACATAGTTTGTCAACAACTTCGTTTTTTAAAGTGCACATTTCTACTATGTACTGTACACAAGTAGTTTGTTTCTTTACAATTCATTCATGAAAATAAATTATGTGAACTAACTGTTTAACATTTAAATAAAAATCAACAACTCAAAAATGTTAAAAAAATTTAAAAACAAAAACTAAATGCAATTATTTCCGTTAAAATACATACTATTACTTACACGAAAATCGAAAAAAGGAGGTTTTTTAGAAAACTAAAGGTGCAGGTGGGATAGAAAAAAAATTTATATCCATGAAAGGATAATTGCTGGGTTGTTTCTATAAAAATATATAATTTATTTACACTACTATTTACAGTTACTAACATGACAGGTTTGAGTCCCATCGAACTACTACTTCTGAAAGTCAGATAGTAGTCAGAAAGCCCTGTTACGTCAGATAATGTGACCTGCTGATCACATTATCTGACGTAACAGACAGGAAAAATCTATGGGGAATATGAATTTTCGCTACAAGTACGTTACAAAATAGTAGACCATGAAGCTGAAGACCAAACCATACCAAATCTAAAACCCTTATATTTCGTTACTATAAATCCTTCTTCTATCTTTTTTATTCACTGCTACTTACGGAGATGATTAAAAAACTTTATGAAAGCATACATAAATTTAGAGCCCTCTTAGACTTTTTAGAAAAATACTTTTTATTTCACTTCAATACGTAAAATAGTATTTTCCTTAATAATGACTTTAAATTTTCAACATTGTTGGGGTATTACCAAAATTATTTTTCCATGAATTTTAAGCATTTTTAAAAAAGTCTTTTGTAAAATAATATATGTTTCTGCAATTTGAATATGTAAATTTGACATAATGGTACTATATTCAAAGATATTTCAAGGTGAATTCTGAAATTTAGTAGAAATAATAAATAAAAAGGACTGGAAATATAGACACATCAAACAACAGTTCATAGCATATTCATATCAAATTTCAAAAATGCTTGAGGAATAATGTATAAGAATAAAGTATTTTAAAAACACTATTTTTCTAACTTCATACAATAAAATATTTAAATGTATAACCAGTAGAGATAAAGAATTCAATACAGATTAAAAAAAGTTTGTATGAATTACATATTTTCTATGATAGTATTAAAGATTTGAAAAGAAATGTTATCTAGAATAGTGTATTAGTATAGTATTCCTACAAATTTCTGTATTTTTACCATAACAGTAATAAAAATAGTACATTATACGAAAATAAACTAAATTTTTGATAATTGCTATATATTACGAAACGTTTCAAGAAAATATATTTCTACATTAAACTCACATAAAAAAAATTCTGAAACCTTTTGAAATATTACAGATGATCATTTCTTTTGTAAATGATAAAATTCTCAATTCCATACAAATGAGAGATATTTTAGAAAGAAAATATTTTATTTTCGTGCTTCTGCTTACACAAGTATATTCTATTAACTATTTAGATTTCTACACAAACGTAGAAAAAGTCATTTCCAATATTTTCAAATTTCTGTCTATACTATTATTGATTTATTTAGTAAGTCATATATATTTTCTTTGCAATTGAAAAATATACTTTATAAGAGAAATTTCTTAAATGCATTTGACGTATTTATCTTTGAATCATTGAAATAAATAGTTTATCTCTTGAATATATAGTTAGTATCTCAAAAAAGTTTTTATCGAAGAAAAGAAAATGCATTTCTTGTTATTGTCTAACATTTGATTGCATTGCGATGGAATTCTGAATTCAATAGCTGTTTTTAATATTTTTATAATTATTTATTTTTTCAAAGACTACTAATCTTAAATTTTTAATTTTCTTAATATATGTCCGCAGATTTCTAGAGTTTTGAAACTATAATGTAAATTATAATTTTAATAACCTGTCATTATCTGCTTATTTTATAATAAACACTGAATCATTTGAGGTGGAATAATTGGTTTTTTCAAGTAATTATAACTTTTTCAGTTACTATTAAATATTTCAGACATTTAAGTTTGTTTCAAAAAGAAATTTTTATTTTTAATTAGTGCTTCAAATCAGTCACTTGTAATTATTTTGGGTAACAAACATAAAAGTTTTAGTGCATGGAAAATAATTATAGAAAAATTACCACAACTCCCGTAAGTGATGTAGTTTATATCACAAGTAAATATATGTTCGTATGTTGTACTATTGTACTATTACATCCAATACATATATTCCCTCTTCATGCGGTATGGTTACATTAAGAAATACCTAACCATACTAACAAATAATATACTAATAAATGTTACTTGTCTGGTTTGGGGCACTCTTGTAAATTTTTGTTACACGCGAGATAATTTGGAAGGAGAGCTATTGTTTAAGAGAATAGTGAGACTATTTGCAAAGATAGCTATTGATTAAGAGAATAGTGAGATTATTTTCAAGGAGAACTAATGTTTAAGAGAATAGTAAGACCATTTGGAAGGATAGCTATTGATTAAGAGAATAGGGAGATCATTTGAAAGGAGAGGTATTGATTAACAGAATAGTGAGATCATTTGCAAGGAGAGATAATGATTAAGAGAATAGTGAGATCATTTGCAAGGACAACTATTGTTTATCAGAATAGTGAGATCATTTGCAAGGACAGCTATTGTTTATCAGAATAGTGAGATCATTTGCAAGGAGACCTATTGTTTAAGAGAATAGTGACAATATCAAGCAAATTACATAAAACATTGAAAGAACATAAGAATCACGCCTTTATCTACACAAATATGGTGAAAACATCCGCCGCGAATACGTTAAATCCAATTTTAAAGGAGAAAAATTGCACATGCCAGTAAGGGGTTATAGACTAACAGGGTGTATTAAAACAACGCTATATCACCACCTGTTATTAAGCTAAGAAGGAAAAAAATTAAATCTTTTTGTATATTACTAAATATACAGGAATTAAGTGATCAAATGATTATTCTATACACTTTCCCAAAACTTTCTTTTCAAATTTAATAATCCAGACATATTATTAGAATTTGCTGTTCCCAAATACTATAATTTGACGGAAATACTTATATATGTATACAAATAATATATATATATATATATATATATATATATATATATATATATATATATATATATATATTATATATATATATATCTATATATATATATATTATATAATATATTATATATATATATATATATTTATATATATATATATATATATATATATATATATATATATATATATATATATATATATGTGTGTGTGTGTGTGTGTGTGTGTGTGTGTGTGTGTTTGTGTGTGTGTGTAATATATCAAAATTATTTAACTTTAATATTTTCTTAAAAACTTCCTCTCTCCCATTCTAATTCCTTAAGATATTTTTTCCCAGCCTCTAAATGTCTTAAAGAAAGAAGCGTCCTCGACTTAAAATTCTTTCGATACAATTCCCAAACCTTTCTATCCTAATTATGTAAATTTTCTGTCCACTCAATACGTTTTTCAGTTGTCGCTGGCAAATGTCCAAGCTATTCTCTTGATCTTAACAGTTTAATTTGATGAGTAAGTTTCTTCTACCTTGTGAAATTTCTATCTGTCTTAGCTCTTGGGTCACCTCTGTTCGAGCAGAGTGATTTTTGTGTCTTTCTTTTGTCTGCCGTTGGCTAGTAAAGATGTCTGTTTTAGCATCTCTAAAATAAAGTTTTAATTAAACTTATGCCGTTCTCTTGAATGACCCGACAGTATCGTTATTACTGGTAGCTGATTAAGTTTCTTCTTGCTAAGTAGCCTGGGCAAGTAAAAATAATAGGACCTACATAATTATTATGACCAGATGAAATAATCATTTCATATATATATATATATATATATATATATATATATATATATATATATATATATTTATTGAAAAATTATCTTAACTCTCAAAATCTAATGTAAATTTGATATTTGATATACCAAAGTAAAATTTAATCTCTTAGCTAATTAAGTATTGTTGTTAGTTTTATATGCAAAGCAAATAAGACACAGGTGTGCTAACATAGCAGGATAAGACTTGGACACGCAAGCATATAAATTAACGAAACTGACATCTGTAGATTGTTATTAATTAATGTGTCAGAAACAAACACTTTCTAATCAAGAACGTGTTTTAATTCCACCAAATTTGAAGATTGTCATTGTAGAATGTTTGAAAGGAGAAAGCGTCAATCTTCATATTTCACAAAAGTTAATCAGATTTCACATGTTTTCCGTTGCGTCATACACGCGCTTTAATTAAGGTGTTATATTTCATGATTAAAATCAATTTAATCACGATAACAAAGCTTTTCTTAGCCCTGTCTTAAGATCATTGTTTTATCGATGATCAGGATGTTTTTAAAATTAGTACATTTTTACATTTCTGACTAAGAACGTAAAAAAAAATTATTAAATAAGTAATTTTATATGTTTTATTTTATTTTCCTTTTTATTTGAGATGTTCAAATTGACGCAGATACAAAATATAAAAGATTATCGTAACTTTATTGAATTTTGTGAGAAATAAAATTTCGCTTTTGTTTACATGTAGTAATAATTTTAATGAGGCTTTTGCTATTACTTATAACACTGTCGAGTGTATATTAAGACGAACTTACCTGAATTACAATTAATACTGACATAAGTCTGGAATGGCTTTGATATTTTGAATTGGAACTTGGCACAATAAACTATAAAGGGTATTCAAATAGCTTTAGAATCCTATTGGTAGATAAAACAAAAGAAAAATTTTAATTATAGTGATCTGAATATAAAGATGAATTAGACCACAGCAAGTGAGAATTGTGGCATAATAACTGTAGTATTTATACTTTTGGTTTAATATGTTTTGGTTAGGAACACTATAGTCTACTGTTTTGCTCACGATAACTAATGAAATTATATCATGTTTAAAGACTCTTCCGAATGGCTACGAACATCTATGTCAGTAACAGGAACTCCTCTACCGAAGAGCAGCTCTCTGCCATTCAGCAGTCTTTTGGCCTTCTACTCTCTGTAGAATAAAAGATTATTACATAAGTATAAAAGTAGATCTTCGGGGTTTACAACAACCTATTGGTTTATTTTGTTTTGAAGCGCTAATTCCTATTGTCCTGCTACTCCAGGAATTATAAGCCGGGGACCTACTGCTTAAAGCTAATTCAGAATAATTATGTACATCCATACAATCAGTGGTTTACAAACCTATGAACTTTGATACAAAAGAGCAAGGTTCTACCTAATCATCTTTTGGCCTTCAAGATATTAAACAGTTTTTGGTACCCTCTGAATTTACACTTTATAAGTTTCTTTGGCTTTAGATACTTATAAAGTGTTTAAATTTAAATTATTTTTGCAATTACAGTCACTCTTTGTTATTGTTTGATAAAAAGATACCGTAAATTTGAGTTTAAGTTTCATTTATTTATTCAGTTGTTAAGCTCTAGAAGATAAAAAATG
>CM063505.1:77763082-77788082 GCA_032207245.1 Pardosa pseudoannulata
TATTTCATTAAAAACCGGATGTTATTGAAATCATTATACTCCAGTTACTCAGTACAAGGGAGAAATAAAATTTAAAGATATGAATTAAAAATTAATATACGCTCTATGTAATCAGATATTTGTTTTTAATGAATGTAAGATTGATATTTTTATTAATACCGTTTTCCTGTTGGTCACATAGTTGGTCATACAAATTTGTCAAGAATTCTAGAATGACTGGGAGAGGGGAAAGAGGACTGTATATTCATATTCACTTATAAAAATTATAGTAGATAGGTGTATTTACATGGTAATTTGTTTTGTTTATTTAAATATTTAAAATTTATTATAAATAAGCTTTTAATAAACTGTTATTAGAAAACTGACGAAGAAAAACACAAAATATATATTTTGATTTTGTAACCACTTCAAAACTTGAAAATTTACTAGTCTATTAACTATATATAATTATTACGACTAGTAAGTTATCAAATAGGTTAAAAATGGCACTTTGTTCAATATCAACGAGGAAGACATATTTGAACTGTAATTTATAATTCAATGTTTCCTTAGTTAATAAAGGGTTTTAATAAAGGTAAACTTAAAAATTAAGTATTCTTCTTCTATCAATTATTTTAAAGATCTGCATCTAATCTGAAGATACATATTCGTCCTTAGTTAATAAAGAGTTTTACCAAACAAAACACTGTTGAGAATTTATTTTACACTATTCTTTTATCACTTAAATTACAAGCTTCATATATGATTAAAGTTGTCGAATAGGTTAAAAATGGCACTTTGTTCAATATCAACGAGGAAAGCATATTTGAAGTGTAATTGATAAATTAATGTTGCTTTAGTTAATAAAAGGTTTTATAAAGCAAAACACTCTTGAGAATTTATTTTACACAATTCTTTTATCACTTAAATTACAAGCTTCATATACGATTCAAGTTGTCGAGTACGTTACTAATGGGACTTTGTTCAATATTAAAGAGGAAAACATATTTGAAGTGTAATTTATAAATTAACACGTTGTATGCGGGACGCGTATAGTACGTTTTCTGACGATTGATATTTGAGCGGGGATACGTACTAGTATGGTTAGTGTAACATTATGGTTTGTTTGAGGGCACAAAATAACGGTATATACAGGAAAACGAAGCCGAATGTTTTTGTCTAACATAGATATAAAAATTGAGACTTTTATAAAATTTACAAAGACGTTAATATTTTTTTTTATATAAGTACCATTGGAATAAAATTTAATTACCTGAAACTAAATTCTAGATCCAGGTTCACATCTAGTAAAAAAGGGCACTTAAATGACCCTAGGAACATTATCATCGGATATGCAGAAACATATTTTAGAGAAATTGTTACTACTATAAGAAAAAGAAAACATTGTTGTGTGTGTTTGTACAAAATGCGGATGAAACATTTATTATAATTTTGCTGTGTACCTCTTATAGAAAAAAGGTTTGTTAAATATAAAATTATTATTTTAGATTTCTTTTTTATTATTTTATAATGTAAAATTGTTTATATTTAAATAATTAAAAATTAAAACTATATTCTACTATATCTATTTGATTTTTTTATTTACGATAATATTATTAATTTATCGATTAAAAATATATTTTTGTTTACAAAAAAAATTTATGGTTGTTTTTTATATATTTGAATTTATATTTTTGTTTATTTTTCAATATAAAATATTAAAAGTTGGTTAAAAATTAAATAATTCTATCTGTTGAGATTTAATGAATAACTAAATTTACGCGCAAAACGGCCTCCGGTACAAATCAGCTATATTCTACTATATCTATTTGATTTTTCATATTTACGATACTATTACAAATTTATCGATTAAAAAATATATTTTGTTTACAAAATCTTATGGTTGTTTTTTATATATTTGAATTTAATATTTGTTTATATATTTCAATATAAAATATTAAAAGTTGGTTAAAAAATTAAATAATTTCTATCTGTTGAGATTTAACTGAATAACTAAATTTACTCGCAAAACGCCCGCCTCCGGTACAAATCAGCTATATTTTACTATATCTATTTGATTTTTCATATTTACGATACTATTACAAATTTATCGATAAAAAATATTTTTTGTTTACAAAAATCTTATGGTTGTTTATATATTTGAATTTATATATTTGTTTATATATTTCAATATAAAATATTAAAAGTTGGTTAAAAATATTAAATAATTTCTATCTGTTGAGATTTAACTGAATAACTAAATTTACGCAAAATCGTACAATCAGCTATATTCTACTATATCTATTTGATTTTTCATATTTACGATACTATTACAAATTTATCGATTAATACACTAGTTAACTGTAATTTCCTAGTATGTTCGCAAAACATGATTTAATTGTAATCAAGGAAAGATAAATAAAAAGAATTCTATTTAAACTGTTTCTTAAATGCATAAAAAATTCTTACTTTTTTCGTAAATGTACTAAACAACCAAAATGGTTTTCTGACGATCCGTAAGGAAATCAAAAAGCAATTACTGTTTCCTAAACTATCTTAGGAAGACCACGTATTTTACTTAACGTATATTTTTTCCGAAAGTAGTGATATATTATGTTTTGAACATTCACATAAAGAGCTCCGAGTACGTGTTTGCAGTTTTTATTAGATCCCCACATCTCTTCAAACCAAGTTCAGAATCTCTTTTAATGCAATTGCAGCAAAATTTAAGGGATCTTCAAGGAATATTAATATACACCTCTCAGCTTGACTGTCGGAACACGTGGATGTTATTGAAGAGGGAAAGTTTACACAAATGGCAACTTTTTCATATCGTTCCTTCCCACATATGAAAGGAGCTTCATGAATTCGTTGGCTTCTCATTGTACAAAACTCATTAGTCGTGGCAACCTTAAACTACTGACACTCCAAAAATACTCTTAAAGTTAACAGATATAATAAGGTGTCTCTATTAGTTTCCAAAAGAATAGTTGGTCTTATTTGCTATTAGGCTCTTAACTATCCGCTCTGTCAGCATTAGCATACATTTTAAACTATTAATAGCTGGATATGTTACGGTTGTGGGTATCATTGTTTTTATAATTTGCTTTATGAGTAACTCTGAAAGAATTTTACTATCTTATCTGTTTCTCTTTTTATAGGTGAGTTATTTAAATATTGAAACTGTTTTATAGTATTGTCTCATAATTTTATTCTTCCGTATTAAACGTGTAAAAAAATATGATGTGGACAGCACGGCGACTTAGCATTAAATATATAAAAATATACTCTATTTAATTTTATTGTAAAGTTATCAGAATTATCAATCCCACATTCTTTTAAATGTACAAATTTTATTCAGTTTTTAAAGGTAACGGTGCTGTTTTCAATAGAGCTGTATTTTTGCGTCTAAGTTTATATTCCATTTTGCTTCGGCGTTCATATCTGTTAAATTAAGATTTTTTGTTACACATAGATATTTCATTAAAAACCAGACGTTATTGTAAACATTATACTACAGTTACTTCGTACAAGTAAGAAATAAAAATTAAATATTTGAATTAAAAATTAATATACTCTCTGTGTAATCAGATATTTGTTTTTAATGAATGTAAGATTGATATTTTTATTAATACCGTATTCCTGTTGGTCACATAGTTGGTCATACAAATTTGTCAAGAATTCTAGAATGACTGGGAGAGGGAAAAGAGGACCGTATATGCATACTCACTTATAAAAATTATAGTAGATAGGTGTATTTACATGGTAATTTGTTTTGTTTATTTAAATATTTAAAATTTATTATAAATAAGCTTTTAATAAACTGTTATTAGAAAACTGACGAAGAAAAACACAAAATATATATTTTGATTTTGTAACCACTTCAAAACTTGAAAATTTACTAGTCTATTAACTATATATAATTATTACGACTAGTAAGTTATCAAATAGGTTAAAAATGGCACTTTGTTCAATATCAACGAGGAAGACATATTTGAACTGTAATTTATAATTCAATGTTTCCTTAGTTAATAAAGGGTTTTAATAAAGGTAAACTTAAAAATTAAGTATTCTTCTTCTATCAATTATTTTAAAGATCTGCATCTAATCTGAAGATACATATTCGTCCTTAGTTAATAAAGGGTTTTACCAAACAAAACACTGTTGAGAATTTATTTTACACTATTATTTTATCACTTAAATTACAAGCTTCATATAGAATTCAAGTTGTTCAACAGGTTAAAAATGGCACTTTGTTCAGTATCAATGAGGAAAATACATTTTAAGTGTAGTTTATAAATTAATGTTGCTTTAGTTAATAAAAGGTTTTATAAAGCTAAACACTCTTGAGAATTTATTTTACACTATTCTTTTATCACTTAAATTACAAACTTCATTCACGATTCAAGTTGTCGAGTACGTTAATAATAGCACTTTGTTCGATATTAAAGGGGAAAACATATTTGAAGTGTAATTTATAAATTAACACGTTGTATGCGGGACGCGTACTAGTACCTTTTCTGACGATTGATATTTGAGCGCGGGATACGTACTAGTATGGGTTAGTGTAACAACATGGTTTATTTGTGGGTACAAAAATAACGGTATATACAGGAAAACGAAGTTGAATGTTTTTGTCTACTACATAGATTCTGGAAAAATTGAGACTTCTTATACAATTCCACAAAGACAAAAAAATTAAATATATTTTTTTTATATGATGTACCATTGGAATAGGAAACTGATCAATTACCTGAAACTAACATTCTAGATCCAGGGCCGTTCACATCTAGTACACAAAGGGCACTTAAATATAACCCTCCAGGAACATTATCATCAGATATGCAGAAACATATTTTAGAGAAAATTGTTACTACTGGGATAAAGAAAAAGCCGAGACGACATTGTTGTGTGTGTGTTGTACAAAAGTGCGGAGTGAAACATCTGACATATGCAAGTTTTGCTGTGTACCTCTTCATAGACGAAAATGCGTTGAACGTTACCACAGTATAAGATATTATTAGTTTTATGATTGCTCTTTTTATTATTTATAATGTAAAAATTGTTTATATATACATAATTCAAAAAAATAAAACTATATTCTACTATATCTATTTGATTTTTCATATTTACGATAATATTATAAATTTATCGATTAAAAAATATATTTTTGTTTACAAAAATCTTATGGTTGTTTTTTATATATTTGAATTTATATATTTGTTTATATTTCAATATAAAATATTAAAAGTTATTTAAAAAATTAAATAATTTCTATCTGTTGAGATTTAACTGAATAACTAAATTTACTCGCAAAACGCCCGCCTCCGGTACAAATCAGCTATATTCTACTATATCTATTTGATTTTTCATATTTACGATACTATTACAAATTTATCGATTAAAAAATATATTTTTGTTTACAAAAATCTTATGGTTGTTTTTTATATATTTGAATTTATATATTTGTTTATATTTCAATATAAAATATTAAAAGTTATTTAAAAAATTAAATAATTTCTATCTGTTGAGATTTAACTGAATAACTAAATTTACTCGCAAAACGCCCGCCTCCGGTACAAATCAGCTATATTCTACTATATCTATTTGATTTTTCATATTTACGATACTATTACAAATTTATCGATTAAAAAATATATTTTTGTTTACAAAAATCTTATGGTTGTTTTTTATATATTTGAATTTATATATTTGTTTATATATTTCAATATAAAATATTAAAAGTTGGTTAAAAAATTAAATAATTTCTATCTGTTGAGATTTAACTGAATAACTAAATTTACTCGCAAAACGCCCGCCTCCGGTACAAATCAGCTATATTCTACTATATCTATTTGATTTTTCATATTTACGATACTATTACAAATTTATCGATTAAAAAATATATTTTTGTTTACAAAAATCTTATGGTTGTTTTTTATATATTTGAATTTATATATTTGTTTATATATTTCAATATAAAATATTAAAAGTTGGTTAAAAAATTAAATAATTTCTATCTGTTGAGATTTAACTGAATAACTAAATTTACGCGCAAAACGCCCGCCTCCGGTACAAATCAGCTATATTCTACTATATCTATTTGATTTTTCATATTTACGATACTATTACAAATTTATCGATTAAAAAATATATTTTTGTTTACAAAAATCTTATGGTTGTTTTTTATATATTTGAATTTATATATTTGTTTATATATTTCAATATAAAATACTAAAAGTTGGTTAAAAAATTAAATAATTTCTATCTATTGAGATTTAACTGAATAACTAAATTTACGCGCAAAATGCCCGCCCCCGGTACAAATCAGCTGTGAAATGAACTCGCACACAATTTCTTAATGTTGCAAGTATTAAATAAGTATTTTATTTTTGTTTACTTTCAGTAATTTGACAATCCTAAAATGTTCTTTTTCCAATGAAAAATTATAAATGCTAAAGATATACTATAGAATTCCAGCACATTGCGTTGACTAAAATATTTTAAAAGGTATTTTTCTCCCTTTTTTACATAATTTACTTATTTAATATTTCTTTATTTACAGGTAAGTGTGACAACACTCTTTCAACTTATCTTAAAACGGATGGAATTTTATATTTGTAAGGCTTTCTTCGAATGTAGAATTTAGCGAATTTTGAGCCTCCTAGAAAATAAAGATTTGGGTAAGTACGCTCAAATATCCATCTCCTTTTCGTGAAACATTGTACCATTACAAAGTCAAAAGAGGTTATATTTTAAGGTATTTTTATTATGAGGCTACAGATATGGCTTTTTATCAAATTGAACTTTTCTAAACTAACATGCACCAAACTATATATTACTTTAAGTCGGATAGAGGCGCCTTTTCGAAATTGAAAGATGAGAGATCAAGGAATTTGAGATTTGGATAGTAGATTTAGTTGCAGTGGATTTGAGATTTGATGTATATGGTGTAGGAACACCAATAGATATTGAACTTTATACCATTTTTTTATAGATTATGAATAGATTTCGAAATCGCTTTCAAACTCTTTTAGAAAAAATTGCAAAATAAATGAGTATAGACTTTGAGATGAATAGCTGTAGAATGTTTAATGCCATTTCCATCTCTTACATTGTTATGGTGTTATCATAAATCAAATTAGAAATTTCTCTTTGTCGCAAATAACAGACGTGCAGTTACTAAATATATGAATTTATGTAGGGTTTGCATAGTAATATTGTATCTGTGAATTTGATATAAATCGAAATAGACAATGCTGCGTGCACATGCAATTAACAATTGTTTATAAATTTGATGGATTTTGTAATGAATATAACAATGCTATGATTTTTCTGAGGGAGCCAATGAAATTTACGTAGATAAATCGATATAAAGCTGAACTTATTTTTAAATTCTTATTTAAAAAAATATCTCATTATATCTTCGAAACCGTATATAAGAAAGAAAGTTTATGGACATGCTAACTTATATATATATATATATATATATATATATATATATATATATATATATATATATATATATATATATATATATATATATATATATATATATATATATATGTCAAGAAGTTGATAACTAATCAAGAGAGAAAAATCAGTTAGCGCGTGGACATGAAACTGTCAATACCTTTCCACGTTAGCTTCACCCCGAATAAATGAAAATGGCGCAAGCAATCCCTGTAACAGAAAGACCATGTTAAGTAAAGAAGTGTTTTTACTAAATGGACTAATTATTCCATTCGTTTTAACACCATGTCATTATATATATATATATATATATATATATATATATATATATATATATATATATATATATATATAATACAAATTTAAACATAACGTATATTAATGTTGTTGGATTAAACTTTGTTAATCTGTAAATTGTTGAAGTAGTGTATTTGGAAATATCAGAACATATATTTTTGAACTTCTATTATTTTTTATTCTCATCTGCCCCCAAATATGGAAATGCTATGTAAGAAACATTTTTATAGAACAAAATATGTCAATATAACCGCCAATAACGTTACCAATTTATAGCAATGAAACTCAAAATTTTCAAAAGATTCGTATTACATTGTAACATTGATACTTAAACTGGGAAACTTTGCTTGTAAAGTTCATTTTTTTAGAAAACACAGTTAAAACGTATTATTTTTGCAGAATTTTACTGGTCATTACTTCCTTGTACAAACTGAAAAAAACATTGTAATCGCGGAAAATTTCAGTTTACAATACAATATGTATAACAAAAAGTGTTATTGTAAAGAATATTAGCTCTTTGGAACTCTGCCAGATGGCAGTCCTTAAACTCTGCTCAAACAACATGGATATCTTGAGAGACTAATCGTGGGAGAATTTTTGGGCTTAGAAAGCAAAATGTTCACTAAATTAAGTTTATAGATACTGCAGTATACACATGCTTCCAACAACTTGTAGTACTTTAAGTATATGTGCTTGCACATACTATATTTTATGCACAGAACACATGAAGTTAAACAGTTTCCAGTGAACAAACCGAAATGACAAAAAAATGATGAAGGGAAAACAAAATGTCATTTAATTGCAGCAATTCATTAGTTATCAAGCGATTACTGTATTTGAGCTCCAAAGATTTACCCTTTAATCAGTCAATTATTTTACCAGAAATGCTCCCCAAAAAGGTATATTTTTATTGCATATAATTTAGTACCATACTTAATAGAATGAGAATAAGAAATTTTTAATTTTTTAGACCTCTTTTAACAACATTTTTTATCTTGCAACTTTGGAAAACGAAAGCCCCTAAATGTTTATGCTTTCAACAACTTGTACTACTTTAAGTAATTGTGTCCGTACAAATTTTATGCATAGAGCACATAATGTTAAACAGTTTACCGTTAACAAACCGAAATGACAAAAAAAATTGACGAAGAGTAAAGAAAATATCATTTAATTACAGCAATCCCTTAGTTATCAAGGGATTACTAAATTTGAACTCTAAACGTTAACCCTTTAAGCGGTTATTTTTTTACCAGAAACGCTCCCCAAAAAGACATATTTTTATTGCATATAATTAAGTACCATACTTTATAGAATAAGAATAATAATAAAATTTAAATTTTATTTAGACTTTTAATACTTTTACAACATTTTTTATCTTTCAATTTTGGAACACAAAACCCCCTAAATGTTTATGCTTTCAACAACTTGTACTACTTTAAGTAAATGTGCTCGCACAAATTTTATGCATAGAGCACATAAGGTTAAACATTTTACGGTTAACAAACCGAAATGACAAAAAAATTGACGAAGAGTAAACAAAATACCATTTAATTACAGCATTTCATTTGTTATCAAGCGATTACTATATTTGAACTCCAAAAGTTAACCCTTTAAGCAGTTATTTTTTTTTTACCAGAAATGTTCCCAAAAAAGGCATATTTTTATTGCATATAATTAAGTACCATACTTAATAGAATAATAATAATAAGAAGAAATTTTTAATTTTTTTAAACTTTTAATACTTTTACAACGATTTTTATCTTTTTTATTTTGGAACACAAAACCCTCTAAATGTTTATGCATTCAACAACTTGTACTACTTTAAGTATATGTGCCTGCACAAATTTTATGCATAGAATATAAGGTTAAACAGTTTACGGTTAACAAACGGAAATGAAAAAAAAATGAAGTGTAAACAAAATGTCATTTAATTGCAACAATTCATTTGTTATCAAGCGATTACTGTACTTGAACTCCAAAGATTTACCCTTTACGAGGTCAAATTTTTTATTTACAAAAGTTGTACCATACTTAATAGAATAAGAATAATAAGAAATTTTTAACTTTTTTAGACTTCTAATCTTTTTACAACATTTTTATCTTGCAATTTTGAAACACAAAACCCCCTAAATATTTATGCTTTCAACGACTTGTACTACTTTAAGTAAATGTGCCTAAACAAATTTTATGCACAGAACACATAAGGTTAAAACGTTTATGGTTAATAAACCGAAATGACAAAAAAAATTTGAAGAAGAGTAAACAAAATACCAGTTAATTGCAGCAATTTATTAGTTATTAAGCGATTACTATATTTGAGGTTAACCCTTTAAGAGGTTATTTTTTTAACCAGAAATGCTCTCAAAAAAGGGATATTTTTTATTGCATATAATTATGTACCATACTTAATAGAATAAGAATAATAAGAAATTTTTAATTTTTTTAGACTTTTAATGCTTTTATAACATTTTTTATCTTACATTTTGGAACACAACCCCCCTAAATGTTTGTTTTTCAAATTCATTCTGCATGCTGTACAAATTCTACAATAATTTCTCTCATACTTACTGTGAATGTTGAAGCTTATACATTTCCAAACAGTTCAGAAATATTTTTGTGTAAGGTATAATTTGAAGAATGGTGTAATGCAAAGTCCAATTTAAACAAGGCAAATACCGTATCTTTTTATATTTTATTCTCATTTGTTTTAACAGCAATGCATATTTCTTGCATCTCTGATTCTTATTTGTTGAGAAATTGTTTCAAAAATTGTCTCTGTCATAATCAGAGGATATGTATTTTGTATCGTAAACTTATTCCACAATGATATTTTTTGATTATGCGGTCAACGATATCAAGACTAAATTTTAGTTGCGTGTTTTTCTCCATTAGACAACATATGAGTGAAAATATAATACTAAATCTCTTTACAATAATGAAAAATACAGAAAAACCAGAAAAGGAAAGGAGAAAATATCGATGCCCGTATGCCGTACGGGCAGATTAGTTGAGGCAATTTTTGGGTAGCACGTACACTGGACGAGTAAACCACTTAAGGGTTTAAGGCCATTTTTTATTTCCTATTGATGTCTATTAACAATCTTCGGAGTATTTATTTAATAAACCGCACACACACACATAAATAAAAAAAAAATATATATATATATATATATATATATATATATGTATTTATATAAATATATTTATATATTATTTTTTTATATTATATATATTTTATATATATGTATATATATTTAATATATTTATATAATATTATGTATATATATAATATATAATAATATATAAAAATTATATATATATATATTTATATATATAAATATATATATATAAATATATATATATATATATATAATATTTATATATTATATTATTTTTTAAAAAAATGTATGTATGTATATGATATATATTTTATAATATGTATTAATGTATAATATGTAAAAATATATTATATATAATTATATATAATATTTTTTTTTTATAATATTTATAATATATTTATATATCTTAAAATATATATATATTATAAATTGCATATGTATATTTCAAGCTAGAAAATAGCTCAAATATTTTATTCTCGACTTATTTTTCTCTTATCGGGAAATTAAACGTATTATTAAAGTAAGGCAAGAAAACGAACAAGTCACACATTTTCCTTTTGATGGGAGACAATTTTTTCACAACATTACTTTTGAAGTCACTATATCGGACTATGAGGAGAAATATCGACTTTCTTACTTGTATTTTTGTCTTTGAACCATTACATCAGCCAGGTTCTAAAGGCAAAGCTGTTTCAAAATTGCTTTCATAACTCACGTGTGTGCATGGCATCGTACAATACATGAGATGGTACTTAACAACACACAGTTAATTGGTTTTCCATATAAAATCTGAATTCTCCGCTCAACAGATGAATATATTATTCGTCGACGTCAAAAATTTATTCAAGAATGATAGAGAACTAGAGAAGGAAAGTAGGAAATAGTGATGTCCGTACGCAGTACGGGCAAACCAGTTAACTTCAATTTTGGGTAGCATGTACACTGTATGGGCAAAGCACTTATAGGTTAATCAAATATTGTTAATTATTCTACAAATATTCTTTTAAGCTATAGTAATAAGCCACCGCAATTACTATATTACAACCTCCAAAAGTTAATCGAATTTCGTTAATTGCGCTTAAAACATTCCTTTAAGCAATTGTAATAAACCAAGCTAATTTCAAAGATCAAAACACTTTTCCTCCAGCCACATATATCTATTCACACATTACAAACTCATTTCTCGGGCTTAAAACATAAAAGAAATTCATCACCAAAAGCGTACTTTTGAGATTAAATACTTTCCAAAACAAAACGAACAAAAATCAGAAATGTATCTTACCTAAAAAACTCTCAGAAGATAAATCATTCTTTATACGATAAAAGAGTAATCTTCGTAAATAACTACATTTCGTGATACTTTTTTAAGCATAAAAAGTTACAGAATAGAAAAATCCTATTTTTATTACCCTATAATCCAATTTTTATAATACTGTATCCTTATAATCCTATTAGCAAAATCCCATCATCCCATCGTTTTCCATTCGTTATTAATGAATCATTTGTCCATTTTAAAATATTTCCAAGGAAAGCTATTGATCGTCCGTTTCTCTCGGTAATTACTCCTTCAGAAGATGGAATCGGAATTTAGAATTTGAACTTATTCTGTATGAATTATGGTTGAATCGTAATTCGTATCACACACTCCATGAATATTTATAAAGTGAGATATGCGTTATGGGTTTAGTTAAATCATAATTCATACTGGATCTTATGTTAATATTCCCCTGTCACGTTCCTACCGCAATTTCGTTTGAAGTCTGTGTGCAAAAGTACAACTGCTTGTGAAAATAAATTGATATGTAATTAATTTTATAATATATGACATAAGCACATGAGATGTGATCCGAGAGTAAACGGGACTCCAAGCTCGTCGAGGAAAATTTTTGACATCCTTACGGGAAAATACGGATTTGAATTGATTTTAGGTTCTTGTCATTTTTCTCAATTAATGACCACGGTTTGTTTTGTAGGAATATTTGTGGAAATCTGATTATTTTTAATGCTAGTTAGAGTTTTTCGGATAAAGTTATTCCCAAACAATACAATCTAATAATACTAATAACATTCTTAAGGGTACAATAGATACTAAAATATATTTTAATACATTATCAACTTGAAAACATAAAAATTTGTATAGTTGCAAATGATACCTAAACAATACAAATTAACAATACTAATAGCATAATTATGTAGCTGATTAACTTATTAGAGTCTATTTTTTTTTAAATATTTTACTTATAATATTAACATTACAATTATTATTAATATTTTAGTTAAAGAATAATTTTAATTAAGGAAACAATTAAAAATATTAAAAACATATTTCTAATTTATCAACTTTAAATCATAAAATTTGTGTAATTACAAACAATACCGAAACAATACAAATAACACAATTGTGTAGCTGATTAACTTATTAGAGTCTAAATGTTTTTTAAAAAATATTTTACTTATAATTCTAGCATTACAATTATTATTAATATTTTAGTTAAAGAATAATTTTAATTAAGGGAACAATTAAAAATATTAAACACATATTACTAATTTATCAACTTTAAATCATAAAATTTGTGTAATTACAAACAATACCTAAACAATACAAATAGCACAATTGTGTAGCTGATTAACTTATTAGAGTCTAAATGTTTTTTAAAAAATATTTTACTTATAATATTAGCATTACAATTGTTATTAATATTTTAGTTAAAGAATAATTTTAATTAAGGGAACAATTATTAAAAATATTTTTGTAATTTATCAACTTTAAGTCATAAAATTTGTGTAATTACAAACAATACCTAAACAATACAAATTAACAATAATAATTACATACTCGTATAGCATTTTTATTATTATTAATATTTTACTTATATTAAGGAATAATTTTAATTAAGGGAACAATTGTTAAAAATATTTTTGTAAATTATCAACTTGAAGTCTTAAAAATTTCTGTAATTACGTATAATACCTATAAATAATGCAAACAAATTAACAATAATAATAACATACTCGTATAGCATTATTAATATAATTAATATTTTACTTATATTAAAGAATACTTTTAATTTAGGGAACAATTGATGTTAAAAATATTTTTGTAAATTATAAACAAATTTGTAAATCATAAAAATTTGTAAGTCATAAAAATTTGTATAATTACAAATAATTCCTAAACAATACAAATTAACAATACTAATAGCACACTTGTGTAGCTGATTAACTTATTCGAGTATAGAATTTTTTTAAAATATTTTACTGATAATATCAACATTATAATTATTATTAATATTTAGTTATATTAACAAATAATTTTAATTTAGGGAACAATTGTTTTTAAAAATATCTTTGTAAATTATCAACTTGAATTCATTTTTAAATAATTGAATAATGATTGAATAATTTTTAAACAATACAAATTAACAATATTAATACCATACTTGTGTAGCTGATTAACTTATAAGAGTCTAGAATTTTTTAAAAAATATTTTACTTATAATATTAACATTATTAATATAATCAATATTTTACGTATATTAACGAATAATTTAATTAAGGGATAAATTTTTGAAAATATTTTTTGTAAATTATCAACTTGAAGTCTTAAAAATTTGTGTAATTACAAATAATACCTAAACACAAATTAACAATAATAATAACATACTCGTATAGCTGATTTATAAATTAGAGTAATTTTTTTTAAATATTTTACTTACAATACTAACATTATTAATATAATTAATATTTTACTGATATTAAAGAATAATTTTAATTAAGGGAACAATTGTTGTTAAAAATATTTTTGTAAATTATCAGCTTGAATTAATAAAAATTTGTATAATTACAAATAATACCTAAACAATACAAATTATCAATAGCATACTTGTGTAGTTGATTAACTTATTAGAGTCTAGAATTTTTCAAAAAATATTTTAGTTATAATATTCACATTATTAATAAAATTAATATTTTACTTATATTAACGAATAATTTTAATTAAGGGTCTAATTGATGTTAAACGATATTTTTTTTTCATTATCAATTTGAAGTCATAAAAATTTGTATAGTTACAAATAATACCTAAACAATACAAATTAACAATACTAATAGCACACTTATGTAGATTATTAACTTATGAGAGTCTAAAATTTTTAAAAAATATTTTACTTATAATAGTAACATTATTAATATAATTATATTTCACTTATATTAACGAATAATTTTAATTAATGAAGCAATTGATATTAAAAGATATTTTTGTAAATTATCAACTTGAAGTTATAAAAATGTGTATGTTTACAAATAATACCTAAACAATACAAATTAACAACACTAATAGCATACTTGTGTAACTGATTCACTTAGAGTCTAGAATTTGTTTTTAATATTTCATTTGTAATATTTATATTATTAATATTATTAATATTTTACTCATAATGTTAACGAAAAATTTTAATTAAGGGAACAATTGATGTTAAAAAATATTTTTGTAAATTATCAACTTCAAGTCATAAAATTTTTTAAGCATATAGCTTAACGTTGTATAACTAAACAAATCATATTTAAAAATTTCTTTACAAATTAACTTCATTTAAAATTGAATTTTGAAAAATAAATTTTTGACGCGTAAAATATTCTTGCCAACTTACTTTCTGCTTTTCTTATATTTTTGCCCCAATGTTACTTAAATATATCTTTTGAACATATTTAAGTACTATTCTGTTGATATATTAAGAAATTAGATCATAATAAATATTTTGTCTTAAAAATAGAATAGCGATTAAAAATTTAGACTTCCTAAATTTTAATAATTTAAATAGAGGGAACATTTGAAACAAACACTCAGATTTACTTAAATATAAAATAATATCATTTAACAAATATATTATAGATATGTAGCAAAAATATTAATTATTTTGAATTAAAAAGTTTTCTTGAAATTTACTTAGTTATACTTTTATGTATAGGTGTACAAAATATCATATTTCTAAATTATTAAAAAATCAGACTTCCTAAATTTTAATAATTTAAATAGAGTCAATATTTAAAACGAATACTCAGATTTACTGTAATGTATATTAATATTATTTAGTAAATATTTTATAGATATGTAGCTAAAATATAAATTATTTTCATTTAAAATGTTTTTTTGCAATTTATTTACTTATACTTTTATGTATAGGTGTACAGAATATCATAATTCTAAATTATTAATCTATAAAATATTCACCATCCCCATAATATACAACTGAGCTATGAGTATTGTTGTTACAAAATTTAATATAAAATAAAAACATAAATGTTTCATTAGAACTAATTTGACATTAAATCGTAAAAAGAGCTAAGAATTTACTTTTAAATTTTATCTTGCCTAGTTTCAGGTATGTTTACTTTTTATTTTGGGATTGCCTCTTAGAGGACCAACATGGCTTTTAAAGAGGGAGCAAAACAAATTAAAAAAATTCCAGAATTTGATACAAGTCTGAATCACGGAAGTTCATGCTCTTAATCGCATATTTCGTTACAAATATGTCAATACTTATAGCGATATAAAATATCAGTCTACTAGAAAATCACCACCAAGCATGTTTAGAGATCTAGAAAGATCTTGAGAGAAATCCGACACCCCCTAAATATAATGTTCAGAAATAGAAGTCTGACGTTGAACATAATTTTAGTTATTCCATTTAATGAATTCTTAGATTTATATATGACAGATTGGGATTATGTTTATTTATCCTATAAGGGGAATACACGAAATATATCATGTATAAACATTAAGATTTAATAAGTAAGATTATTATTCTGAAATTTCATAGTTTATAAACTATGAAATTTACTAACATAAATTTATAATCCATGGATAAAAGGGATAGTGAAATATTCATAGAAAAACACATGGGAAGATAAAATATGGGAATAAAAATTATAAAACATTATGATGGTTCAGTATCTGTGTGATGCAATTTGTGAACAGATAGAATAGGAATTTCATAGCCACTTTCTATGGAGTAATAATTACTGCTATTGAATATTTTTAATTTTTAACCATTTTAGGGAATTGGGAGCCAATAAAATCGAAATCTCTCAACATGATTATAAATTAAATCATATTGACTGTCATGTAAAATAGAGATACTATTAATATATGTTAAGCTTGATTAAAACTCCACAAATACTGCAATTATTCCCTATTAATCCCAAAGATGTGTAAAATTTTTATAGGGAAATCAGAATGTTTAAATAAAACTGATTTGAAAGGAATACTTTGGTAAGAGTACCGTAATTTCACACGTATATTCTGTGGACTTTCTCTATTTAAAACACAAATTTCTTCAGCCTCGGACTATCTGCCGGTCCTGACTATCTGCTGGTTGTTCAGTGCTTAAATCACCAAAGTCGGAAGAAGGGGGGAAAAGCCAAGTGAACGACGGAAGATTCACGAGACACCAAGGAAACATCGTATCCTATCGATAATAATTCTATTTTTTTCATGGTTTAATGAAAAAAATACAACCCATAAAGAATCAGAAGTAGCAATCTTAAATTGTGTCTTGGAGTACGGGAAAATATCTATAGTACCTTTTTGGAGTTCCAATTGACAACATCGAGTGGATGGGTTCAAGATCGAAGGTTAAGGCTCGAAGGTCATTTAACCCAAGGATCACTCGTAACAAAGTACTTTGTTTTCAACGTTTTGATTTGAGGTAATATTTGTCATTCATTATGTCATTAAAACATCGTCGCAGTTCTACTGCTGATTTCAAGCTCAGGGTAAATCAGAAGGTCGATGGGAGAACAGTAAGAAATTGGCTCAAGTAAAGAAAAAGGAAAACCATTAAAAATATGAGAAGAAATCGATCCAATCGTCGTACAAAAATACAATGGCCTGCATTAGAAGACTATTTACATCATCGAACAGAGAACAGAGTCCTCGACATTTAGTCCTCGAACAGAGAAACGTAGGCCGCCCTGTTTCTTCCGTTAAAATTTGTCTCCGAGGCTATGGCAGAAGAAATGGTTTCAAATTTTAAAGGTGGAACTAAATGAGTCTAATCCAAACTTTTCGGCACTCTGCTCTTCTTAGGTTTTTATCCTTAAAAGGATTTAATATCGTAATGCTAAAATACATATTTTTGCACGTATAGTAGGCGGATTACCTATTGGTCCGGACAATCTGATGATTTGTGAATTATTTTAATAAAACATAGCATCCGCAGACTAGACGATGGTGCGGGCAATACGTACGAAATTATGGTATAAGAAAATATACTCTTCTATAGCTCAGCATTATCGCAGTTCAATACTCTAGAATGAAAACTGTAATTAAATTTCAAAGACTCTACAAATTAATATTTGGTCAGCAGAAAAAAGTAAAATATATTTAACATTTATTTTTTTAATAAATGTTCTCGCTATGCATTACTTATAATTTTATGTTAAATTTTATTTAACAGTTCGATATTTGCATTAATGCGATGTATTTTATTTTGTGGGATTTCCACAAAAATATATACTTTGAACTAGGATAATTTTTAATTATTATTTTTCTAACGACGTTACTACAACTTAACTATATAGTCATATTCGTCTGTGTTTCGCAGATTTTCTTATTTTACAAATCTTGTCTATTTCTGGAATTTTTCCCGAACCACAAATCCTTGTGTTCAGTTTAAAAGTGCAAAATGTAACAGATAGGAATATAACGTATATCCAACGATATCAAAAGAATCCGTCCCCCTTCCTCGTTGCAAGAGAAACAAATTATTGACACTTCAGAAGTGACGACAGTATCGATCCGACGGGCCTCCACAGAAGAAATACTCATCTGCCCATCCGATCTGTGTTTGTGGTCAAAATGCGGAAGAGTGAAAATGTTATTGGCAAGCTGTTGATAACACGTGAGAAATGCCGATGTACTGGGGGAGGGGATAGATGTGGAAATGCTTCGCTGAGAGTGCGGCATGTGGTGGAGATACACAATGGAAATTGATTCCCTATACGGCTGAAAAGCAACATAGATGACACTGTGAAGAGAGCAATAATTCACTTGGGGGCTGGCAATTCACTGGCTATTAATCTTTGCCAGACAGAATTACTCATAGCTGCGCAGAATTTGACCCGGGTGTATGTGAAACATGCGTTTCCTCAGATAAATAAATTTACTGAAACAAAATTAGTGAAAATCTACTAAATTGGTTTCAACCACGGTTTACAACAAGTGAAGGAAAAGTTATTTAAACCTTTAATGCCCGAATCCTTTCTGCAGATTAGATATTAATGGATATCTTCACACACTGTGTGAGGGACATGTACTAGTACATCTTATACAATTGATACTTGAGCACTGGACACTAATAAGTTTTCTGAGGATTTATACTTGAGCGCAGGACACTTACTGTAACATTTTATGACGATTAATACTTGAGCGCGGGTCACGTACTAGTACTTGTTAGTGTAACAGCATGGTTTGTGTGTGGGTATTAAATTAACGGTATATACAGGAAAACGAAGCCAAGTGTTCTTGTCTACTACATAGATTATAGAAAAATTTAGACAAAATCTAGTTGTTACATCAATCTATGCGGTACCAAAGAACGGAAAGATTGATTAAAAATGCAATTTAGATTTAAAATTAACTTTTTTATATATCTTTGAGAAAATATTATATATATGTATATTTATATATATATATATATATATATATATATATATATATATATATATATATATATATATATATATATATATATATATATATATATATATATATATATATATATTATATATATATATATATATATATATATATATATATATATATATATATATATATATATATATATATTTATATATTTGGAAACTGAAGTTAAATTTCAAAGACTCTACAAATTAATATTTAGTCAGCAGAAAAAAGTAAAATATATTTAACTTTTATAATTTTAAGTTAAATTTTATTTAACAGTTAGATATTTGCAAGAATGCCATGTGTTTTATTTTATGGGATTTTCCCAAAAATATAATTTGAACTAGGAAAATTTTTAATTATTAATATATATATATATATATATATATATATATATATATATATATATATATATATATATATATATATATATATATATATATATATATATATATATATATATATATATACATATATATATATATATATATATATATATATATATATATATATATATATATATATATATATATATATATATATATATATATATATATATATATATATATATATATATATATATATATATATATATATATATATATATATATATATATATATATATATATATATATATATATATATATATATATGTATATTTATATATTTTATATATATTGGAAACTGAATTTAAAATTAACTTTTTTGTTTATCTTTGAGAAAATGATATTATATATATATATATATATATATATATATATATATATATATATATATATATATATATATATATATATATATATGCGTATAACTAAACTTCAGATATACGGAGCTTGTTAAGGTATCTGTACACCTTTAAAAGGGAATTTTCGACCAAAATATCGAATTTTCCATTTTTATTTTTCAATCTTTTGTCTTTCTAAATCTGTTTGAATTTTGGTTCTAGCTAACCTAGAACTGGAGTTATAGCTGTTTCAATATTACATGTCAAACAGTTTTCTAACCTGAAATTACGATCTGCAAACCGGAAGTAAAATAAAATGTTTGTTTACATAGTTTTATTTTATGATTTTGGGTTGAAGTTGGTTTAAATGATCAAAAGAATGCATGCTATATAAAAATAAAACTTTTATAATATTAAAATTGAATCTGGCAGCATTATATTTGCTGTTTACTTTTAGAAATTGGCAACTAATATTTGTTCATAAACCACATGTTTACATCGTGTTTGGATTATATTTACGCTCTTTAAAATTTGCTAATTTCTTTTTTTTTCTTTAAAAATGGTGAAAAGTGTTGCTAAAACACGAAAACGGAAGTTTTATGGAAACCGTTTTCAAAATGAACCTAAAAATTGCAGTACGAATAATGATGAAATTATCACTGCTAGTTCTTCCAAACTGAAGACAGAAACTTCTATGTGCATTGATAAATCTCAAGAATTTACTTCAGGTAATAGGATTTTTGATTTCGCGATTTTAATTTTTATAATTTATGGACTGTGCTGCCCAAAATGTTTTAGCAAGGAATTGAATCTCTATGAAGAGTCCAGATATGGATTATGCTCCCATTTTTGCATCAAATGCAAAAATTGTGAATTTTGCAAGAGATTTGCTTCTTCAGAGAGATTAGTAAATATCTCTGAAATAAACAGTAGATTGGTGTATGGCATACGCCAGATTGGCAAAGGTGTCTCAGCAGCTTATAAACTGTGTACAACTTTAAATCAGCCTAAGCTGAGTAAAACTGCTTATATAGCTTATGGGCTTAAACTCCTAAAAGCTACATCAGAAGTTGCTGAGGAGTCTATGAACAAGGCTGCATGTGATATTACAAAGATAAAATAAAATTGCAGCTCTGACACTAAAAAGTGTGGTGTGTCGGTGGATGGAACGTGGCAACGAAGAGGATATACATTATTGAATGAGTGTGTTGCTGCGATATGTGTTGATACGGGAAAAATTTTAGATTTTGAGGTATTATCCGCATACTGTCCAGTGTGCAAAAAGTTAGAAAGTATCTCAAATAAAAATGTATACGAATCATTGAAAGCTGACCATGTTTGTCAGTGTAATTTTAAAGGCTCGTCTGCAAAAATGGAAACTGTGGGTGTATCCAGAATACTCAATAGATCCGAAAAGATGCGTAAACCACAATATTCAGAATATTATGGTGATGGGGATTGTTCAATAATTTATCAGTAATATTCCAATTTTTTTATTGCCTGGAAGAAGCTGTATTTTAGGTAGTTAAATATCTTAGATATTGTTTCATTATATCAATCCTGTTCATACATTACAATAAGGGATTTACCTTGCTCATATGTTTCATTATATCAATCCTGTTCATAGATTACAACAAGGAATTTCTCTTGCTTGTAACACAATAAAATACGTTAATAACGTTACATTTTATCACCTAATATTGAAAAATCAAGCTAAATCAGTAAAACGTTTTCATAATGCTTTTATAAATGAGCTGTTGCAACACATTAGGCCACTTTTTAAATTTAGTAGAACCCTGAATTTATATAAATTTATAGAAATCCTAACATCCTGTAGGATTTATAATTTTTTTTATTTCTTGAATTATGTTTTCTTTGTTTACAATAGATGCTTAAACACACACACGCAATATGTGTGTGTGTGTGAACAGAAAAAAACAGTAATTTACCTAA
This sequence comes from Pardosa pseudoannulata, assembly GCA_032207245.1. Lineage (NCBI taxonomy): Eukaryota > Metazoa > Arthropoda > Arachnida > Araneae > Lycosidae > Pardosa > Pardosa pseudoannulata. The sequence continues at coordinate 77,785,314 of CM063505.1, forward strand.
AAATTATTTATTTCCTAAAACAGAGAGAATCCTTTGAGTTTCAGATAGAAAAGGTTTGCCATATACGGTTTAATTTCGTAAATCGAAAGGGTCTATGGATGTTTAGAAATACATTCAGTAAAAGTTTGGGGAAAACAGAATTGATTTCAGTGCACCGCAGAATATTTCACTTAATGATTTATCGGACGAAATATTTGAAAATATTTAAAATTCTTCGCGTGGAAAAGATAAAATTGGAAAATAGATTTTACATGAATTTTAAAAAACCTATTTTTCTCTGATATAAGAAAGGATGTATATATAATTCAGGGTATGCAGTTAAAATCAACAGTTAAGTTGATTTTCATTAATACTTTATGTAATTAAATTTATTATACATAGTTTGGAGTAAAACAGATTTAGAAAAAGATTAATATTAAAATGAGGCAGAGTTTCGTTTCTAGCAATAAATCCATAACATTCTACTAACATAATGAAACAATATATAGATTAATTATAAAAATTATTAACACTAGATTTATCACATTTTAACTTCTTTAAGGCATTTTAAATTACAGTTGAAGAATTTCTCATATGTATTTTACTTTTTAAAACCAGTAATGCATGCAATAGTCTATGCATTACAAACCTCCAATCATGCATTTGTTTGTATACATTTTAACAAACAAGAGTAATACTTCTGTTGCCAACAGTACTTTAACTCGAAAATTCAAAAATTTTTAATCATTGCTATAGATAATATAATATAAGAACATATTTTAGGGAGCAACAGTACTTTAACCCGAAAGTTCCTAAACTTTTAATCCTTTCTATAGATTTTTAAGTGACCATAACTTACGTACATTAACTTACGTAATCAAAAAAGAAATAATTTTTATCATGTACTTAATTGGCAAAAACAGAATAGTTTTAAAAAATAATGTTTTATCTATCTATTTTATTTGAGCATCTTCCACACTAATTGACATATTTTGTCGTGTAGCTTCCATATATTTTCAGAAAAATTTAAAATTCACTATCACTTTTTTTTGTTATTCCATTATTTCAAGCCGTATTTTCCCTGGTTAAGAGCACGAGATGAAATTTATGAATTTATCACATAATAAATAGGTAAGAATAACATTATGTTTCTAGAATTATGCCTTCATTCCTTTAACCATCTCATTTAATCATTTTCTATTTTAAATCATTTAAATGTCGTCTGCATTATTTTCTTCCGTTTTATTAGTGAACTCAGATATTACGTAAATAATTTTGTTTTATATTTGGCTCAAATGATAGATTAGATACATATGTAATAATTTTAAATTTAGTCATCGATTGCTTTTTGTTGAAATGAAAGTTTTATCACGTATTAAAACCTTATTCTTTTCATAAAAGTCTAGGAGACTATTTCACTCAATAATAAATATCTTGCGTTAAATTATATACATTTGAAAATTAAGAAGTTTGTTCGTTTGTGTGTTTGTTTTTTATACATAACAACACGGTTTGACTAAATGAATTCAATGTATTTCTAAATTGCATTCACAATATCATGAGACTTAAGAGAAGTATGAAGATAAACCAATTATTGAGCGTGTATCAGATAATTCTCAGCCAAAAAGAAAACCATTTTTTACCTGTCTCGTAGGGTACGTTACAATTATGGAAAATTAAAAAAGTTACTGACCCCTCATATGACGGGCTATATGCTAGTAGACCAATAAATTCAAAACCAAGATGCGATACCAAAAAATGCAGACAAAAAGAACACGAATACATGTTTTGTAGCTACAAACTAGTTAAATTAACGATGTGAACGAACTCAGTAGTTTAAATGGGGTATCGATACATCTACTCATTTTAACCCCTTAAATTGCACGCTCAAGTTAACTCAAGCTCACTAAACTGGCCAAATTGTCCACACTCGAGATAATTCGAGCTGCGTAGTACTTCATGTTGATTTCACATAATTTTTTTACACTCGAATGCAATCAAAAATTGCAAATAACAATGTGAAAGCTAAAAAAATAATTGTTTTATTGATATTTATCATCTGCATGGGATTGTAAGCTATAATCAAGTGGAAAATATATATTTTTTCTACTTATCACTCACGACTTATTTTTTCATTCTGAGACGATTTCCGACAGTGTATTCGTATTCAGATTCTGATTCTCTCATTTTTTAAATATATATTTATGTTCTAAATTGTGTTTTTTGCATTAAAAAATGGATTTTTTTGGCCGTCCTTTTAAAAAAAATTGTGCATTAATGGGTTAATAACTAATACTTCTCACGAAACTATAAATTTTTATTTCTGACTATATTTACTATTGCTAATATTTGCGTAATACTCGTGACCACTGAAATCGACTAAAGTTGGATTAAGACATTTAAAACAATTTCAGATATTATTTCATTTTACCAGGTGATTAGTGGTGTATATAAAATACAAGTGCCAACTAAAATATAATAATGCGACATCTTTATTCATTTACCTACAATACGTTTCACATTCTGATACACATAAAATACAAATGTTTAAGAGAAACAAAATATTTTTTAGATTTTTTCGAACATCAACTAGAAGACATTTTTTATATAATAAAAATATGCATGCAAATTTTGCAATTCATTAAATTAATTTTAAAAAAGGACACAGAAGGCTGGTTCAATATTTCATTTACATAAATTAATTTAAATAATAATTAAGATATCTCTATATAAAGGTGGTGATTTTCCACAAGCAGTATTAATGCGTACGGGAAATGCGCATTATTTTGG
>CM063505.1:77793082-77815582 GCA_032207245.1 Pardosa pseudoannulata
TACTATTGTACCTTTTACTGACAGTATTAAAATATCCTGGTTTTGAGAAACTTCAATGTTTATTTCGTTGTTTGACCGAACTGTATCTTAATGCACGGTGCGATGCTCTTCAGTACGATTTTATCACTCTTGGCAGAGATGTTGGTAGCAGTTTTGTATAGGTATAAAGCTACAGTTTCCGATCTCGTCAACCCTCATGTAGCAAAACAGCAAATTGTAGCACTCCAAACCAAACCTAAATTTCATCTTTATTTTTGAAAAAAAAATTTCTAGTAATATTGGAAAAATATAGCAGACAAAACAAAAAATAGTTATACGAAAAGATGAACATTTGTAGTAGAATATAGGACTATTTACTAATTTAAAATTAATTGCAGAATATTAGAATTGCAAATATAAATGTAGCTAGCTCTATTCATAAGACACAAAAATAAACTGACGATAAAATTTTCATGTTACATTTCTCATTAACAGAATCAGTTGATGAATTGAAATAATATATGCATTTTAATATGTTACAATCTTCTTTCATTATAAAAACGAACAACGTTGTCGTAAAAAAGAAGAAAAATTATTTGCTCTATATTAAAAAAATGTTCTTTAATATTGAAAAGATGATTTAAAATTTTGTCATTGGAAATATGAAATTTTCATTTAAAATTTTATTTTAACATTGTCTTTAAAAGAAAATTAAATTAGCTGATATTATCATTTTTTTTAGTATAATATAATTAAAATATGCGTGGGTTTTTTTCGGTTACATCACTAACATTTATTTTTATTTTAAACATATATTCTCTATTTTTTAATTTACTAATAGGCAAAAGAAATAAAAATGCTGTCATACAAAATTTTATAATGTATCAAGTTTTTGAAAATTGAATTATTAAAGACACAGAAAATGAAAATAAATTGAAAAATTACAATGCACACTATCGAAGCTATTAAAATGAATTTTAATCTCTTACACATAGTATTTCATCCGCGTAATAATTCATATATTTAAAAAATGCTACAACTGATCTTAAAATTTTAATCCAGTGTTTATATTAAAAAGTTATTAAAATGTAAAATAATAAAAATCATAAATTAAAGGCTGATCAGGAATAATATTAAGGTAAAAATGTATTTTAAATATTAATTTATTAAATATTTTAGCAGTCTTCCCCAAATTTCAAATTGTTACTGGTAATATATGTATGTAATACTAGTTAAACATTTTATGATTTTAAGCGTTATTGATTCTAAGTAGTTTAGATATTATTTCATTAAATTGGAATCCTGCATATTGCTTCTATTCCTAAAATGTTTCATTTTATAAGATATATTTTAGGGCTTTATTACGAATTTCGTTATAAAACTTCGATGCCGTCATAATTTACAAAAAGTATTGAGAGAATAAGGTAATAATTTAAAAAGATGTTCTTTTTTTGTTCAAAATGTTTCTAATAAAGATTTTAAGTATATAACTAATATAGTCTTTATTTCGAAATATTTTATTTTAAACTATTATTAAATTTATACAACACAAGGAAATTAGTTAAGAATCTCAAAAACTTGCAAGACATAGCAAGGTTTCTACACCAGAAATTCAGATTTATTAATTATTTATTATATTATTTTATTATTTATTATTTATATTTTATTATTTATTATTTATTATTTATTATTTATTATTTATTATTTATATTTTATTATTTATTATTCATATTATTTATATTATTTATATTATTTATATTATTTATTATTTTATTTTGATTTATTATTTATTTATTATTTAATTTCAAATTTATTTGTGAAATTCAAATATTTTGATGAAAAAAAAAAGATTTTGATTATTTTTTAATATAGTGGATATATCACAGTATTCACCTATATGTCTACGTTTTGCATATCTACATAATGCAGATGAATTAATCCTATTTATATATAGAGCTTGAAAAAAAAACCTTTTACGCTGGTTTTGTACTGCTGCATTGCTATTAAAATATTTGTTTTAGAATCCTATGAAAAGAAAACAATAAGTGACTTTAAAATTTATATTTACGATTTGATAAACAGTACGAGGTTATTATTGAAATAATAAAATAAAGGAATAATCACAATTTTTAAACAAATTTAATAGAATAAGAAATTGAATGCTGTTTTAGTATTTAAGACACTAAATTGGAATGAAAAACAATTCTTTATTCATTAAAAAGTAATGTAGCGTAAATAGAAATGAACTCTCTCTTTATTCATAAGTAGATAAAGGCAAATTAAAATATCTGTTTTTATAGAGGAATGTTTTAGGTATGCTTTCCCTTTATGTTTGATGTTTTACTATAAAACGTGTTAAACTGTGTTGTAAATAAATGAATATACCATGACTTATCACCAGAAGCTTTAAGTTTTCACGTGATTTATTGAGCACAAAGAAACATGTAATTTTTTTTTATTTGTAAATTATGAATGCATGCGAAATAAATAACTTAGTTTCGTAAACTAATCTTATTTTTAAATGATTCTATTTTATTCTAAATACTTCAAAAAAGTAACAGTTTTGAAGCAAAAAATAATAATGTTACTTCTTTTGTTTTATGCTAAATGTCATTTTGAAAAGTAATGTAGCGTAAATAGAAATGAACTCTCTCTTTATTCATAAGTAGATAAAGGCAAATTAAAATATCTGTTTTTATAGAGGAATGTTTTAGGTATGCTTTCCCTTTATGTTTGATGTTTTACTATAAAACGTGTTAAACTGTGTTGTAAATAAATGAATATACCATGACTTATCACCAGAAGCTTTAAGTTTTCACGTGATTTATTGAGCACAAAGAAACATGTAATTTTTTTTTATTTGTAAATTATGAATGCATGCGAAATAAATAACTTAGTTTCGTAAACTAATCTTATTTTTAAATGATTTTATTTTATTCTAAATACTTCAAAAAAGTAACAGTTTTGAAGAAACAAATAATGTTACTTCTTTTGTTTTATGCTAAATGTCATTTTGAAAAGTAATGTAGCGTAAATAGAAATGAACTCTCTCTTTATTCATAAGTAGATAAAGGCAAATTAAAATATCTGTTTTTATAGAGGAATGTTTTAGGTATGCTTTCCCTTTCTGTTTTATGTTTTACTATAAAACGTGTTTAAATTGTATTTTAAATAAATGAATATACCATGTCTTATCACCAGAAGATTTAAGTTTTCACGTGATTTATTGAGCACAAAGAAACATGTAATTTTTTTTTATTTGTAAATTATGAATGCATGCGAAATAAATAACTTAGTTTCGTAAACTAATCTTATTTTTAAATGATTTTATTTTATTCTAAATACTTCAAAAAAGTAACAGTTTTGAAGAAACAAATAATGTTACTTCTTTTGTTTTATGCTAAATGTCATTTTGAAAAGTAATGTAGTTGAAATAGAAATGAACTCTCTCTTTATATATAAGCAGATAAATGCAAAGGAAAATATATATTTCTATAGAGGAATGTTTTAGTTATGCTTTCCCTTTCTGTTTTATGTTTTACTATAAAACGTGTTTAAATTGTATTTTAAATAAATGAATATACCATGTCTTATCACCAGAAGATTTAAGTTTTCACGTGATTTATTGAGCACAAAGAAACATGTAATTTTTTTTTTATTTGTAAATTATGAATGCATGCGAAATAAATAACTTAGTTTCGTAAACTAATCTTATTTTTAAATGATTTTATTTTATTCTAAATACTTCAAAAAAGTAACAGTTTTGAAGAAACAAATAATGTTACTTCTTTTGTTTTATGCTAAATGTCATTTTGAAAAGTAATGTAGTTGAAATAGAAATGAACTCTCTCTTTATATATAAGCAGATAAATGCAAAGGAAAATATATATTTCTATAGAGGAATGTTTTAGTTATGCTTTCCCTTTCTGTTTTATGTTTTACTATAAAACGTGTTTAAATTGTATTTTAAATAAATGAATATACCATGTCTTATCACCAGAAGATTTAAGTTTTCACGTGATATATTGAGCACAAAGAAACATGTAATTTTTTTTATTTGTAAATTATGAATGCATGCGAAATAAATAACTTAGTTTCGTAAACTAATCTTATTTTTAAATGATTTTATTTTATTCTAAATACTTCAAAAAAGTAACAGTTTTGAAGAAACAAATAATGTTACTTCTTTTGTTTTATGCTAAATGTCATTTTGAAAAGTAATGTAGTTGAAATAGAAATGAACTCTCTCTTTATATATAAGCAGATAAATGCAAAGGAAAATATATATTTCTATAGAGGAATGTTTTAGTTATGCTTTCCCTTTCTGTTTTATGTTTTACTATAAAACGTGTTTAAATTGTATTTTAAATAAATGAATATACCATGTCTTATCACCAGAAGATTTAAGTTTTCACGTGATTTATTGAGCACAAAGAAACACTTATTTTTTTATTTGTAAAGTATGAATGCATGTGGAATAAATCTCTTAGTTTGGTAAAATAGTTTTATTTTTAAAGGATTTTATTCTATTCTAAATACTTTAAAAAAGTAACAGTTTTGAAGCAACAAATATTGTTACTCATTTTGTACGCATAAAATGCGAACATTTTCATACTATAGATGTTTCGAAATGCTTGAGTTTTTTTTAATCTTTTACTTCTAACTTGTGTGGGAAACTGCGAAATAATATCCGTTTGAGAAAAACTACAGAAGAAACTTCAAAATATTATATATATTGTCTACTATCTAAGTCTAAAGAAATCATGCGGAATGAATCTTTTAGTTCATCAATTTTATTTTTCAAAATACTTTACTTTTATTGCAAAATTTATTGAAAGTTAATACTTGAAAAATGAATAATATTATTCAATATAGTTACTGCGTTACTTTGAATTTGTGAAACAATCTTTTTTTTTTACCCTTTACCTCTAACAGGTATGGGAAACTGCGAAATAATATCCGTTTGAAAAAAAATATAGAAGAAAGTTCAGAATATAAATTATAATGTCTACTATTTAAGACTAAACAAATCATGCGGAATGAATCTTTTAGTTCATCAGTTTTATTTTTCAACTGACTTTACTTTTATCCCAAAATTTATTGAAAGTTAATGCTCGAGAAATGAATAATATTATTGAATTTAGTTACTGTGTTCTTTAAACTTGAATTTGTGAAATAATTCACATTTGTTAAACAATCTTTTTTTTACCCTTTATCTTTAACTGGTGTGGGAAACTGCGAAATAATATGTTTCAGAAAAAGTATAGAATAAACTTCAGAATGTTAATTATGATGTCTAATATTTAATTCTAAAGAAATTATGCGGAATGAATCTTTTAGTTCATCAATTTTATTTTTCAAATGATTTTACTTTTATTGCAAAATTAAGTGAAAGTTAATGTTTGAAAAATGAATAACATTATTTAATTTATTTACTGTGTTCCTTTAAATTTGAATTTGTGAAAGAATTCATATTTGTGAAACAATATTTTTTTTACCCTCTACCTCTAATTGGTGTGGGAAACTGCAAAATAGTATCCGTTTGAGAAAAAGTGTAGAAGAAACTTCAGAATATTAATTATAATATCTATTCTTTAAGTCTAAAGAAATCATGCAGAATGGATCTTTTATTTCATCAGTTTTATTTTTCAAATGCCTTTACTTTTAATCCAAAATTTATTGAAAGTTAATGCTTGAAAAATGAATAATACTATTGAATTTAGTTACTGTTCCTTTAAACTTGAATTTGTGAATCAATTCACATTTGTGAAACAATCTTCTTTTTTTACACTTTACCTCTATCTGGTGTGGAAAACTGTGAAATAATATCCGTTTGAGAAAAAATACAGAAGAAACTTTAGAATGTTAGTTATAATGTCTACTTTTTAAGTCTAAAGAAATCATGTTAAATGAAATTTTTAGTTCATCGATTTTATTTTTCAAATGACTTTACATTTATTGCAAAAGTTATTGAAAGTTAATGCTTGAAAAATGAATAATATTATTGAATTTAGTTACGGTGTTCCTTTAAATTTGAAATCGTGAAACAATCTTTTTTTCCCTTTTCCTTTAAATGGTGTGGGGAAACTGCGAAATAATATCCGTTTGAGAAAAAATATAGAAGAATCTTCAGCATATTAATTATATTGTCTACTCTCTAAGTCTAAAAAAATTGCACGAAATCAATCTTTTAGTTCATCAATTTTATTTTTCAAATAACTTTACATTTATTTCAAAAGTTATTGAAAATTAATGCTTGAAAAATGAATAATATAATTGAATTTAGTTATTGTGTTACTTTAAATTTGAATTTGTAAACCAATTCACATTTTTGAAAAATCTTTTTTTTTTACACTTTACCTCTAATTGGTGTGGGAAACTGCGAAATAATATCCGTTTGAAAAAATGTATGTTAATTATAATGTCTACAATCTAAGTCTGAAGAAATCATGCGGAATGAATCTTTTAGTTCATGAATTTTATATTTCAAATAACTTTACATTTATTGCAAAAGTTATTGAAAGTTAATGCTTGAAAAATGAATAATATTATTGAATTTAGTTACTGTGTTCCTTTAAATTTGAATTTGTAAAATAATTCCCATTTGTGAAACAATATTTTTTTTTACCCTTTACCTCTAACTGGTGTGTGAAACTATGAAATAATATCTGTTTGAGAAAAAAATATAGAAGAAACTTCAGAATGTTAATTATGATGTCTAATATTTAAGTCTAAAGAAATCATGCGGAATGAAACTTTTAGTTCTTGAATTTTATTTTTCAAATGACTTTACTTTTATCCCAACATTTATTGAATGTTAATGCTTGAAAAATTAATAATATTATTGAATTTAGTTACTGTGTTCCTTTAAGTTTGAATTTGTAAAAAATTTCACGTTTGTTAAATATTATTTTTATCTTTTACCTATAACTGCTGTGGGAAACTGAAAAATAATATCCGTTTGAGAAAAATTATAGAAAAAACTTCAGAATGTTAATTATAATGTCTACTATCTAAGTCTAAAGAAATCATGCTAAAGCAATCTTTTAGTCCTCAGTTTTATTTTTCAAATGACTTTACTTTTATTGCAATATTTATTGAAAGATAATGTTTGAAAAATGAATAATATTATTCAATTAAGTTACTGTGTTCCTTTAAATTTGAATTTGAGGAAGAATTCACATTTGTTAAACAATCTTTTATTTTACCCTTTACCTCTAACTGGTGTGGGAAACTGCGAAATAATATCCGTTTGAGAAAAAATATAGAAGAAACTTCAGTATATTAATTATATTGTCTACTATCTAAGCCTAAAGAAATCATGCGGGATGAATCTTTTAGTTCATCAATTTTATTTTTCAAATGACTTTACTTTTATTCCAAAATTTATTGAAAGATAATGCTCGAAAAATGAATAATATTATTCAATTTAGTTACTGTGTTCCTTTAAATTTGAATTTGTCAAACATATAAAAAACAAATATTAAATTATTTGTTTCGAGTGGAGATTAATATTGTTTAGACCACTTATCCGCTACGCGTAAAAACAAAAATAAGTTTAAGCTAGCTGCTTCAACTGAAAGCAAAAAGTCATTTTTCTTCTTTGCCTTTGCCGTATTATTCAGGGAAAAACAACGAAACGGAAATATCTGTTTTAAAAGCAATATTTAAATAAACTTCAGAATATTAATCATATTGTTTACTATCTATGCCCGATGAAAACATGCTTTTGAAAAATTGATATAAAGAGAATGGTTAAATCCCGCATGGGGAGAAAGGCATTATATTGTATATAAAATGAAAAGAATAAATGTAAAAGAAAAATTATCTTCCCAGTCTATCCTTCATAAGCAAAAAATTGAAAAAGAAAACTGCATTCACATCGTCCAAAAGAAAAGCAAAAAGCTGAGAAGTGATATCAGAGAGTTTAGAGATAAACAAAATGAATAATCCCCGTGTATGCGTGTGCACTTGAAGGGAAAATTGCTGCAACTATATACGAGGCGTCGCTTTTTCTGTGTTCCTTGGATAATAAACTCGGGAGTTCTTTTTTAAAGTGTTAGAAGCATTATAGGAAAGGGTAGTGAAAAATGAACGTAGAAAATTTTATCCGAGGAATTTTTTTTTATAATTTTTTTAATAGAATAGAATAAAGTGATACTAAAATGAAACTATCTGGAAAAATATTTTGGGGGATAGTTTTTTAAGAAAAGCTATTTTACTGATAGTTTTTCATTATCTTGTTATAATATAATGCTTTCGATTTTTAAATAATTGCAAAATATCCATGCGTAATTTGTTTGTTAAATGTATTTAACTATTTTTTTTCTATCTAGACGACAAAACGTAACCCCTAATCAATTTTTTTAAATAAATTATCAATTTATTATGTTTCTCAACGTTAAACAATTGACAATTAAATTGATTTTTACACTGATTTAAGCTTTGTGTCCTTTTAAATATAGTTATTTTTAATAGAATAGAAAAAAGTGAGACTAAGATGAAAGAAACTATCTGAAAAAATATTTTGAGAGATAGAAGGAAAAGCTATTTTATTGATAGTTTTTCATTATCTTGTTATAACATAATGCGTTTGATTTTTAAATAATTGCACAATATGCATACATTGTTTGTTACATGTGTTTAAATCTTTTTTTCTATCCAGATATCAAAACCGAGCAATAAACTTAAGACCTAAAGAATTGTTTAAATCAATTTATTATATTTCTAAACGTTTTTAAAAATTGACAATTAATTTAATTTTTTTTCTCTGGTTTAAGTTTTGTTTACATTTAAATATAGTTATTTTTTTTAATAGAATAGAAGAAAGTGAGACTAAGATGAAACTATCTGGAAAAATAATTTGGGGGATAATTTTTTAAGGAAAAGCTATTTTACTGATATTTTTTCATTGTTATAATATAATACGTTTCTTGTTATAATATAATACGTTTTATTTTTAAATAATTGTAAAATATTCATGCATTATTTGTTTGTTAATGTATTTAAATATTTTTTTTCTATACTGATCTTAAAACCAAGCAATACACTTAAGCCCTACACAATTTTTTTAATCAATTATCAATTTAATATATATCTCAATGTTTAACAACTTGCAATTAATTTTTTTTTTATTCTGATTTGAGCTTTGTTTCTTTTTAAATATAGTTATTTTTTTAATAAAATAGAATAAAGTGATAAAAAAATTAAACTATCTAGAAAAACCATTTTTGGGGATAGATTTTTAAAGAAAAGCTATTTTACTGATAGTTTTTCATTATGTTGCTATGATATAATGCGTTTGATTTTTAAATAATTGCAAAATATGCATGCATTATTTGTTTGTTAAATGTATTTAAATATTTTTTCTATCCAGATGTCAGAACCAAGCAATAAACTTTAGACCTAAACAATGTTTTAAACCAATTATCCACTTATTATGTTTCTAATCGTTTAGCAATTGACAATTATTTTAATTTTTTACACTGATTTAAGCTTTGTGTCCTTTTAAATATAGTTATTTTTAATAGAATAGAAAAAAGTGAGACTAAGATGAAAGAAACTATCTGAAAAAATATTTTGAGAGATAGAAGGAAAAGCTATTTTATTGATAGTTTTTCATTATCTTGTTATAACATAATGCGTTTGATTTTTAAATAATTGCACAATATGCATACATTGTTTGTTAAATATATTTAAATATTTTTCCAGATGCTATCCAGATGTCAAAACCAAGCAATAAACTAAGTCCTAAACAACTTTTTCTTTAATCAGTTATCAATTTATTATGTTTCTAAACGTTTAACAATTGACAATTATTTTTAATTTTTACTCTGGTTTAAGCTTTGTTTCATTTTAAAAAATATAGTTATTTTAATAAAATAGAAGAAAGTGATACTAAAATGAAACTATCTGGAAAAATATTTGGGGAGATAGTTTTTTAAGGAAAAGCTATTTTACTGATAGTTTTTCATTATCCTGTTATAATATAAGGATTTTGATTTTTAAATAATTGCAAAATAAGCATGCATTATTTGTTAAATATATTTAAATATTTTTCCAGATGCTATCCAGATGTCAAAACCAAGCAATAAACTAAGTCCTAAACAACTTTTCCTTTAATCAGTTATCAATTTATTATGTTTCTAAACGTTTAACAATTGACAATTATTTTTAATTTTTACTCTGGTTTAAGCTTTGTTTCATTTTAAAAAATATAGTTATTTTAATAAAATAGAAGAAAGTGATACTAAAATGAAACTATCTGGAAAAATATTTGGGGAGATAGTTTTTTAAGGAAAAGCTATTTTACTGATAGTTTTTCATTATCCTGTTATAATATAATGATTTTGATTTTTAAATAATTGCAAAATATGCATGCATTATTTGTTTGTTAAATGTATTTAAATATTTTGTTTCTATCCAGATGTCAAAACCAAGCAATAAACTTAACTCCTAAACCATTTTTTTTATTAATTATCAATTAATTATGTTTCTAAACGCTTAACAATCGGTTTGGTTTGTTTGGTTTGGTTGGGAGCGCTACAGTCTACTCTTTTGCACACGAGGGCTAATTAGATCGGGACCTACTGCTTAAAGCCGATACCGAACGGCTACGAACATCCATGCCCCAATGGGATTCGAACCCACGAACTTCAGTTATCGAAGATCGCTAACCAATCGGCAAGCGTTCGGCAGTTTAACAATTGACAATTAAATCAACTTTTTACTCTGATTAAAGCTTTGTTTACTTTTAAATACAGTTATTTTTAAAATAGAGTAGTAGAAAGTGAGACGAAGATGAAACTACCTTGAAAAATATTTTGGGGTAAAAATATTTGGGGTAAACTATTAGTAAACTAGCTTTTTTCAAGAAAAAGCTAGTTTACTAATAGTTTTTCATTATCTTGTTACAATACGTTTGATTTTAAAATAATTGCAAAATATGCATGCATTATTTATTTGTTAAATGTATTTAAATATTTTTCAATCCAGATGTCAAAACCAAGCAATAAACTAAAGTCTTAAACAATTTTTTTAATCAATTATCAATTTTTTTTATATTTTTAAACGTTTAAAAATTGGTTTGGTTTGGTTTCGTTAGGAGCGCTATGGTCTACTCTTTTGCACACGAGGGTTAATTAGATCGGGACCTACTGCTTAAAGTCGATTCCGAAAAGCTACGAACATCCATGCCATAATAGGATTCGAACCCACGATCAGCTCGCTAACCAATCGGCCAGCGTTCGGCCGTTTAACAATTGACAATTAAATTAACTTTTTACTCTGATATAAGCTTTGTTTCCTTTTAAATATAGTTATTTTTTAAATAGAATAGAAGGAAGTGAGACTAAGATGAAATTATCTTGAAAAATATTTTGGGGGATAGTTTTTCAAGAAAAAGCTAATTTACTAATAGTTTTTCATTATCTTGTTACAATACGTTTGATTTTTAAATAATGGCAAAATATCCATGCATTATTTGTTTGTCAAATGTATTTAAATATTTTTCTATTCGTATGTCAAAACCAAGCAATAAACTTTAGTCCTAAATAATTTTGTTTTAATCAATTTTCAATTTATCATATTTCTCAACGTTTGACAATTGACAATTATTTTAATTTTTTTACTCTGGTTTAAGCTTTGTTTCCTTTTAAATATAGTTATTTTTTAATAAAATAAAGTGATACTAAAATGAAAGTATATGGAAAAATGTTTTGGGGGATAGTTTTTTAAGGAAAAGCTATTTTATTGATAGTTTTTCATTATCTTGTTATAATATAATGCGTTTGATTTTCAATAATAGCAAAATATGCATGCATTATTTATTTGTTAAATGTATTTAAATATTTTTCTATCCAGATGTCAAAACCAAGCAATAAACTTAACTCTTAAACAATTTTTTTTTATCAATTATCAATTTATTATGTTTCTAAACGTTTAACAATCGGTTTGGTTTGGTTTCGTTAGGAGCTCTATGGTTTACTCTTTTGCACACGAGGGCTAATTTGATCGGGACCTACTGCTTAAAGCCGATTCCTAAAAGCTACGAACAGCCATGCCACAGTGGGATTCGAACCCACGAACTTCAGTTATCGAAGATCGCTAACCAATCGGCAAGCGTTCGGCAGTTTAACAATTGACAATTAAATTAACTTTTTACTCTGATATAAGCTTTGTTTCCTTTTAAATATAGTTATTTTTTAAATAGAATAGAAGGAAGTGAGACTAAGATGAAATTATCTTGAAAAATATTTTGGGGGATAGTTTTTTAAGGAAAAGCTAGTTTACTAATAGTTTTTCATTATTTTGTTACAATACGTTTGATTTTAAAATAATTGCAAAATATCCATGCATTATTTGTTTGTCAAATGTATTTAAATATTTTTCTATCCATATGTCAACACCAAGCAATAAACTTAAGTCCTAAATAATTTTGTTTTAATCAATTATCAATTTATCATATTTCTCAATGTTTGAAAATTGACAATTATTTTAATTTTTTTACTCTGGTTTAAGCTTTGTTTCCTTTTAAATATAGTTATTTTTTAATAAAATAAAGTGATACTAAAATGAAAGTATATGGAAAAATATTTTGAGGGATAATTTTTTAAGGAAAATCTATTTTATTGATAGTTTTTCATTATCTTGTTATAATATAATGCGTTTGATTTTCAATAATAGCAAAATGCATGCATTATTTATTTGTTAAATGTATTTAAATATTTTTCTATCCAGATGTCAAAACCAAGCAATAAACTTAAGCCCTAAACAGTTTTTTTAATATCAATTATCAACAGTTTATGTTTCTTAACGTTTAACAACTGACAATTAATTTATTTTTTCTCTAATTTAAGCTTTGATTCCTTTTAAATATAGTTATTAAATCTATATACAGTGTTCTCTAACCACTTCGCGCTTCATGTTTTGCGGCTTCAGTACTTCGCGGATTATTCCAAAATATTCATCAAAAAATAAAAATGAAAAATACAGCCATGTCGGATGCCACATTGCGGAAAGGAGAGTTGTTTCATGTTGATGCACGAAAGAGAAGGATCCCTGCATGTCAAACAAGAGTTGAGAGGAGTTAACTCAGTCCATACTACGGGCTCTTGAGATGACAAAGTCTGCAAGTAAGGAAGAAAATGGAAAAGAAGACGAAGAACAAACTGAAAAAGGTGATCTTAAATGGAGAATCTGCAACAATTGTGCAACATAGCAAGAATTTGCACAGGACATTGATGACAATATAATTCGAGCTGTCGAGTTCAGCAATTGCGTTAAAAGGTTATATCCTTGTACAGGGGTTGCGGAGGTACCTTTTGAAGGAAAAGGAAAAACAAAGACAACAACTATCTATTACCATGTTTCTCTCCAAGGTAAAACCCCATGACTCTACCGCCAGCGTCTCCAGCAAAAGAGTCTCCTAGGGAGCTTAAAACTTCTACGAGTCAAGCAAGAACATCTCCTCCGTCACCAACAAGACTATTCCTCTTTCAGAAAGCAATGTTAATTAATGTTTATTACTCTATAAAGTTTTGTAATAAACCTTATTAATTATAAACGTTTTAAGTAAATACGTACACTATTGTAATTTTTGTCTTAAATGTGTAAAGTATAAATAATGTTTACATATTTAAAAACTTCGTGTACCCGCAGATACGAAAATTCCGAGGGGCAAATCCTACTTCGCGGTTTTTCAGTTTTCGAGAAGGTTCTGTTTAAGAAAAATGAGGGATTACTGTATGTAATTTATATACTTATTTTTTTTATTTTTATAAAAAAACTGATTTTTGCAATAATTGCCTATTACGATATCAAATTGATGTATTTGTTGAAACTAACTTAGGATGTTATGATAAATAAATACAAAAATAGTAATAAATTGTAACCACAACATAGAACAAAATTATATGCTATTTATCATCTAACAAAATATTAAATTTAATGAACTCAAATGTCAAAAATTATATTTTGAGTTTTTAAAAATTAAAAGGAAAATAACACAGTTGCCTATTTTATATCCTATAATATTTTTATCCTAAATTTTATATATAAATAGCATATATTTTATTTTTTAAAATATATGCTATTTATCATCTAACAGAATTTGAAATTTAATGTACTCAAATGTCAAAAATTATATTTTTAGTTTATAAAAATGGAAAGAAAATAACAGTGTCCTATTTCATTGCTATAATGGGGTGACCAAATATCTTCCATTACATTGTAAAATATAGTTGCAAATTATCTCTTAAGTTTCAGATTATTCTAAAATAATTGTAGATATACATGCCATCTGAAATTATTGTAACAATCAATTCTATATTTCAACAAGTTATTTTGAGTTAGTCTTATATTACTGAAAAGATGTATTCCTGTATATGAACTCACACAAAAGACACTAAATTTTGAAAATGTAGGCAACGTCTTAGATAACAAAGACTTTTATTTTAGATTCTTAAGGTATATAGAGTAATTCCAATATGCATCGTGAAAGATATTATATATTAAGGAACTAACTTACAAATGTATGTAAGTGTATTTTACGCTCCTCAGCCACCAACAAGACTCTACGCCTCTCTCAAAAAGCAATGTTGATTATTGTTTATTACTGTATAATGTTTTGTTATTAACCTTATTAATTAGCACTGACACGTTTAAGTAAATACGTATACTGTTGTAATTTGTGACTTAAATATGTAAAGTATAAATACTACTTACATATTTAAAACCTTCGAAAACGAAAATTCCGAAAGGCAAATCCAATTTCTCGGTTTTTCAGTTTTCGCGGAAGGTTCTGTTTGCCGGAAATAAGGGATCACTGTATGTAATTTGTATGTGTCTTTTTTTATTTTTATAAGAAAACTGATTTTTGCAATAATTGCCTATTACGATATCAAATTGATGTATTTGTTGAAACTAACTTAGGATGTTATGATAAATAGAATTAAAAATAGTAATAAATTGTAACCACAACATAGAACAAAAATTATATGCTATTTATCATCTAACAAAAATTATATTTTGAGTTTTTAAAAATGAAAAGAAAAATAACACAGTGAACTATTTCATGTGCTACAATGGTGTGACAAAATATCTGCCATTACATTGTAAAATATAGTTGCAAATTATCTCTTAAATTTCAGATTATTCTAAAAGGATTGTAGATATACATGCCATCTGGAATTATTGTAACAATCAATTCCATATTTTTACAAGCTATTTTGAGTTAGTCGTATCATTACTGAAAAGATGCATTCCTTTATATGAACTGCGACAAAAGACACTAAATTTTGAAAATGTATGCAACGTTTTAGATAACAAAGACTTTTATTTTAGATTCTTAAGGTATATAGAGTAATTCCAATATGCATCGTGAAATATATTATATATTAAGAAACTAATTTACAAATGTATGTAAATGTGTTTTACGCTGATCCATCCGAAGACATACAGCAGCAACTAATGATGACCGTGCCGCGACAGTGACTCCATAATGGCTACCATGCCACCGCTGACCTACGAGAGGCCCGTCATGGTCCGATTTTATTGTTGTCCAACCCGGTAAGGAGCAAAAACTACTGAGATAAGCACATGATTACCAGGAAGAACTCTAGGAAAAGATAACTCAGGTACCCCGGGATCGTGAACCCGGTACATACCTAAAGTAGGTATGCCAGTGGGTGCTCCATGTAAGAACTCCATGCAAATAAAGCGGGAAATAAACCATTGCAAGGTTCATCTAAATAAGATTTAAATAAATTGTCCTACGTTTTATGAAATAGATATGCAAGTATATCAGATGTTCTTTAAATGTATATTAATGTGTATTGACAACAAACATTCAAAGTATATTTAATTTGCTTGAATTTTTCTATTGTTCCTAGTTAGAATGATATTGTTTCCCAAAATATCTGGAATTCCACCATTTTGGTATTATAGGAATACTGTTTTTAATCAAGATGTTATATGTCACCTTGTATAAATCACGTTTCATCACGCTATATTAAATCAACTTATTGATCACTGACTCAGGTATATTTCCTATATATCCCTTTCTGTGTAGAATACCAATATTTAAAATATAGGATACACGAAATCCCTTAATTGTATCGTTTTAATTGATTTGTTAGAGGATACATCGCAAATAAATAGTGATAAATCAAGATATACTTAAGTATATCATTCCTTTATCTCTGAAAATCAGAATCTCTCTATTCTTCTGCAAAACCTCAATGTTGGCCGTTAAACAGTCAATGTTTAATCTCTTGATACTTATGATTGTCGGGGGTAAATATTTATTGATGGTGTGTGAAAGTTATATTTATCTTCACTAATAAAATATAATATCGAGATTTATTTTCTCAATAAACATGGCTAACACTACCAGAAAAAAATAAATCAGAAAAGATGTTTTTGTAATACATTTAAAGAAACTTTTACAGTCCCAAACTGCAAATTTTATTCATCTTAATTATTTTCTATTCAAAATATATGATTTAATTTATGTTGAAGACTTATTTATCTCTAAATATAATCGGTGATAGTTCATTAGTGACTATTTCCTAAATACATTTAGAGAATCTAATCAAGGATTAGCTTTAATGGAGTTAGTTAAAGCTAAGAAAAACAGAAATACAAAATAAACAGGCCACCATAAGAATGGAATAATTGGCAATCATGACAACTTTTTTTTATTTACCTGAATTAATAAAATGAAGTATGTTTCAATATCATCCTACTTTAAAGGTGGAGTTTCAATCAAAATTTCATAAAATACCCAATACTGCTTATATTTTAGAATTGTAGAGCGTAACACAGATTAAGAAACTAAAATAATTTTATAACATGCATGATCCTATATATTCCTATAGCATGCAATACCATTATTGTAAATAAAAACATTCAAACGTTTTTCAAAGAAAAAACATTTTTTGATTTATAAATATTTTTAAACTTTCCTCGTAGAATATAACTTAAACTATGCTATGTATTTTAAAGTATGTATTTTAAAATTTATTTCTGTTATTTACTATCGAAAAAATATTTTCATTTTTATTTTTATTTTTTTGTATTTTTAGAAGATGTTTACATTAATAACTAAATTTTAAAGGATTTCAAAACGGTATATTGTAAACATATAAGAAAATTGTACATTAATGAGCATTTTCAGTTTGTTTGTTAGTTTAAACAATAATTTATTCTATTTTTCTACACAACAGTTAGAGAGACCGGAGTCGACTTCTTAAAGTCGATTAACTAAAATCTTATCAAATTAACTCTGAACACCATTGTCGTTGTAAACTAACTTTATATAAATTTTTCTTCAAATGCCAGACGGGTTCAAAACTTTTGACCTCTTAGCTCACTTTTTCCTTCAAGAATGTGTTTTGACTTAAGATATACACGGGCATTAAGCACTTTCAATTAGTTTCCAGAAAAATGTATCTAGTCCTCAGAAAGTAAATAGTGTTATCTGATCTAATAACCCACAGAGCAGCAGAATGAAATTATTATTGCTGAAGAAACATTATAAAAAAATAAGATTTCTTAAAGTTTAAATATGCAAATCATATTTCTGTGACCTGGAGTCCATGGGAATCCCAGAGATATATAGAATGTGCCGAAGCATCACACAATAATACGCATAATAACTAAGAATATTAACTTGTGCTTGATACCAATGATGCTCCAGTAACTTTTTAAATGTTTTGTGGGATATAAAAGGAGGAATAGCACTAAAATATAAGTGCAATGTTTAAAAAATTGTTTTATTTCAGTTGACAATGATGACGAAAGAAAACGATAAATAGGTGTAGATAAAGAGTCTTCTTTTTGGAAAAACATGCTTTTCGTAAATTTAGTAAATTTGATATGCCTATAAAGGATTTAACATTCGATGAGTGATAGGGACTATTAATAGTTGATGTAGTTTTTGACAGTACATACCTAGCAAAAATTTAAAATATTGTTCGAAAATAGTTTGGTTTTTTTTATTCCAAAACTTGTTTTTTTAAGCATAAGTGTATGTTGTAACACAGTTAGAGACAACAGTTGGAGGAATTAGTATTTTGAATTTTGCAGCAAAACTCTTTATAGAACAAAAATACAACAGATTATGGTAATTATTTTCCGATTACACACTGGGCTCAGATCTTCTAACTGTAAACTACAGTGGTTGGAACAATTTACAGTGATTAACATGAAATGATTGTTCTTTGATAAACAAGTTTATATTAGGTAGCCTTGCTGCAAAGACAATATAGAGTTTATTTCTTAAAATTAGGTGCATAGTGAAGAGGTATACATTGAGTAGAAAGACAATAATGAACAGATTATTGTTCATTGCAATGTAACAAATTCTGGACTTTGGCTTTTTAAGCAGAATCTACATTTTCTACAAAAAACCAAGACATTAGGTTTTTTTATGATTCAATATTCTAAACTACTCAGACTTTTCATGTATATGTATTTTGGAAATTTAGATTATGCCATTGATGACATTTTATTCTGAATTACCTTGGAAGAGCGCTCATAAACCATCTCTAACATGGTAGTCTTCAGATCCCTGCAATCAAGAGTGCGAATGTTCCTAAAATCATTAAGAAATGGAGTTTTAAACCTACATAATTCAGCTAATGTGTATACAATTCAAAATACATCTAGAAACGTACGATTAAAGCTTTCTCCAAGTTTTTATAACCGAAAGATGGTTTGGTTTGATTTGGAGTGCTACGGTCTACTTTTTGCAACACGAGGGCTAATGAGACCTACAGCTTAAAGCCGATTCCAAACGGCTACGAACATACCTGCCACAGTTGGATTCGAACACACGAACTCCGATACCGAAGGCCAGCACCCTAACTATTCGACCATCCTTCGGCCTAACAGAAAGATGAAGCTAATGAAACAACTGCTGCATCAAGTGTTTCAAGAAACACCCGTACATCAATTAAGTTGCAAATTCAAAAATCCTATACAAATGAATTTAACAAATGCAAAATTCAATTTTATGTAATTAAATGTGTTAAACTCTCTGTGAATAAGAACTTATAATGTACAGATAACTTCAGGCAAAATCAAGTAAAGTCATTTTAATTATAATAAATATATAATTTATAATACGGGTTTCAAGTTCTTTCCAGGGTATATTTTCACTCGAAGTTAGTAAAAATGTTAAGGTCGTATATCTTAAGGTTGGCATATCTAACTTTTATATTTTTTTAATATAAAAAGGAGAATATTATTCAACAAATATAGTTTGGTTTCTGTTCTTTTGTTGGACACAACACTAATTTGTTTACAGTTATACATTTTGGAGTAATAAGACGCCGGTAAACCAACTGTCTCCCGAGTTACACAATTAGCTGTAGTAACTACGTTTTAATAAGCGTAAGAGAGTATCAATGCGGTGTAGAACTGAATAATTATTGGAACTCCCTTTGTGTATTTAATTGAAAGACACACGGTGATTTTAACCGCAGTGTTAAACCATGCTGTTAATGCATTATTGAATTCAGTTATCAGAAATGCCCTTCTGTTCAGTAAACAACGAGTTGGAGCAGAAACCACTTAGACTCAAAATTTAATAGAATTTAAAGTATTTTAATCACTTAGTTAATAATATAATGGCTATATACACACAAATATAATTTATTTCATGTCATAAAAAATTAATTCATTTAGTAACATTAAATTATATTAAAACATTTTTTTAACTGCCCAGAGATTGACAAAGTGAGTTCGATATTTTGTATTTATTCAAAGGCAATATTTAATTACTTAATAGTGCCATTAAATTATATTAAAATGTTTTTTAACTGCTCAGATTGGCAAAATGAGTTTGATATTTTGTATTTATTCATTTAAACGCAATGCTTAATTACTTAATAGTTTCTCTTTTCTATTTTGTTATTTCAGAGTATAAGTGCGTTTTATGACAATTAAATAATTACATAATTTTTTTATCAATTTGATATATACCAAAAATATATAAGAAAAAGATTAATTTATCCTAATTTTTTTTACAGGGTACAGAGGAAAAGTAATTTTAACTTATATTTGACATTATTACTGTAAAAATATAATTGATAATATTAGAATGTATTGACCAGAGCTGTTCTCTGTTAAATTTTATCTTTACTATATGTTCGTCAAGTATGTAACAATTTATCTTTTTATAAGATGAATTTAAAAAACTTCTTTGATTATATAAATAAGTTTATAGAAGAGCTGAAAACCCACATCGTTCCTAGCAGAAATATACATCTTGTACCCTCTTTTTTGAAAAATACCCTAAAGTTCTTACGTGGAGAGAGTAAAATTTTACTCTCTCTACAGAAATAATATAAATCCAATCTGAGGTAAATTTCGGCAAATGACAAATAGGGCAAAAACATTACAGAGAGTAAGCTATTTTTTTACTCTCATAAAGTTAATATAAAATACACTTCCTAAAATCTTAGACGATAACAGGTGTAGCAAAATACAAAATCCATGATCTTTGAATATTAACTGCCTCAATCGTTAATATAAAATTATATATTAACGATGGTATAACATATATAAATTATATATAATATAAAATAATAAGTGGTCTCAATAATAAGTGGTGTGGTTTGGAGTCATACGGTCTACTTTTTGCAACACGAAGGCTAATGAGACAGGGACCTACAGCTTAAGGCCGATTCGAAATGGCTACGAACATCCATGTCACTTTGGGTTTTCGAACCCATGAACTCTGGTACTGAAGACTAGCACCCAAACCAACTGGCCATCTTTCGGAGATAAGCAATTTGGACTTAAACAACTAAAAGTTAATGTAAAGAGTTATTTTAAACAAAGTTATATTGTTGCTGTTGCTTAGGCCACTTATTCAAACCAAGCACGATTGACCCGGAGTCTAATCACATTAAGGTAAAGAGGTGCACCTTTCGTTTTGATGAGCATATTAAGAGTGAAAATACGACTTATGCTGAAGTGGGTCCTCTTAATTTTAGAGCAGGTACCAATCAGAAAACCCATAGGCTTATCTTCCACTCCCAGAGGTATTGATTAAGAACTTGGAGGACGTTGTGACCACGAACATATTTTACTAGCAGAGTCACCTTTAACAAACACGGCGGATCTTGTCCGACTCAGGCACCGAACCCGCAATCATCCAGTTAGGCGTGAGTTGCTTTTGCCGACTGAGATACTGAGGCTCGAGAAAAGAGCTAAAAAATAGGATTAGTTCTTCTATACTTACTGTTTGTCTATTTAAGTATTAATATTTCAATAAAACTCTGATAGTACACATTTTGTATAAGTTTTATATACATATATAAATTGACAGTATCGTTATGATCAAATATTTTTCTAGAATTCATTTCTGTTGGATACCATACAACTAATAATGTAAAACACGATATCCCCACTATCTTTAAATTTTCATACATTTAAAAAAAAAGTAGTTTAAAAGTTATTCTTTCTAAATGGTTCATAAAGGAATTTTATACAAATACAAAATAAAATTGCAGCTCAAGCAATTGTGAATGTATCAAAATGTATGTATAATACAATGACAATTAGGGTGACATCGAGATTATTGCGTGTGAAATATTATATTGATGCGATATCAATCCTTATGATAATTCTAACAAATTATCATTGCAAGGTTGAATCAATTACGCTAATTTTACCCGTAAAGCCTCTCCGAACTAAGAGCGCATTATCGAATTCATTCATCAGGATAAATCACTCTGAGTGCAATACAATCTGTTTACCAAAATGAAATGACCGCTTGGTAGAATGTAGCTATAGAATTCGGAATCATTTCTCTCCTCTCATGTTTTATGCCGCAATAATCCAACATTTATACCTACTTCACTTTTACCATAACGATATGGTCATTGTAAACACTGTCAATACTTTACAACTCCGTATTGATCAATAGCATTTTGAGCATAATCAATGGTAACATAATAAAACGAGAGAAAAATTGCCAGACGTATAATGTAGTTTAGGTTGTATTACGACATATGGTGTGTTATTAATAGAAAAGATTCTAAAAATGTATTTACATTATAGATTGATTTTAGTTTATTTCAAGTTTCGGATTGCGTCAGCTTATGGAATGTAATTATTTAAAATAAAAACGATTATCAAATTTATTCACTTGGTGGATTTCAGTACTCATATATACATGCAATAAAGACAGATTCTGGGTTACTAGCCATTTGTGTGCAAGTGGATTCAAATTTAAATTCATAACTTAGCCCAATTAATAGAAGCTTATTATTTTTTATATTTTCATCCGTACAATTGATTATAGATCAAGGAAGAAAGAAAATGTTTTGCGCATAACGAAAAGTTTTTACCGTTCGCTGTCTCTCGGCTGGTAGAGCATCGAACTACAGTGCCTTCCTTACCTGGTTCGACTCCCCATCAGTATGTTTTATTCAATAGCTGGAATTTTAATTTAAATTAATATTATTTATTATTTGTACTAAATCTAGAGCTCTTTCTTGAGATGTCGAA
>CM063505.1:77820582-77858082 GCA_032207245.1 Pardosa pseudoannulata
TTGCTTTTTGAAATTTAATAGTACCAAGAATAAAAATAGATTACTATGTAATATATTATATAAACACTATGAGAATTTTTATGAAATTTTATGAATAAAATTATTTCTTTATTTTTCAATGTAATATACACCACAATGAATTTTAAATTCTATAACACATACTTCGTTGCTTTTTGAATTTTAATAAGTTTTATAAAATGCATTGGAAGATATAACACTTCTAAAAATCTCCAGAATATATTAGAGATAAGGCATGATATAAATAAGTTATAAGGAATAATATGTTTTGATATTCTACACTATACAACATGATTTTTTTATACATTATATTCCACAGCTGGTCGCTTTTTGAAAATTTATAAATGGCAACATAATATTTGTAATATCATTTTATGCGAAGCAGAATATATGAGATTTATAAAAATATTCAGATTTAATAGGATTATAATGTTATCTATATATATTTTCTTTCTTGTGTACACATGATACAAATCTCTCTCTCTTGAATGATTTATAAGACAGTTTCAGCCTTTATCTTCCTTAAAAATGATTTTGTAAAATTATAAATGCTGGTTCATATTATATGCAATTGTTGGGAACTAAAAAATTGTTAGATGTGTTGTTTTAGCTAATGTAATTCAATAAAGAGGTATTAAACTTACGTAAAAGATAGTATAGAACACATTTGAGTTTTAAAACTGATTATTAGTCACAAGTAATTTACTTAATAATGAATGGTAAACAGTCAGATCTAAATTATACATTCCATAGCATATTAAGAATTTGCTGAAAAAAAAATAGAATTAATTTCATCCATTGATTTGCATAAGCAAAGAACTGATAATCCTTTTAAATACACTAGGAACATTTTCACAATTCATTAAAAATGTCAGATAAATATGTAGCCAGAAGCTAGTGTTTCTTCAGAAAAAGAGCCACAAAAAGAAACTCTGTTAGTTGAAAATAAAATTCTCACTTCTAAGCTTAAATTAGGAATGCTTATTCAGTTACTTTGATGCAAATAAATGCAATTCTGACAATGGACGCATTTCCTGTCATATCATGTTGATGAAAGAAATGGCTACAGTTCCTTTTTCTAGAGACACGTGAAAAATGAAAGCTACCTGTTATTTAAACTTCGTTATTAGTGTTTACGAAAACCTTAAATTCTACCAAATTCTGCACTGAATTCTAATTAGTTGAATTGAAAATAATATAAGAACTACATTCATTACATTAGATAATATATCTAGTTTTAACACATATAATACTCATATATGTTTAATATCAATATTCCCCCCAATCATTTAATTAATTATTATTGTGATTAATTTCAGCGTTTGCTTTTAATTAACTACAAATACTTTCATTTGATATGTGTCATCATCTCTTCTTTTAATTGTGACATTCTTGCAAATAACTTCAGAATTTTTTTTCTTTTCAGCTATAGTTTTTGCAGTGTTAGCAGAATATGCGCGTCGCTGTGTAAGTCAGGGAGTGAACATATAAGTATGTCACTACCATAAAATAAATCACAATAGCTGAAAGAACTGAACACTCATTAGACATCTATTAAATTAAACATACTACTAATGATTTGTCAAGGTTTATATATATATATATATATATATATATATATATATATATATATATATACACACACATATATATATATATATATATATATATATATATATATATATATATATATATATATATATATATATATTATGTGTGTGTGTGTGCGTGTGAAATATTATCCTTAAAATGGATATACAAAATTCTCATTTAATTTCTTTTCTTTTTTTTTAATACCTAATTTTCCACCCATAAAATGTAAGATACCGGGTTCTCTAACTTCCATTCTTTTTACTTATGTTACAAAACTAATGCCAGAAAAAATGGTAAATTTTGTGTCCAAAAGGCGATACTTTTCAGCTGACCGATTTCACTTTTGCCATAACTAAATTGCAAAACTATGTTTTTTTTAAACATGTTTTTATATCCTACTCGATGCAGTTTGCTAAATGAGTGTTCTTACTGAATGCACTTTATATTAAATTAAAAGTTAAATTTTATACCAAATTTAGAAAAAATATCCTGTTATTACTTATATCAATCGGTAATTCCAATCTTCAATGAATTACATAAGACTGGATTTATATGTCTATTAAATTTCTTTTAATGTTTCACATGTTTTTGCAAAACAGTCTCTTTGTGAAGGGAAAAGTTCTTATATTGTATTTAATGCAGTTTGGTAATACAATGTCCTTATACGAATCACTTGTACATGTATAAAAAAGTGATTATTGACAATTTAGAATACCGATCAGTAATGTTTAATTCTAAAGGTAATTTCACTTATTATCGATTTTCCAAAGCATAGATATCTTTTAAACATTTTTGTGTCTAATGTTACAGAAAATAATCACTTCAAGGATGAAAATACTCTTATAAAGTAATTAATGATGTTTGGTAAACAAATTTTCTAATAATATGTATTTTACTTGTATAGAAGTAATTTCTACTGAAAAATAGAGATTATCGTCCAGTATTAGTAAAGCTAACGGTAATTCCAATAACCCAAGCATACATATTTGTTGAAAAGTTTTATGTCTAATTTTATGAAAAATAATCGTTCACGAAGAGAAAAGCTCTTGTATTATATTTGATGCAGTTTGGTGAATAAGTTTCCTTATCGAAGGCATTTTATATGCATAGAAGAAGCGTTTATGAAGAAATTAAGAGTACCAGTATTATTAGTGGGAGAAAGAAGTTCCTCGCTTAAATACTCCTCAGTGTTTCCAAGACTGTTTCAGTAGTTCTCGATTAGGTTTAATGACTCAAAATTCGAGGTTATGAGGTCTATCAAAATGTAATCAGAAGTCATAAAGGCTGCAGTCTTCACCAGTATTTTTTTGCAAATTACGCGCATTCCAGATTTTGGGGAAGCGGAGAAAATTTTGATGATCCTCCGAGGTAAAATGAGCTTCAGAATAAAATGCGTTAAATTCTGCGTTATTTACTAAAGAGAAACTATATCTAGAACAGTTATAGAAGTTAAGTGTTAGTGTAAACATACATGCACAGTTTTTATATGAAACTACTGAAGAACATTCTTATTCACTATCAAGCACACTCAGAAGGTTCTTTCATAGTCATATACATTTAAATTTATACTTTTCATCTTGATTTATTCTGTTTTATATGAAAAATGGAGATAAAATATTTCGAAACTTTTCGTTTTTACGAAATTAGTTATAAGACAACATAAAATTTTTCACATAATGTGATATTAATAAATATATTTTGTTCGGATATTTATATTGTCTTCTCTGTAATTCAGTGAAATATATAGTACTAGCACATGTAACTGTTGAAGTTAAAACAAAACGAACACTCGTAGAACAGAAAATCATATCAATAATTAACTTAATTATCTGATTGACATTATCCTATCTTATTTGTTTCAACCATTTAAACTGTTATTGAAATTTGATTTGCACAAGAATATCTTACATTTACAATGGCATTTAGTAATGAAACATTTCTTTTTGCAATGACAGCGTTTATATGCATGCCCTCCACTTCCCTAATTAGCTGCATCGGCTTCTCTCAGCGACATTTCTTGAGAAGAAATCTCATCTATGGAGAGTAGCTTTTATTTTACAAAATATAAACTGATTACGGATTACGCAAAGCTGCTTGAGGGTACAATTTTTATATACTCATTTACACAAATCAGAATCTTCTATTTCAATAGCAACAGTCAATACATTTCGGGCATATTTACGACCACGGTCGACATCAGGGACTGGTATTCGCACAGTGTTATCAATTGGAGCAGGAGGAAATTTTCTTTTTGAAGTTTGTAACATTTTTGATGCATGCATTAAGAGATTAACTTTTGTGGCCTTTCTTTGAATAGAAATAAACTTCTGCTGTTTAGTCAGGGCTTGATAGAAGGTGTAGTAGGTTGAAGTTCCTCTTTGATATTTTTCTTTGGAATGACGCGGGCTTTGGATTATTATATTATATATATATATATTTGAACATATATCATTATATATTTTAATATATATATATATATATATATATAATATATATATATATATATATATTATATATATATATATATATATATATATATATATATATATATATAAATATATATATATATATATATATATATATATTATATATATATAATATATATATATATATATATATATATATATATATATATATATATTATATATATATATATATATATATATACATATATATATTATATTAATATATATACATATATTTATATACATATATATATACATATATACATATATATATATATATATTTATATATATATATATATATATATATATATATATAATATATATATATTATATATATATATATATATATATATATTATATATATATATATATATATATATATATATATATATATATATATATATATATATATATATATACATATATATATATATATATATATATATATATATATATATATATATATATATATATATATATATATATATATATATATATATATATATATATATAATGAGAAAATGTAGTATGAAAAATAGACATGGTGGAATATAAGAAGATTAATTTATATTTATATTTATTAGTTGTTATATATGTTAGTTGATTTTTTTTTAATGTTTCCTGTTTTGTATTAAAAAAAACGTAAAATAGCTCATTACTGATAAGAAATCATTTATAAAACATCAATAAAAGTCAAGTGTAATATATCCAAACATATCCGATATATTATTATTTTGAAAACGCAGTACAGTTATGTTTATACCACAACTAACGTGGTGGTCACATTTATTAGAAATTGACTTTAAAGAAAACGATGCCGGTAAAACTACTCCATGTTATAGCAAAATATTGATCTTATCAATCAAAACCAAATTGCTCTAAATCAAAGTAAACCAATAAGCTAATAAGCAAACAGTAATTTTTACATATATTTATTTAAATATATTAAGATATACATACTCATAAAAACTGAAATAATGCATTAATTTACAAAATAATATAAACAACATTTACGATAGTTATAATTTCTACTTTACATTTTACACTTTCTAGCTTCCTCAAAACCTTTAACGAAATGAGCATACAAGTTACTAAAAATTAGTGAAACTCAGATTTTCTATATTTAATAAATTTAACTTCGTGATTTCATGGGGAGATTAATTCAATTCTAATCATTAACTGAACATCCTTCGGGCTATTATGACGAAGGTATCGATCTGCAGTGCATTTAGTGTTCGGATAATGTATATTAAACATTAGTGTTTCTCGTCTAGCTTAAATAGTTAGGCAATTAGTTTAAACAATTAATCTATCTTATTGGTGTACTATACAATATAATAAAGCCTCTGAATAGTTTTAATTGAAAGTGTTTTAACTGTTGAAATGTTTACTTCAAAATTAGTTTAGTTAGAGTTTAGTTAGAATCTTAAGATATTTTAATATTTTATTTTTAATCAAATTTCTTAGTTAATAATAAATTAATAAAAGTAAATTCTTGACAGTTTATTAATAATTTATTTAGTTAAAAGGTTCACATTATTTTTCACTAGAAAAATACACTCTATAACACTATTTTCATCGGTTTGTCGTAAAAACCAAATGCTGTTTATTTTTGTATATCTGCTATATCTAAATCAATTTGAGGGAAATTTATTTTTAGATTAAAAGGCAGAACATTAATCTAGATACAAATGATACATGTTCAATGTGATATTAAATTTTTTCCTGTTCGTAAATTTTAAAAATATTTATGCATATAGTAATGTTAAATACCCACACAGATACATACATACATACATACATATATATATATATATATATATATATATATATATATATATATATATATATATATATATATATATATATATATATATATATATATATATATATATATATATATATATATATATATATATATATATATATATATATATATATATATATATATATATATATATATATATATATATATATATATATATATATATATATATATATATATATATATATATATATATATATATATATATATTATATATATATATATATATATATATATATATATATATATATATATATATATATTTATATATATATATATATATATATATATATATATATATATATATATATATATATATATATATATATATATATATATATATATATATATATATATATATATATATATATATATATATATATATATATATATATATATATATATATATATATATATATATATATATATATATATATATATATATATATATATATATATATATTGTAGCGAAAGTCGCTCCTTTCGGCAAGGACGCCATGGTGCAATCGGTAACGCGGCTGACTCGTGAACGGGAGGTTCCGGGTTCGAAAACAAGCGAGGCAAGCTGCCTTTCAAAATTGATTTTAACTTGGATTTAATTTATGTTAATTTAATTTCATTCTGCAAATTTATGTAAATTTAGTTCCTAATTTTCTGCGGGCCTTCCAAGTCTGGAAGGTTCTAAAAGTGTATATAAGCGGGATTTCCTTCAGTTGCGGGGTAATAAAATCTTGAATTGGTCTTCAGCGTTTATCATTCAATTCCCAAGTTCAATTCATCTCATCTACGCGACAGTTTGGTAGAGGTGCCGGGTAAAGATCGTATTGAAATCAGTCTGGAAGAAACTGAGTGTCGTCGAAGCCGTCGACTGCAAAACCTGCCCCCAGAAGTCGGACTTTACTAAGGCAAGGCGAGGCAAGTAAAGGCGAGGAAAATGACGGAGCCGGAATTTAAGTCCTCACCGATCCTTGTTACTCCAACCATGATTAGGGAGCCAAGGAAGCCGACTATCTTTAAAGGCGAGCCCGGACAGGATCCAACAGAGTAGTTGAAGAAATTGTACTGAAGCACGGAGCTCCTAAGGAAATGATAAGCGATAGAGGACGTAAATTTTTAGCCAATATTGTTAAAAACGTTAACCAGTTATGCCAGACATCACACCTTCTGACGACTGCCTACCATCTACAAACCAATGGATTGACAGAAAGATTCAACAAAACACTGGCTGACATGCTATCTATGTACGTAGACGTTGAGCAAAATAATTGGGATACCATACTACCGTTCGTGACTTTTGCGTACAATTCAGCAAAACAAGATAGTACGGGAATTAGCCCATTCTTTCTCGTCCATGGTAGAGATATCCAGACTCCTCTTGACGTAATTTTCCCATCTAATACCGAAACTTTTGACGAAAGTTATGCGCATCATCTCATTACCAGGGTAGAGGAAGCTAGACAGCTAGCAAAACTCCATATCCGCGAAGCGCAAGCTGCAGACAAACGCCGATATGACGAGAGGCATCGACCTGTTAGCTACAATATCGGAGACTTAGTATGGGTCTTTACTCCGGTACGGAAAGTGGGATTATCCGAAAAGCTACTGAGACGGTACTTCGGACCTTATCGAGTAACACGCCGACTGTCTGACGTGACATATGCAGTAGAAAGTGTCGAACAAAATAGAGGACGTCGAAGATCAGAAGATGTCGTTCATGTAATAAGACTAAAACCCTATATTGATCCAAAAAGACAATTGGATGAAGAGGAGATGCCTACTTCCAGGAGACCTGTTACAAGGAGCCAAACAAGACTGCAGCGGGACGCTGCTTCCTCCTAAGAGGGGGGGGAAATGGAGCGAAAATCGTTCCTTTCAGCAAGGATGCCATGGCGCAGTCGGTAAAGCGCCGGACTCGTGAACGGGAGGTTCCGGGTTCGAAAACAAGCTAGGCAAGTTGCCTTTCAAAATTGATTTTAACTTGGATTTAATTTCATTCTGCAAATTTATGTAAATTTAGTTCCTAATTTTCTGCGGGCCTTCCAAGTCTGGAAGGTTCTAAAAGTGTATATAAGCGGGATTTCCTTCAGTTGCGGGGTAATAAAATCTTGAACTGGTCTTCAGCGTTTATCATTCAATTCACCTCATCTACGCGACAATATATATATATATATATATATATATATATATATATATATATATATTATATATATATATATATATATATTATATATATATATGGGTGCCGTCGAAGTATATATATATATATATATATATATATGGGGGGGGTTAAGAAATAAAATGTTTATTTCAAACTGCAGCTCAATAGCTGTTTTTTTTTCTGGGAAATCAATATTACACAACCAACAACTGCTTTTAAATATCACGTCTAATAATACTAAATTTGAAATTTTTATATTAAATATCAATTTTTGTATTAGAGGAGAATTTTTTTTAATTCTGAGTTTCAAAATTACTTTTATAGACACAATATTTATCTTGCTGTTCGATATAAAATTTTAGTTTCTACTGGCATTATATTTTAAAACATTATACTGCTTACAGATACATTTCAATTTCTTAGGAATAGTGCGTATATTTTAGGAATTTATATCAAATAACAAAATTTATTAGATGATATTAGAAGCAAGATAATAGAAGATAATAGAAGCAATAGCAAGATAATATAATATATTACACATAATATCGATACTAAATATATTTATAAAATTACATTCTTAGTATTGCATTTTTAACCCTTAATTTGACAAAATGTTTTTTGAAATATTTTTATAATTTAATTTCTGTTATTTTCCCATGTCTGTATTGACATTAGGATCTGTGTAAAATAAACAAAAAATATATTATTTTCCATTTTTGAGATAATTAATATCTGCTGCCGCGAACACAGACAATTATATAGTAGTCACAAATATACATGTCTGGTGTAGCGGACTTAGCCAAATTAAGGGTTAAAGGGAGCAGAAACGCTTATTGTGGAATCAGACGTTATTGTAAGAAAGATAATTTTTAAGCTCAAATAATACATTAATTTGTAGTATTCATGTGAGTTTAAAATATATTTTATTATTGAATAAATATTTCGTTAACTTCTTCGTGTAATAAGAAAATTGGAATTTTATTTACAGGATGTTTCTATGTTTTTTAAAATATAAGATTAAAACCCAGTTTACTGAAAGAATGAGATAAATCACAAAAAGGTGAATCAAAAAAGGGATTTTTAGGTTTAAGTAAAGATCGACCTAAACGGCTTTTCCCCTTTTCGGTCAGAATTGCTTTTATAGAAATCGATAAAATGTTTCGCGTGTTAAAAGCTTATAAAAATCTAACATGTAGCTCCTCCGTTTCTGAGGTGTTTAATGGGCAACTGATTTCATTAATGCATTAGAGGAAACGTCTAAACAGAATATATAGTATTTGTTACTATTGTAATAGTATTTTAAGAGTTCTACGGGTTCCCATTTAACCCTGCAAATTGCCACTCCGAAAAGTGGAATACACTTCACGTAATCTTCTCTGAATATGCATCGGTAAATATAAACGTATGTACTAATTTGTAGGTTTTCCAGGCTTCAGATAATGTATACTAATCATTATTGATTCTGATTTAACCTGAATGAATTAGACTATAAATTCAGGCAATGTCTTTTCTTTAAACTATAATCCTTACAATGTAATTAATTTCTTAGAAGGATAGGCTATTTTTTCAGACAATGACTTTCCTCTAAAAATAATCATTACTATGTAATTAATTACTCAGAAATTTAGGATATTAATTGAGGCAATGACTCTACTATAAAATATAATCCCTACAATATAATTAATTTTCCAAAGAGGTGTTTCACTTTCCTTTAGTTTTTGATAGAAATACGTTACATTTATGTTACACAGGTTTTACTAAAGATTTTTAGACAACATTTTATATTATTTTAAATAATATTCTCACAATTTGCAGATATTATGTACTTATATATATAATAACGTTAAATACACACACAGATGCACACATACATACGTACACACACACACACACACACACACACACACATATATATATATATATATATATATATATATATATATATATATATATATATATGTGTGTGTGTGTGTGTGTGTGTGTGTAAGGAACAAAATGTTTATTTCAAATTGCAGCTCAATAGCTGTTTTTTTTCTAGGATATCAATATTACATTACCAACAACAACAGCTTTTATATATCACTTTAAATACATGTTTCATTTGAAATTTCAATTTTTTATGAAAGATTTTATAAATTCTAAGTTTCAAAATTAATTTTACAGGCACAATATTCATCTTTTTATTTGATACAAAGTTTTAGTTTCTACTGGCGTTATATTTCAAAAGGTTATACTGCTTACAGATAAATTTCCATTATTTTGGAATAGTGTGCATATTTTAGGAAATTATATCAAATAACAAGATATATTACAAGATATAAAAAGCAAGATAATAGAAGAGAATAGAAGAAATAGCAAGATAATAAAATATATTACATATAAAATTAATACTAAATATAATTATAACATTATAATCTTAGTATTACATTATTAAAGGGAGCAGAAACGCTTATTGTGGAATCAGACGTTATTGTAAGGAAGATGACTTTGAAGCTCACGTTATACATTAATTTGTAGTAATCATGTGTGTTTAAAATATATATAGTATTTGTTACTATTGCAATATTATTTTAAGAGTTCTACGGGTTCCCATTTAACCCTGCAAATTGCCACTCCGAAAAGTGGAATACACTTCACGTAATCTTCTCTGAAAATGCATCGGTAAATATAAGCGTACGTACTAATTGGTAGGTTTTCCAGGCTTCAGATAATGTATACTAATCATTATTGATTCTGATTTAACCTGAATTAATTAGACTATAAATTCAGACAATGTCTTTTCTTTAAACTATAATCCTTACAATGTAATTAATTTCTTAGAAAGGTAGGTTATTATTTGAGACAATGACTTTTCTTTAAAATATAATCCTTACAATATAATTAATTTTCCAAAGAGGTTTTTCACTTTCCTTTAGCTTTTATAGAAATCGATAAAATGCTTCGCGTGTTAAAAAGTTTTAAAAATCTAACATGTAGCTCTTCTGTTTCTGAGGTGTTTAATGGGCACCTGCATTCATTAATGAATTAGAGAAAACGTGTAAACAGAATATATAGTATTTGTTACTACTGCAATTGTATTTTCAGAGTGCTAAGGGTTCCCATTTAACCCTGCAAATTACCTCATCGAAAAGTGGAATACACTTAAAAAATAACGTAATCTCCACTGAATATGCATAGGTAAGTATAAACATATGCACTAATCTGTAGGTTTTACAGTCTTCAGAAAATGTATACTAATCTTTATTGATTTTGATTTAACTTTAATTAATTAGACTATAAATTCAGACAATGACACTTCTTTAAAATATAATCTTTACAATGTAATTAATTTCTAGAAAAATGGTAGGATATTATTTGGGACAATGATTCTTCTATAAAGTGTAATATTTACAATGTAATTAATTTTTCAGTAATTTAGGCTATTAAATGAGGTAATGACTCTTATAGAAGATATAATCATTACAATTTAATTAATTTTCCAGAAATGTGTGTTTCACTTTCTTTTGCCTTTTGACAGAAATGCATTACATTTAGGCAAGACGGGTTAGATTAATAGACAAATATTTATATTCATTTTAAAAATAAAAAAAAATTCGAAAAATTTGCCGATATTATGTATTAAAAACAAGTTTTAATTTTGAATGTATCAGTGTTATTTAGTATGAAAAGGAAAATGAAATTTTACCATCAGAAATTTTTCTAGGTTTACGGTTTATCAAAGTATAAAACAAATTCCTGTTTATTGAAAGAACTAGATACATCGCAGGAATGAGGTTTAGAAGATGGATGTTAAGGTTAACGTAAAGAAAAGTAAAGCGGTGTGTTCTTTTTTTTTTTTTAAAATTTTATTTTTTTTTTTTGTTTCTATTTATAGTTTTTTTTAAAAGAGAAGTTTTTTTTATGTTTATTTTTTTTTTTTTGTTTTTTTTATTTTTTGAGAGAAAGAGTAATAAATTATATTTTTATTTTTTTTTTTTTTTTTTTTTGTAATTTTTTATTTTTATATTTTTTTTTTTTTTTTTTATTATTTTGTTATATAATAAATTGATATTAATAAATATTAGATTATAATTTTTTGTATTATTTTTTTTTAATATTTCTTTTTTTGTATTAATTTTTTTAATTTTAAATTTTTTAAAAATAATATGAATTTTTTTCAGGTTTTTATTTTTTTTTATGTAGAGTTTTTTATGACAATTTTTTTTTTTTTTATTTTTTTTTTTTTTTTTTTTTTTTTTTATTTTTTTTTTTATTTTTTCATGTTTTTTTTTTTTGTTTTTTTTTTTTTTTTTTTTTTTTTTTTTTTTTTGTTTTTTTTTTTTTTTTTTTTTTTTTCATGTTTTTTCTACGAAATACCTTTGTTAAAAATAAAATTATTTTAAAAGCTTTTAAAACCAAACAATGAATTCTTTATTTAAAACGTATTAAGTTTTTGAAACAGAGAAAGCTTATAAAAAGTAAATACTTCTTTATTGGAATGGGAATATGTTGTTGCTGTTTTCAAACTCTGCTGCCAGGAGTTCTTTATTAGTTCTGTGACTCACCGAGTGGGAAGAGTTAGAAATACAAATAATATTAACACTACAACTAATAATAATGGAATGTTTACTAGATATGTTTCTGGTAATTAAAGATTGACGTATTTGTGTTTTTATATAGCTTAAAACAGGCTGTTTACTTAGACAATCCGTCTTTTTACGTCAGTAATCTAATCATTATTGATTCTGATTTAACCTGCATTAATTAGACTATAAATTCAGACAATGAAACTTCTTTAAAATATAATCTTTAAAATGTAATTAATTTCTAGAAAGTTGTACGCTATTATTTGAGACAATGACTCATCTATAAAATATATTCTTTTCAATGTAATTAATTTCTCAGAAACTTAGGCTATTAATTGAGGCGATAACTTCTCTTTAAGATATAATTATTACAATGTAATTAATTTTCCAGAAATGTGTGTTTCACCTTCTTTTGGCTTTTAACAGAAATACGTTATATTTAGGTTAAAAAGGTTTAAAGATTATTAGACAACGATTTGTATTCATTTTAAAAATAAACAAATATTCTTACAATTTGCAGGTATGATGTACTTAAAAACAAATTTTAATTTTGAATGTATCAGTATTACTTATTATAAAGGGGAAAATGAAATTTTTTCTTCAGAAATTTTTCTAGGTTTACGGTTTATCGAAGTATAAAAGAAATTCCTGCTTTTATCTTTTAACAGAAATACTTTACACTTACGTTAAAAAGGATTAAAGATTATTAGACAAAGATTTATATTCATTTTAAAAATAAAAAAATATTCGCACAATTTGCCGATATTATGTACTTAAAAACAAGTTTTAATTTTGAATGCATCAGTGTTATTTAGTATGAAAAGGAAAATGAAATTTTTTCTTTAGAATTTCTATTACAAATTTATAAAAGATTTGATTGTTGAAAGAAATACATCACAGAATGAGTTTAAAGATTATTAGAATGATTTATATTAAAATAAAAATAAAAAAATCCCACAATTGTACTAAAAACATATGTTTAAAACAAGTTTAAAATATCGAATGTTAAATGTTTTAGTATGAAAGGGAAAATGAAATTTTACCTTAGTTTCTAATTTTTAAAGTATAAAATCTGCTTATTGAAAGAACTAGATACATCGCAGAAATAGGTTTAAAAGATGGTTTTTAACGTAAAGAAAAATAAAGTGTCTTCTACTTTGCAGATTTGTTTTATAGAAAGCATAAAATATCGAGCATTAAAAGCTTTTAAAACCAAACTTCTGTTTCTAGATTCTTATAGATATGTTTAGTTTTTGAAACAAGAAAGTTATAAAAAGTATATATTTTTTATTAGAAAGTATATTTTGTTGCTGTTTTCAAACTGCTGCCAGGATTTTTTATTAGTTTCATGTCACATAAAAGTTAGAAAATATATCTTTAATATAAACCAATAATTGGAATGTTTACTAGATATGTTTCTGGATTAAATGACGTATTTGTGGTTTATATACTTAAAAAGTATTAATAGACAATCTGTCTTTTTTATTCTAATCATTAAATTTGATTTAGTAATTATTAGACTAAAAATTCAGACAATTCACTCTTTAAATATAATCTTTACAATGATTATAATTTCTAGAAAAATAGGATAAATTTTCAATGCTTTATAAATAATTATATATATTAAATATGTAATAATTCTGAAATTAGCTATTAATGAGGCAATGACTTTCTTAAAATAATATTA
This sequence comes from Pardosa pseudoannulata, assembly GCA_032207245.1. Classification (NCBI taxonomy): domain Eukaryota; kingdom Metazoa; phylum Arthropoda; class Arachnida; order Araneae; family Lycosidae; genus Pardosa; species Pardosa pseudoannulata. The sequence continues at coordinate 77,834,895 of CM063505.1, forward strand.
CAATATTAATTTTTCCAGAATGTGTGTTTCACTTTCTTTTTCTTTTAAGAAATACTACATTAAGTTTTAAAGATTATTAGACAAGATTATATTCATTTTAAAAATAAAAAAAATATTCGACAATTTTATTATGTACTTAAAATAAGTTTTAATTTTAATGTATCATATTTAGTATGAAAGGAAAATGAAATTTTTCTTCAGAAATTTTCTAGATTTACGTATCAAAGTATAAAACAAATTCCTGCTTATTGAAAGAACTAGATACATCGCAGAAATGAGTTTTAGAAGATGGATGTTAAGGTTAACGTAAAGAAAAATAAAGCGGCGTCTTCTACTTTAGGTCAGATTTGTTTTATAGAAAGCAGTAAAAGATATCGAGATTTAAAAGCTTTTAAGAACCAAAGACGTAACTCTTCTGTTTCTAGGATGTTTAATAGATACCTGGTTTAGTTATTGAAACAGAGAAAGCTTATAAAGAGAAAAATACTTTTTTTATTGGAATGGAAGTATTTTGTTGCTGTTTTCAAACTCTGCTGCCAGGAGTTCTTTATTATGCTGGGTTTCACGGAGTTGGAAAAGTTAGAAATACAAATAATACTGTTAATACAACCAATAATAATGGAATGTTTACTAGATATGTGTCTGGTAATTAAAAGTTGACGTATTTGTGTTTTTTATATAACTTAAAAAAGTCAGGCTGTTAATGTAGACAATCTGTCTTTTTACGTTTTCCATTGAATATTAGTTGTGCCCGGCCACGCGTTGATGTGGCTCAGTGTAGTTAAAAGGGAGATTAGAGCAAAAAGGACATGTCTTTAATATGCTTAACTTAATAACACTGTGTTGGGTGTTATTCGAACCACTGCTTTCATTCCTCGGTGCTAGAAATTTACCACCGAGCGAAGCACACAGCAACCAATAAAATTTCTGGGTGCTAGAAATTTACCACCGAGCTAAACACACAGCAACCAATTAAATTTATGTTTGATAGAAATTTAACACCGAGCCAAACAGACAGCAACCAATTAAATTTCTGGGGGCCACATACACAGATTTTAAACTTTATATATAAAAGGTAAGGATAAAAAATACCTGGACTGTAGTATAACATTATGCCAAAATTTCATGCCAATTAGTTCAATATTCTTAGAGATTTTAGGTTATAAATAAGCCTTTACATTTTTATTTATATGGATAATTAAATATCTAGTAAATGGTGTTTGAAACTGTTTTAGTCTTTTCACGGAAAGTCCTTAAATTTAAATAAAATTTTACTGAAAATAATTAGCCAATCATTTATATTAATTTTTAAAATATAAATTTTACTTATTTTGGCAATGTATTTTTCGTGAAAAATTCTTCTAGATTTACAGTTTATCAAAATATGTAAAAGAAAATCTATTATACTTAAAGAATCGTATAATTAACAGAAATGTAAAGCTAAAAATAAAATGCATGATGAAATAAAATTCAATCTAAGCTGTTTTTTTCTCTTTTCGGACAAAATTGCTTTTAAATAATGATGAAATTTTTTAACATTTATATAACAAAAAAAAACGTGTGCCTTTTCTGTTTCTGAGTTGTTTAATAAATGCCTTGTTTAGTTATTCCATTAGAAGAAACTTAAAACAAAAAAAATAGTGTTTGGTATCACTGAAAAGGAAATATGATATTGATACTACAAAGTGGATTACCACTTCATACTTGAAATCACAGAATTGCAAGAAAAATTTCCTATGAATATGTTTTAGGGAATTAAAATTAAGTTATTGGTCTATACCGCTTGCATTGTTTGTATAACGTACATTAATGGCCTTCTTATAAATTAAATAGATAGGCTATTAATTTAGATAATTTGTTTGTCTTTATAGCTTCACCTTATAATATAATTAGATTTCCAACTTTTTAACGCTTGCCAGAAGTGCGGTAAAGTTAGGTTATATGGATTTTACTGATTATCTAGACGGTGATGCATATTCATTATAACAACAAAACATTCTTCATAGTTTGTATAAAGATATAATAGTTATATAATAGTTAATAATAATATAAAAATTATATAATAGTTATATTTAATATAATAGTATTTGTATAATAGTTATAATTATATAATAGTTAATAATACTATAATAATTATACAATAGTTATGAACCAAACATTCTGCAGAGTTTGCATAATGGTAGACATTTTTGATATTGAATTTCTCATATTTATTTAGTCCATGCTAAAAATTGAAAAATTGTTCTCAGTTGCCTAAGGTTACTATTTTGAGTAGAAATAAATATGTTGTTTAACCAGATAAGTCACAGATTAATTGATTAGAAAAATTAAATTTAAGGTAAAAGTAAAACTAACATAAGCGGTTCTTTTTATTGCTTTTCGCCAGAAATGCTTTTAAATAATCGTTGTAGTTTTCAAGTATTAAAAGCTTATAACAACCAAACATATTTCGTAGGTTTTTAATGGATTATATTTTATTGCGTTAGAGGAAACTCCTAAACGAAATAAAAGCCATTTGTTTCAATAGGAATGGAAGTATGTCGGTGATTGGTGCAAATTGCACTGCTGCAGATTCTCTATTGAAGTAAATTTAATTATAAAATTTAAAAGAAATATAAAACTTGATTGTCAGTATGGAAATATTCAACTTTAAACGAAATTTTATCTTTAGTATACATAATTCTGATACATAAATACATTATAACTATTATAAAATCATTTATTAAATACTAGACAATTGTTTCGGACAAGTACAATAATTTTTCTGACATTGATACTTGAGTGCGGGTCATTTACTACTACGGGTTAGTGTAACAACATGGTTTGTTTGTGGGTACAAAAATAACGGTACATACAGGAAAACGAAGCCGAATGTTCTTGTCTAGTACATAGATTTGGGCAAAATTTACAAATAAAATAGTTTTACAACGTCGATGCGGAACCACAGAACGGCAAAAATTAAAAAACTATATATTATAATTTCTATTTGATTTCATATTTACGATATGTTATAAATTTATCCAGTAAAAATATTTTTTTTACAAAAACTATATTTATTTATATATATATTTTTATATAATAAATTTCATATAAAATTACGAAAAATTGGTTTTTAAATAATTTTGATCTATTGAGATGGCATTTTTTGTTATTTAATATTTTATGTAATTAACCATGTTATAAAGAAAAAAAATGTTAAAAATTTAAATTCAATTTTATACCAAATAATAAACATTTCGAAATAATGATAGTTTACTTAGTGTTAAATGAAGAAAAAGATAAAAAATTAATATAAAAGTAAAAACATAGCGAAAACAGATTATACATATAACAATTTTAAATTAATGATTAAATAGATGAAATCTAAATTTATTAAAAGATTTTATACTATGATTTTTTTAAATGAATTATATGAAAAATAAAATGGTTATAATTTTCAAAAATACTTATATATAAATCAACCTTTTTTTTGAAATTTTTTATTTTTTAAAATTATGTATTTGAAATTTTAATTTTTACACTATTTTAAATAAATTCACTCCATTTTTGATAACTATTTGTTTAAAAATAGAAAGATATACAATTTTCTATGTTTGCTACTTGTTTTTGCAATGCTATTTTAAAGGTAACAAATTTTTCTTTTCACAATCTTTTATTTTTTAAGATATTCTTATTACCACACAAAAAAAAGAGGAGAAAAAATTTAAAATTTGAACGTTTCTGTAATTTTCAGTAATTTCACAAATAAGAAAAAAAGTTATGGTAAATAAATAAAAAATGAGATTGAAGTTGCTTAAAAAGTTAACTGAATAACTAAATTTAAGGAAAACGTCCCGGTACAATTCCGCTGCGAAATGTAAGCATACACAATATGTTAAAATACAAAATATTTTTAGAGAAATTTCTTTATATTTCAAATCAGGTAATTTTTTTCCAGTTTAACTCTATGTCTAAAGTTTATATTAAAAACAAAATTGGTCACCTATTTTCGCTCATGGTAAATACAATAATATTAAACAATAATTCGAACTTTTGTATTATGTCAGACCTTTCTATTTTTTTTTGTTTGAAGATAATGCATCCTTGTTACTTGACATTATATTTAATATTTAAGTGTATTCACTCCATTTTGTGATAACGAATCATTAGGAAAGTTCAAGTACTAGAAACATTATATAATTCATTTTCACTGTTGTGCAATACTAGCTTTGATAGTAAGGTAAACATTCTATTAGGCTCTCCTATGAACAGTGGAATTTTGATATTACTGTTTTAAAGAGAACATATTAATCATAACATACACTGGTCATCAGCTAGAAAACATCAATCAAGGAGAAAGGAGAAGTGACAGTTGCATTCAATTAAGGGGGCGATTTAATGTTGAGCACATAATGAAGTGGTATATGTAAATAAAGTGATGAAGATTGAGTGGAATAAGTCTGGAAAAAGGATTAACTTTATAAGGAAGAATATAGACTCGGAAAGAATGAAGAAAGAATTTAGACGGGGAATATTCCTGAAATGTTAAATACCTTTTATTTTACAGTAAAGATGCATAAATAAATTGTATTAAAAGCTCAGGAAAATTACAGTGGACTGCATTTAATGTGATCGCAGTTAATGTTATCAATCGGTTATTGTTATCGAAATTACTTGGTCCCGATTTTCTCTATTCATTTGTATGTATGTTAATATAGCTTTATGTGTCGTTAAAGGATCAGTTTCGAACCTCATTTAACGTAAATGAATATTCAATATAACCCATTCTTTTTCTTTCCCTAAGTTTTGAATTTCGAATTGTTTCAACTAAATACTGAGGAAAAACAGTAGAAAATTACTTTCTGGAATTTTTTCGAAAAGTTCGTTTGCTAGTAATTGTCATAAGCAGAAATCAACATTTTATAAACTGAAAAGAGTATTCACATTTTTATGTATTTTCATGGCTTCGATATGGAAGATGAAGCGAAAATTTGAAAATTAAAAAGTAACATTAAAGCATTATAATGTTATATTATATTAGAACAGTATTATCAATGAACTTCTTAGAAAAAATAGACAATTCAACAATTGATCAAAATTTAAAATATAACAACTCTTATTCATAACTGTACATATAAATATAAGATGTTTTCATTTTTTTTGGAGATTTTTAATGAATTAAAGTTGAGTAAATTTACATGCATATAATTATTGTTATCAATCGTTTTTGTAAATGATCATATTAACATTCTGTTTATGCTTTGTATAAAGCAGAAATTGATAGTGCGATTTATATGGATGTATATATTTTATTAATAATTTGATGGAAATCATCAACAGCCAAAATACTGAAGTTAAATTAAAAACTAAGATGATCACTTAATGTTTTATAATGAAAAATGTGCAAAAGAATATAATTGAGAAAAGTACTTTTAAATATATTTATACATTTATCTGTAGATCAAATGTAAATAAAGTAAAATTAACTTCATTAATTGTAAGAAACCTTTTTTAAATGTTTTGTAAGGAAATTTGATGAAGTTCTAAATAATGGCATAGCAAAATAGAGATCAATGAAAACAAAAATAAAGAGTTAAAGGATTATGCTAAGAGTAGAATTTATGTATCACATGTTTTTCAATGAAAAATAACTAAGAAAAAAGAAAAACATTGAGAAAATACATAAAACAGTAAAATATAGGTGTGTTACTTAAATTTTATCTGTCGAAATGTCAAATGCAAAGAAATTGAAGTATAAAGATCATTAGATAGTAAGAAAATTTCTGTGTTTAGTTTTCTGGTACACAACGTCATTTAAATTGTCTGATCTCTAAAGGTACATATATTTGCATAGTATGGTGTCATCAGAGGTAAAACATCAATTCTGGAGGAAAGTGACATGACAGTTTCATTAGGAGGAGGATTTATTACAAAGAACGTAATGAAGTGGTGTCTACAAATAAATAAAAACTGAGGTTAATGAATCTAAAAAATGAGTAACATCAGAACAAAAAATCTTTTAATTTCTTACTGAGGGTATTAAAAAAACATCTGAAAATGTACACAAAAACTTTATTAAATGATTAGGAAACCTTTGTTAATGTTTCGAAGGAAAGTGAATTCGACAATATAAAAATCATAAAAAGTATAATATTGTGGAAAAACGCTGAAAACATTAATAGCAAAGAGTAACATTTTTACTAAAAAGATTATTGAATGTTCTACATGTTATATTCTACATGTATGTACATAGTTAATGTAAAGAATCTAGAAAATAATGAGGAAAATCGGTCTTCGATATGTATCATATAAAAATGATATAAATTTAAAACTCTATATTTAAAAAGTATTTAAATGCGTTAAGTGGTAAAGAAGCAAAAATGGAAAAAAGATAGTGAACTGTATTAAATGGTTCAAAACAATTAAATTTCTCTCTAAAGTAATAGGAATTCTGATTGAATGTTATGCTGTTAGTAATCATTACTGAGTTAAGTAAAGAATGAAGAAAGAAGAGGAAGAGTGTGTTAGAAAATGAGTCACAGTAAAAAAAAAACTTTATATTTAAATATAAAAATGTATCACATATTAGATTAAATACTTTTAATGTTTCTGAGCGAAGAAATGTATGAAAATAAATTTATATTATTTAAATATTTCAAAAACAATTGCATAAACTCTCTAAAAAATAGGAATTCTGATTGAATTTTTCTGTATGTATCGTTACGTAGTTAACGTAAAGAATGAAAATAATGAGGGAGGGGTCTTCCAAAATATAAAAAGTCTATAATTTTAAATTTTGTAAATATGTTTTAGTTGTAAATTTATAAATAAAATTGCAATCATAAGATAGAATTTGGTTTTGATTTTATGATCAAAAAGTAGTACATATTTATGCAAACCATAGATATGTACTTTAGGCCATCAAAGGAAAAACATCAATCACGGATTAAGGAATGATAGTTTCATGTGATTAGGAGTAGGATTTGATGTAGAGCACGCGATGTAGTGGTCTGTGTAAATAATGTAATAGAGATTGAGATAAACGAGTCTGAAATAATAAATAACTACAAAAGACATAATACAAACACCAAACAATTCCATAAAAATTAGTTTTATTTTTTTCAGTAAAGAAGCATAAACATAAATAAAAGATTAAAAAAAACATTAAATTTTCCATGGAGGACCAAAATTTCGCTAAAATGAGTTTTAATAAATACGTACATATATTTGATGAAAATGAGATGGGGTGTAATGGTGTATTTTTTAGTAGATTTTTAAATGATATGAATAATGAACAATAAGAAAGAGAAAAGTGTCAAAAAATGTATCACATATTTTTTAATTAAACAGTTAAATATTAGTGAAATTTACTATAATTAATTTACTAAGTAATACTGTCTATTACAGGCCAAGGATGTTTCTCTATGCTTCGTGCAATCAATTCTATTTGCGGCTATAACCCTTCATCTGTTGACTCCCATTCAAATCTAATTTCATATTAGGTTTTTGGGGAAGTCGCAGTCCGGAATTTTCTTTTTCGGGGTTTCTAAATCGGGTATTTTTTAAGAGAATAGGACATTGAGCTCAGCTTCCAACTTGGATGACTACTACATAGAAAAATTCCTCATGGACAAAATACGAAGCAATATTCTCAAACACTGAGCAGCCATTTTAGTCCATTTCCAGAACAACATAGGGGTTACGAAGGGGACATTTCTTATACCCCGGTTCCCATACGAAGCAAGATGTATATAATTCTGAAAAATCGTAGAATTTGCTGCTGCTTTTAGTGCATTAATGGTTTATTAAAGTGTATAGCCCTTCATCTGTTGACTCCCATTCAAATATAAATTTATACTAGATCTTTGGGGAAGTCTCAGTCCGGAATTTTCTTTTTTGGCATTCCCGAATCGGGTATTTTTAAGAAAAATGGGCATTGCGCTCAGCTCCTAACCTGGAGGACCTTTACATAGAGAAATTCCCCAGGGACAAAATACCAAGCTACATTCTCAAACATTGAGCAGCCATCTTAGTCCATTTCCACGACAATATAGGGGTTACGAAAGGACACTTTTTATCTATCAGTTCCCATGCGAAGCAATGTGTATATCTTTCGAGAAAATTGTAGAATTTGCTGTTTCAATTTCATTAATGGTATATTCAAGTGTATAGCTCTTTATCTGTTGCCTCCCATTCAAATCCAATTTATATACTATGTCTTTTATTTTTTGAGATTTCTGAATCAGGTTTTTGCATTGCGCTCTGCCCCCAACCTAAAGGACCACTACCTTAAAAAATTCCCCAGAGACAAAATACCAAGCTAGAGTATCAAGCATTGAGCAGCCATTTTAGTCCATTTCCAAGACAACATAGGGGTTACGAAGGAACACTTTTTATCCCTCAGTTCTCATACAAAGCCAGATGTATGTCTTTAGAGGAAATTGTGAAGTTTCTGTTTCTAGTTCATTAATGGTATATTAAAGTGTATAGCTCTTCATCTGTTGGCCTCCATTCAAATCCATATTCATACTAGGTCTTTGGTGAAGTCTCAGTGCGAAATTTTCTTTTTTGTGATTTCTTAATCGAGTATATTTTAAGAGAAAAAGTCATTGCGCCCAGCCCACAACCTGTAGGACTTATATATTGAAAAATCCCCCAGAGAAAAAATACCAAACTATATTCTCAAGCATTGAGTAGTCAATTTAGTCCCTTCCTCGACAATGTAGGAATTCTGAAAGGACAATTCCTATTCCCCATTTCCCATATGAAGCAATATGCATATCTTTCGAGTAAATTGTAGGATTTGTTGTTTCAAATTCATTAATGTTATAATCAAATGTAGAGGTAATTTAATAATGTTACGAATTTCGCAAGTTGGCATGTATTTTTGCCGTATACTGTGTATTATAATTGGTAAATCATGTATTTGGCGAGATATTGGCTCGTAGGCGATGTTTTTGGCGACTAAGTTTTGGCGCGAAGTTTGGCGATTTATCGCCACATTTGGCGACTTGGTGACTTTCTTGGTGACTGTTTGTACCTAGTACTTTCTAGAATATTCCAGTTTCTAACGAGGATATAAATAGCGGGGGCCTATCCTCATCGAGGTTCAGTTAGCTGAGAAATTTGTAGAGGTAAAGACCTACGTTGTTTGGCGCTAAGAGTTTTAGTGAACTATCGCCTGTGCTAGCCAGTTCTCGAGGTGTTGGATGCTGTATTCATGTTTTCCCTGCATTACGAATAAAGATCTGTTATTTTTGCTGCCTTAATTCAAACTCTACTCAATCCACGAACGCTACGCTTCGTAAATTGGTAACAATATCAAGCAGTGATGTAAATATAATAGAATGATTGAGAAAAAGTATTCAGTTTAAATGAATGACATAAAAATAAGATAATAATGACTAAACATGACTGTATTTTTAAATATGTTACTACTTCTAAGCAAACATACAGCAGTTTCGGGTTAGCTGTTTATTAAAGGGAAAGAAACCCATAACGCTTTTCGCCGAATAACAGAATGTGAGTAATACAACCTCAAATACATATTTATGCGTAACACAGTAATCATCAGAGGAAAACCATCAATCACGAAGGAGCGTTAAGTGACACTTTGATTCAATTAATGAAAGGATTCAATGTCGAGAACCTAATGAAGTGTTCTCTGTAAATAAAGTAGAAAAAGTAAGGAAAAAGAATCTGAGATTGCAAATAGCATCAAATAAAGTAATAAATCACTCAAAAATATCCTAGAAGTTTTAGAGACTTTTTATCCCTCTAGTAAAAACATTGAATGAAAATTTATTAAATAATAAGAACAGCTGTGTAGCGGGAGAAGCAGAAATTTTATAAGACGATCTTCAGGATATATATGTATGTAAATAATAAAGGTTTTTCGAGGGAAAATAAAGATTATTGAGGAAGGTGAAATTATAATTTTACCCTCTAGAAAGATAATTAAACGTTCAATATGTCTTAAAAAGAAGTGTTTGGTGTGCATAATACAGAAAGAGTGGAAAAATAGTGCAAAAAATGTGACATGAATTAGAGCTTAACTATTAAATATGATTTAAAAGTAGATAAAGTATATAAGAATCCAGGTTAAGTGTATAATAAGTGATAGGAAATCGACTGTATAACGCTTTTCATTGAATAAACGTTTTGATAATAAAACCAAAAGTACATATTTATTCATGACAAAAAATGACTCGGGAATTAAGTCATAAATCACAATGTATATATGTATGTATGTATATATATATATATATATATATATATATATATATATATATATATATATATATATATATATATATATATATAATATATATATATATATATATATATATATATATATATATATATATATATATATATATATATATATATATATATATATATATATATATATATATATATATATATATATATATATATATATATATATATATATATATATATATATATATATATATATATATATATATATATATATATATATATATATATATATATATATATATATATATATATATATATATATATATATATATATATATATATATATACAGAGAGAGAGAGAGAGGTATTGATAGATAAAGAGGTGGATAGATAGATAAATTGCTCCATTATTTCTTAACACAGATGACACGTTTAATTTTTAAGAAGGATATAAGACTCTGATATATGACACATTATTCACTCCTTTTAAAGTTGAAAAGAAAATTATAGGAGACGTAAAAATTACCCTTGTAAATTAAAGCAGTGTGATAAGAATTATCAATTAGATATATGTATCCATAAATATCCTGTTAAGTGTTTCATCAGCTCTGAAAACTGAAGAAAAATCACTGATGTGTGAAATCGAAAAGCTTTTATGACGGTATCCCAACTAAAAAATATATAAATAAATTCAAGAAAATATAACCCCTCAAAAAAGGCAATCTCCAACAGGCTACATATCCAACATTTTTATTGATTTAAAATTTACATATCATACCAAAGAATTTATTTAAACTTAAAAATCTGAAACAAGCATTTTTAATTCATTTTCATTATATATAAATGTAATACACATATTTCATTTGAAATTATATAAAGAGTTTTGCCTTGACGTTTTTAAAGATATCCTCGGAAAAATTTCTTAATTTCAAAGCAAATAGAACGTGTCTTTTTTTATAAAATAACAAACTTTTTTGTAAATATAAACCACTTAAAATAATATTATTGAATCGAAAAGGATTTTTTATTTATTAATCTTATTAATATATATATATATATATATATATATATATATATATATATATATATATATATATATATATATATATATATATATACATTTAAAATATTTATGAGTTAATATAAACTTTTCATATATGAAAAGAAAAATATTGCTAAATGTAAAAGTTTTTACTGAAAACTGAAAATCTTTGTCAACAAAAAGGTTACAGAGAACTAGAGAGAAATTAAGATGGAAATATTATAAATTAAAAAGAAAAGATATATTTCTGACCCTTTGGAATTGAGTTGTAACTATTCATTTAATAGAAGTAAAATTATACGTAGTACTATCAAAATGTGATGCATTTCCAAGGATTCTGGAAACTAAGGAAACTCAAAGGACTCAAGGAAACTATATATATATATATATATATATATATATATATATATATATATATATATATATATATATATATATATATATATATATATATATATATATATCTTTTGTAGAGATTATGACAATTCTTCAGGCAGTAAATGTTTGATATTAATAAAAGTATGGTTTAAAATGCAACAAATTCTAAATTAAATAAAATTATAGAAATTTTGTATTATTTAAATTTATTTCACCTTAAACAGATACAAAAGTAATATTAAAGAATATTATTAACTAATGGTGGTAAAAAGATTCTAAATGTTTTACTGACGAGCAAAACTTTAGTACATTAAGAGTTAATAACATTTTTGGATATATACTTAATTTATCAAAGGATAATTCATATGGTTTAATTCTGCCCGAAGGATATATGTAAGACTGCTGAGATTCATCAGAAAAGAAAAACACATTTTATTACCGGTGATAATACATCAAGCAATGAAACAGTGAAAAGCCTCGACAACATCATGCACACACATTTATGTAGGGATTTCTCAGATACTTAAAATGTAAAATAAATGGATCTTCTCAAAAGTTCCCTTGGCCTAACATCTTGGAACAAGTCACTAATGAGTTTAATTTCACAGCTCATCCAATCACAAAATTTCAAATAGCATACTTTATGCATCCTATGCTACCTTTTCAAAACCTTTCGGATATAAAAATTTCTTCTTCTGTAGAAGAATCTAGGAAAATAGCAATAAAATAAACAACACAGTTTATTAACGGTGACAATACATCAAGCAATTATACAAGATAAAAGCCTCGATAACATCGTGCACACACTTTTTCAGTATTAACTTCTCAGAATCTTAAAATGTAAAAGAAATGGATCTTCTCAAAAATACCCTAGCGTAAAATATTATAACAAGTCACTAATGAGTATAATTTAACATCTCATTCAGTCATGAAATTTCCACTAGCATACTTTATGAATGGTAGGCTACCTTTTCAAAATCCTTTGAACATAAAAATTTCTCCTCCTGTAGAAGAGTCTAGAAAGTTAGTAATAAAAAGGACAACACATATTATTACCGGTGACAATGCATCAAGCAATGCAACAGAAAAAAGCCTCGAGAACATCTTGCATACACTTTTTAAGTAAGAATTTCTCAGGTAAAAAGGGTACGAATAATCCCTATGCACATTTGATCATGTGATACAAAATACATATATCTAAAGAGAACATGTTTAGTATCGGTTAAAGAAGTACAGAGACAGGATGAATTAAGTCTACAGGATGTCTGGAGGGAAAAATCAGAGTTAATGCGCAAACCCCAATAACATAAATTATGAACAGAAAAGGCCTGAAAAGAAAGGCGTGAGATAATGAAATCAAAAGTAGAGTTAAGACAGAAGTTATTAAATTAATATTAAAATATCTAAATAAGGAATTTTTATATTAGACACGCTCATATATATATATATATATATATATATATATATATATATTATATATATATATATATATATTATATATATATATATATATATATATATATATATATATATATATATATATATATATATATATATATATATATATGTGTGTGTGTGTGTGTGTGTGTGTGTTTGTGTGAAACGACTAAAGCTTGATACAACTCAAAAATTTATTTTAATCAAATATAAGTAGCAATACCGAAAATCAATTAATTAGCAAGTAATCTTGTTTTCATAGGAAAGCTGGTTTAGTCATAATATAGTTTGACTTCTCACAATGTAGTTGTTTTTTGAATGTTTCGTATATTTATGTTTTTATAACAATGCGTGATTAGCATAAATCATCATGGGATAAAACAATGTAGCTAGGTTACATCTAAGTTAATTGAAGCAATTTGGTAAACGTTTATGATGTAATCATAAATATTTGAAATAACACACAAAATAGTCTTACTTTCTATTCAGACATAAATTCTGTTCACTAAATATTTCTAACACTTTTATCTCTCTTGACGCAAAACTCGAGCAAAGCGAAAAATACTTAAGGTGCATTATTCTTATTTTATATTTAAAATTATTCACAAAATTCAGTTCAACTATGTGTAACAGAAAAATATGTCGGAACATCTAAAGAATGATTATAATTATTCCTTTACATGGAAAAAAATGATAATGCAGTACTTTATTGTATAATCAAATTACAATTTTAAATTCAGGTATCAAATTCACAAAAATCAGTTCATTTATATATAACTGAAAATAAATCGGAACATCTAGAGGATGATATAATTATTCGATAATACGAAAAAAAATACATATGATAATACAGTACTTTGTTGTATAATCTGGTTGATATTAGATTGAGGTATCAAATTCACAAATATCAGTTCAATTATGTGTAACTGAAGAATATATAGGAATATATAGGGAATAATTATAACTATTCGATATTATAAGAAGATGAATATGATAATGCAGTACTTTGTTGTATAATCTGGTTGCTTTTATATTGAGGTATCAAATTCACAAAAGTCAGTTCAATTATGTCTAACTGAAAGATATGTCAGAACATCTAGAGAATAATTATAATTATTTGTTAATATCCCCTATACTACGTTATTTCATTTAACATATCTTACATAATAAAAACTAATAAACTAATTAGGTTCGATTGCAAGATCGATAAAATTAAAAATCAGAAAATATGAAAATTAACTATTTTACATAAAAATAAATAAAAATAATCAAATAAACCATAATACATAGATAATATTTTAAATAGCATAAAATTTCCAAAAAATCCTTTAGACACATTTAGTGAATATTTATGACACATTTAATAAGAATATTAAATTGCATACTTAATATTCTTGTTCGCCAATTAGATTTAAAATCATACACAGGACATTCAAATTTCAACTATAATTTCATTTATGAATACAGTGACATAAAAAATATAACGAAATACTTCGATCATAATTTAAAAAGAAATTATAATACGACAGATTTTGTTTTACACAATTAAATACTTTTCTAAATGATGAGAGTAAACATATGTTGAGGTGTAAATATATTCCACTCCATGTTTTTCTACAATCTACTTTACTTGGTTAAAATTGCTATAACAACTTTAGTTAACTTTAAAAATTATAGTTTTATAGAATATTTTTTCAAGTAAATATCCTACGTTCGTACGTAGAAATAGATTAAAAACGAAGGTAAACAGTATCGTAATTAATCGCAAACATTTGAAATAACATTGTACATTGTGTTTTGAAATAAATATTTATAAGACATACTTATACTTATTTATAAGACATATATTTGTGTAATATGTTTTTAGGAATTAAATTATAAAATTTTAAGGATAGTTTCATTCATTCCTGCAACTAATAAAATTAAAGGTTTTTAGTTTAAAAGGAACTTTTATTTATCCTGTCAAATTTAACTCAAGAAGTATTTTAATCATTCAAGAACTAATCAGTTGAGTTCTTAATATTTGTTTTAGTTTCCAGTTTGGATTAGAAAGCTTTCAATGTTAAACGTATACATATTACCTTTTCTGATTTAGAAGGAGAGTAAATTCAATAATCCATTTTGGATATTTTTAGCAATGTAAGCATTCAAGATTAATTTTTCATTTTGTTCTAAAAATATTTAATATATTTTACATGCCTCTTTCGGGAGAAAATATTTAAAGTTTCAGCGAGTAAACATTGCAAAGTTTTTCATTTCCTAAATTTTTCTGAACACTAAAGAGATAGCTGTGAAATTGAATTCCAGTTTAACGAAATACGCAATGAGTAATTGCTATGCAACTATTAGTTTAGTTTAATTTAAATGATTTTCTTTAATGTCTAATCAATATTAACTTACAGACTAAAAGTACAAAAAAATATATATAATCACTTTTGTTGAATAATTTATAAATTTTTGCAGTTTGCAAATAAATTATTTATTTCATTCTATTTAAAATTTATGTTCAGCACAAATTATTCATGTATTTAGTATTATAAATGTTTAAGCTTCTAATGATTATCAAGGAATACAGAAATGTTTATTTTAATTTCATGAATTTCTCATTATTTTACATTTATTTTCAAAAAATCAAGAAAGTAGTAAAAATCAAGAAAAAACAAATATAACAGCATAAATAAATTAATTTTTATATATAACTATATAAATATACAAAACATTAAAATAAAATTTCTGTAAAAGATAAGTATTGCTGCACTTAAAAATGGTTTTTCCCAATTTAATTTTTTTTTAATTTGCCTATTTTGTATTTAAAATAATTTAACAAACAGTGAAATGATTCAATAATAATTTGTGTTCTCATATTGCTGCTATTTCTTTATTCATTTTACATATAAAAAACTGAAACTGGGTTTATTTTATAATGTACTCATTTTAGGCCAATGTTTCGGAATATTTACCCCCCCCAAAAAAAAAAATTGTTTCTGTCTTCCCAAAACTGCGGTAAAAGCCTTCTTAGTATTGTGTGGTAGCCAATTTAAAATCCCTTTTGATGGTATGGCTGTTCTACGACATGCTTGTCATACATACGTCACTGGAGTTAGTTTGGGTTGGAGCACTACGGTCTACTTTATGCAACACGGGGGCAAATGAGACCGGGACCTACTGTTTAAAGCCGATTCAGAACAGCTACGAATATCCATGCACCTGTGGGATTTGAATCCATGAACTCCTTCTCCGCAGTTACATCCTAACCGTACGGCCACTGGAGTTAGTATAGAGCACGGAATAGTACTAGAATATTACCGAATTTTCAGTAAACAACCAATAGTCTACATATTAGTTATTTTTAACTAATTGTGTTATTTCAGTAGCTGATGTCCTCTTAATTGAAACAACCATCGATTAAATGCAACAGCCAAATGGCCTCATAGTTAAAAATGCCCAAGGCTGTAACCAACTCGAAGAATGTTAAGATTTTGCTTGTACTCTAAAAATAAATGAAGCTATTGTACATATTAATTTCGAATTCTCATAGAAAATACATTATAGACTACGATGAATCTCAACATACTTTATTCCTTTCTTAATTTAGTATTTATTGTACTTAAAATGGAATTTTCAAACATTATTTTATCTTTTTTTTAATAACTCAATCCCCTGGTGTACTATCTCTTACCATTTTTAAAAATTGAAATAGAGAATTATACCCAATAATTGTTGTTCACAAAAAGAAAGAATTATTTAAACTCATTTTGTGATACTGAAAATCTGCGCACAGTGTATCAGATTAAAATCTAAAAGCTTCCACTTTTTCATTTTATATAAATTTTTTTAATTTAAATTAGGTAAATTCTGAAAAACAAATTTAAATAAAAATACAGAAAAAATACTGAAAATCCTATGATTTTAATGGAATAATTTTTAAAAATATAAGATATGCTATAAAATAAGAAAAAAAAACTCCCATTTCAAATTGCTTAATATTTATCTTCTCCCTTAATCTAAAAAAGTTTCCAATGATGTTATTAGGGCTCTTCTGCACAGTTAGGTGAACATAAATTTCAATATTTACCACTAGAGTAGTGATAGTTACAGATAGGTTAATAGGCAGAAGGCGGTTCACTCTTTATATAGACGATTATGTTAGCATAAATTTTTATATTCATTCCATATATCTTGAAACTACTTACCTATATTCAATAGCTATCACTCTTGACAGTTGGTTGAATTTTAAATGAAATAAAAAAAAATCTTTGTACTTACATATTGATTTTTACTATATTCTATTCTGAGGTTTTATTCAGTGATTTTAAAACCCGTATTACTGTAGCTCGTATTAATAAACCAAAATAAAGCAAAACTTTACTAGCCTAACTTCAGATGGTTTTTCAGGCATAATTTATAGATAATTTATCTTTCCTTCTGATTATTCTTTGCTAAATAAGCATCTTTCTGCTTAAAAGTTTGACTTACACGGCTATTTCTAGTATTTGTAGAATTTTGTTTTATTATAAGAAAAGCATAACAGGCTTAGCCAAAATAGCTGGTACATTAATGAAATTAAACAATATCTAAAATACTTGAAAAATGTATCATCAAATAGATAATTTTACTAAATTATATCATAATTAATATAAAAACATGTCTGTGTTAAAATTCATACTGCAAAAATATGCCCCTTAAAAAATAGTTTACGTTTAAAATTCATCCATTTCATTATTTGTAAGAGCACGAAATTTAACCCCCAATTCTAGAAAAATACATATTAATGAAATTGTAAAAGAGGGATTTCGTTTGTAAAACCACGAATGAAATTTAAGATTAAAGACTAAAATCAATGACGACCAGAAGAATAATGATGGTAAGAAAAATAGATAACATTTTAAAAAAGATATCATAAAAGCAAATTCCTTCCAGAAGGCATTTATCCTATTGGCAAGACATAAAAATCTACTGAGAAACGTCCTCAAGTCACTTCAAGTAGAAAACTAAATGTGATTAATTCTAATTTTTTTATTATTTCTTTAAGGTTTGAATTGTACTTGAAAATATAAAGTAATTTACAATTTATGTTAACTTTTAACTTATGTTTCCAATTTATATTTAAGTAGAAAAACGTTTAAAGTTATTTTAGCTTTATTAAAAATACTGTTCCTGTCGTAATTTTTTTTTTTAATTCAGCTAAATTATTCTGTTTTAAAGACGTTTTACCTTATTTGAAGTTGACGGCATTTCAAATTAATTATTTTAACATTTTTCTTTGAATTTTACAATAGGTTATTTTTTTGTGTAAAGAGCATTAAAAGTTTCTTTGGACACTACTTATAGACCATTTCTATTTATCTCAAAGTTTACCGAGATAATATTTTAAAAATCATTTGGTATTTTTTGTTCTTTAAATTGGAAGTTTCTTATAAAATTCAGTTGATTGACCAGATTAATAAAATGCATTTTATTTAACCACAACTATCCTTACTATATTTTAAGGAATAATACTAAATAAAAGGAATATAACAGATTTATGTCAAATGATTTATATCACATTAAAACTATACATCAAAAATTCTGAAAGATCAATATAGAAAAAAAAATACTTTTAATTATTTATTTCATATTATTATTTAATAATTCAATTATATCAATCAGTAAAATTGTTTTTGCAAAAAAGTTTCAATTTAATCGATTATTATAAATTATGTAATGCTAAAATGTACGTGTTTAGTAATATAAATTGAATGCATAACCTAAATTTTTATAAAATCAAAATTTATGATCGAAATTGATGCATTGTAAAAGTATTTTTATATTTAGCCAAAAAAAAAAAAAATCATTCTAATCGATCATTATAAATCTAGTCCTGTCAAAAATTATTTAATAGAATTATATATTTTACTCATAATCTAAATCCCAAATACTTATAAAATCAAGATTAATGATTTAAAAAATGATCCTGAAAATGGCATATCATCATAGAAAAAATTACAGAAAACTGATGTTTTAAAAATATTTTTTTAAAAATGCTTTAAAAATTTCGACTAAAATAAGATGTAACAATATTAAAACCACAATTTTTTATCTTTCACTCTACTGAAATGAATTTCAATTTTCTTCTCTGTTAAACCTCAAAAAATAATAAATCTGATAAGGTTTGATTAGCTAATTTTTTTTCTTGAACCACTGCTTCATACAGTTAGAAAAAATAACATAGTTAAATTTAACTTTTTATCTTTTGCCTGACGATGAAAAGGGGTGGAAATAATCTGTCTTAAAATAATCATGCTTTGACTTTTTATTCGTTAAAAAAAGTTAAATTTACTTTCATTTCAAGTAGTTTTTTTTAAGAAATTTTAATTTGGTTTGCATAAGCTAATTTTTACAAGTGTAGGAAAGAATAGTCTATAAATATTAAAGTAAACACTTTTTTGTACCTGATTTTTAAAGATATAGTCATATTTTGTGGAAATAACATTATCTAAAATTAGGGTTGGTAACTTTTTTTAGGTTTGAATGAAACACTTCGAAACAAACTTTAATTTTTGGTTATTTTTATTGTACTAGCAACTAGTTGATCAACTTAACCATTGATTGCAAGGGAACTTTATTATTGGTCGACTTTTACGTAAGATAGGATAAAAAAGTATTAACTTCTTCTTATGATTTATTTGTAATTTGATGTCAAATTAAGGTTTTGTATTCCCGATCATAAAATAACTAAACTTTAAAATTTAATGATCAAATTTCATGATATTGTTGAAAAATTCTAGCGTAATGTTCGTTGATTGAATAGACTTTGGCTAAGACAAAAAAATATCAATTTATTAGCAAGCCAAATGAATCACAACTAGAACGGATGGCGATAAAACTTGGCAGTTTTTTGGGGAACTTTTTCAGAGCAATACGTGGAACATTAACACAGGTCCAACTTTCACCAGATCTGACCGTGGACTAACATTTTATGAGATCTCATAGGCCCTTTATATAGCTTTCAAGTTTCTGGAAAATTCCAGAAGCTTCTAGTAAAATCCAGAGAAAGGGGGGTTGGCAACAAATGTCGCCAAGTAGCCAATTTTGGCGATATATCACCAAACATGGCTCGAAAGTGACTCCCTAAACTTTGCCAAGGAGCCAATATCTCGCCAATTTGGCGAGATACCATAGAAATTGCATGTTTATAGCATTCTCAACAGTATAACTTTAGAAATTTCAAAAATATATAACTAGTGTAATTTAGTTTTAACATGAGGATAAGTTACAAATTATTCAACACTTCGATCCATTTATATGTAGAAAATGTTAATCAAAGTGATAAACAGATGGTGTTGGGATAATAATCCTAAAAAAAGTATTTCGATTAGATAGAAAAATGATAAACTTGATTTTCACAGAGAATTATTACATACGTATTAAACCACATCTGAATATATTAGGTGAATTCCTCGTGTCACATGCACGCGATCCAATCCATCATTAAAATATTGAACTGTACAACCATGCCTGTATGAATCAATTAAAGTTTAACCTTACATTATACCTAAGGAAAGAGAATCTACATCTATTTCATTTTGATTCATATATCAAGCGATCATTATATCCATATAATCCTGAATTTATTCTCAAAATAGAAGAAATGGAATATTATCTCTATTAGAAAAATATTTATGTTTTGAACACGTATTACTTTGTTATTTATTTTCACTACTAATTTGGATTGTATTTTTTTATAACTTGAACCAAGGAATTTTTCGTAGCTGATTAAGGTATTAAGCTTTAAATTTACATCCATGCTTTTAATCAGTACTTGAGTCAATGAAACTAATATTATTTTAAAACAATTTATGTGGCGAAATGTGTGTGTGTAAAAATATAGTTGTAAAAGAAAATAATCATGCAGCGTATTGATAACTATAGAGATTATTACTAAGTATAATACTTATTTTAAAGACATATAAACCTAGAATATTTTTTCTTCTGCTAAATGACACAAGACAAATGAAACCTCAATTATTAAAATATTGCACTTATAATAGACTTAATCCTATTAACACATATAATAATGGTAGATAAAATGTATAAGAATTTAAAATATATACTAAAATAATTATTGGATAAAGAGCTAAATACATTCATTAAAACTAAATCCCCAATTTTCATTTAAAAAGTTTTTACTTCACTAAATATTTAGCCTGCATTACTTTGTATCTAATACACAATTTTGTATCAGTTTTCATTTACAATACAGAAACAATAACTTGAAATTCTTTTATCGTTGTTGTATTATTTTTTGTAAATTCCTTTTCTGTATATTATATTTTTTGTAAACCAACTGTATGACATAATATAGCGTACAAATTTTACCAGAAAAATATTAATACATAATGTCCAAAAATTAAAAAGAGACAGATTTAGATAAATTGAAAAGAAAATGTGTAATAGTGATAGATAAAATGCGTAAGATACTAAAATATATACTAAATTAATAAGTGGTTAAGAAACTAAATATAGTCATTAAAACTAAACCCCAACTTTCATTTAAAAAGATTTTTACTTCACGAAACATTTAACCGGTACTGTTTAATCTAATACACAATTTTGTATCAGTTTTTGATTACAATAAAGAAAAAATTTGTAAACTTGAACTTGTTTTATCGTTGTTGTATTATTTTTGTATTTTACGGTTATAGATTTTGTATATCAACTGTGTGATAAAATATAGCTTACATAATTTTATAAGAAAAATATTATTACATAATGTCCAAAAATTAAAAAGAGACAGATTTAGAGAAAATAAAAAGAAACTATTTATCAGTTTATGGTATAAAATATATAGATATTTAATGTAACAAAGTTTCAGACAAATAGCATTATATTTGTCTTCATTTAAATATGATATTTTAGTTTTAAATTTATAAATAATTCAAAAATCACTTTTTAGATAAGTTAAATTAATTCATTTATTTCATTTCGAAGCTTTGAATTTATAAATATTTTAATATAAATGGAATATTTAATATTACATTTACATTTAATTTTAAAAGATTTTAATATTAAAATAGATTCAAGACATTAATAGATGTAATAGTTATAAGCAGCAAAGCAATCTTGTGTCGATATTCCTCTGGGATCGTTTTGGGATTTTAGTGTTACTTTTCTCCAAGTACTTTTCCATGTAAGATGTTTCTTTTCAATTGCAAATCTGTATCGAGCTACAGAAAGTAAAGTTAAAGTTGACTTAAATTTAAGAATCAGATTTTGTTATTTCGTCGTTAACTCCAGCTGTAATATGTGTCGTAATTTATATATATATATATATATATATATATATATATATATATATATATATATATATATATATATATATATATATATATATATATACATCATGTTCAATCATAATTGCAAGAGGAACTTTTAGGAAACCACTAAAAAGTTCTGATATAATCATAGGGTCGTCTGCTTACATATTGTTCCCACTAAAGATTAGACACCTAAAGAAATATAACTTCAAATTTATTTTTTTGATTCTAAGGAAGATATAAAACACTTATAGTCATGAAAATGTGGATGATGAAATTTGTATCAGCTTTTTATGTACAATCCCAGAAAAACCTGCAGAGTCTACTACATAAATATTATTAAAAATATCTACTTTATAACTATATATATATTGAAAGATAGATAGATTGATACATAGATCGATTGATAGATAGATATTATGTTCATACTCCAGACTCACATGAATATATAATTAATTTTAATGCATTTTCTTCGAAGGTTATCTTCAATATTTCAAATTATCTATTTAGAAAAATTATATCTTTTTACCTAAAGTTATGCTGAATAAATATCTTGAATTATCATTATCAAATGTAAATCAAACATACAGAAATACAGTTGTAATAATGTTACTGAATTTCTGATTATGTAAGCTAAAATACCTATATTTATTAAAATATCACGGATGAATAGTCTTATAACAAATTTAATCATCAACCTCATCTTAATTTGTTGCGTATGCACAAAAACACCGATGTATACGCCGATTTAATCGTACTAAATTCCACTTTATGTCGCTCTAGCCATATATTAAATCAAGAAATACAGTCGACAAACTTCAAAATTTTTTCAACT
>CM063505.1:77870582-77880582 GCA_032207245.1 Pardosa pseudoannulata
TATATATATATATATATGTACGTATTAAGATAGACTTCACAATGGGTGGTTGCAGCATGCATTTGAAGGGGTCAGTAGTTATCTCTCTCTCGCTATCTCATAATGAGTTACAGGTGGCATCGGCTCTTTTCTTCTCAACGGGGTTTCTCCGAGGGACTCTGGTCATTGTTCATTGAACTTGTTTCTCCGATTGACTTCTGTAATGACGGACTTCGTGATGTGTATTTGCAATCATGGTCCATAAAAATGACGCCGTTTTAGTTAAAGAAGTGTATTAACAGAACCTTGTAGGACAGATTTCCACTTCATTATATTGACAGTACAAACTGCGGAGTTAACTAGCATAAAGTCAGAATTAAAATTCACTTAACACCTAGGTCAACATCTCAATTAAAATCTGTGGAAAAAAATCTAGGAAAATCTGACAGCGATAGTGTGCGTCTCCTTTTTGTTTGGAAATTTCCTAAGCCATTGTAGAGTTATAATTCACTAGACCCCTTCTCTGTAAACTGTACCTTCAGTGGTCAGTTTAGGATAGGGGTTAAAATGGGCAAAGCAAAAGGACGCGGAAATTCCCACATCGACTGTACGGGGATGCAATACTGAAATATCTCGCACTGAAGGCCGTTGCGCTGACCACTGAGGGTTTCACGAGGCATTATGGTAATCTCAATAAGCAAGCAATTCTGGATTTTTATTAAATCAATTCTACCGGATGAAATTGTAATTGATCATATCTTTTACAAACAAAGTCAATTCAGCAGAACTACTGAAATAAAAAGAGAACAAAGCTTGAAACTCCCATGTATTTACGGGGATAATTAAAAAAGATTTTGATAAGAGGAACATCAGAAAAAATCTTCTGTTTAAATATGTTGAAAGATGATATGTCTTTCAACTGAAAACATTATTCACATTTGTACAATGTTAAATTAAAAGAAATGTCATGTAAAAAATAATTTTTCAAATTAATCACTTGGCATGGTGTTCATTTTTGAACTATATAAATGTTGTAGTTTGTGACAAATATACAAAACGACATAAATACACAAATTCAAGTCTTAAATCTTAATATCTCATGAGATAATATCCTTTATATCCCATTCCAATAACGACAGTTTAATAAATTTGAAATTAACTGCAATGCACATATTGTAAGAGTTACACTACAATTTCAATTCTGGTGCATATTGGTATGAATGTTAAGTACTTCCACAAAATCCTATATGAAACATAAACTTCGAACTAATTGGGTTTTGTTTTCTTTGCTGGTAGGATTTTGAATATGGAATTTTAATTTAGAAATTTTCCAGTGTGAAGCTGAAGACATTTTCTTAGGAACATTCAATCCATATATTCTTTTATGCTTTCTTTGTTAGTGGATCGATAATTTATTTAGAAGACTTTTTTTTCCTGCGATACTGAGTTGAGAATTTACTTTTCTGGAAATATAACTGCATTTATCTAAGCCGCTAAACTGCATTTGTCAAACCTTTGAAAGGGAACTTTATCTAAACTGAATTATACTCAGATACAAACGACGTAGAGAAGCTGAAGTTGAACAATTCCTATGAATTTCTGAATCCTCTTTAAGACTTGTATCATCAAACTAAAATTTAAAAGAATATGGAGAAAAATACACTTTTTACGAATTTTTATACAAAGATAAGTTGTTTTCATCATTAATTTGCATTAAAATTCTTTTAAATCCTTAAAAACATATGCGGGTATTTTTATTAGTTAACAGAATTTGCTCAAATAAAGAGAAATGTTAAAAACCGTAAACAACCGACAAATCACACTATCCATCTTAAAAGCTATTTAAGAATCATCCTGTGCCAGAAAAATCAATAATACTACTTAGGCCAGTATTCTAAAATAATGTATAAATGAAACGATTTGAAGTCTGATAAAAATTGTATTTTCTTATTCTCAATTTATTCCCTATTTTAAAGGAATCAGTATAGAATAATAACACATGGAATTCCACTTTCGTATCTTTAGAGTGAGAATTCAAAAGTTATTTTAATATTTTTAAATGCCTTTCAGCTATAGATACTTATAAACTGCTTGGGGTGTATAATATATTCTGAGAGACGTATTTTAAACAATTTTACTATTCCCCAACATAATGGAGAGAATAAATTTCCATTAACATAGAAATAAGAATTTTACTTCTACAGATACATTACTTTCCTTAAGCATTACTTCATTGTAATCGCACTCGATAAATTTAAAGCTCTACAGCGTTCTAGATATTTTGTATCACGTATCTACGATAAGGTTATGAATAGGGTCAAATTAAGTCATTGGAAATCTGAGAAATAACTCCTGGTTTCTATCTAACTTTATTGTTGGTCATAAACGTATTGAAAATACAATCTTTAACTAATTTCTTTCTCAAAACGTATCCCTTGAAAAAAGTTGTTACAGAGGAAGAAACCGACACTTTTTTTTACATATTCAATAATTCTAAGATAATATTTTAAGACAATAAATAAGTAATAATAAAATAGTGCAAAAAGTAAAAAGTTGAAAAAATATTTAAGCTAGCACATTCAACATTAAAGAAAGTGGGAAAGGTTAATGAAAAAGACTACTTGGTTTTTTAAATATAAAGTGTAAATATAGTGTAACAGAAAATAGGAACAGTATGTTGTAAGGTAAAGTTATATGAATTCTCAAGTAAATATTTTATTACTTTTTAAATTTTTATATAAATAATAATAAATACTGTTTCACAAATTGTATTCACAAGCCAGGAAAAGTCAATCCGTATACTTTTATTCTTTCTTTATTAGTGGATAGATGATTCATTTAGAAGCCTTTTTTTCCTGCCATACTGAGTTGAGAATTTACTTTCTTGGAAATATAACTGCACTTATCTAAGCCATTTGTCAAACCTTTGAAAGGGAACTTTATCTCAACTGAATTATACTCAGATACAAACGACGTAGAGAAGCTGAAGTTGAACAATTCCTATGAATTTCTGAATCCTCTTTAAGACTTGTATCAAGAAAGTAAGATTAAAAAAAAAACTACTGAGAAAAATACAATTTCTAAAACTTTTTACATGAATTCAAATTGCTTTCATCATTAATTTTCATTAAAATTCTTTTAAATACTTAAAAAAACATATGTGTGAATTTTTAATAGTTACAGAATTTTCTCAAATAAAGAGAAATATTAATAACCATAAACAACCACCGTATCACACTATCCATCTTAAAAGCTATTTAAGAATCATCCTGTGCCAGAAAAATTAATAATACTACTTAGGCCAGTATTCTAAAATAATGTATAAATGAAATGTTTTGAAGTCTGATATAAAAATTGTATTTTCTTATTCTCAATTTATTCCCTATTTTAAAGGAATCAGTATAGAATAATAACACATGGAATTCCACTTTCGTATCTTTAGAGTGAGAATTCAAAAGTTATTTTAATATTTTTAAATGCCTTTCAGCTATAGATACTTATAAACTGCTTGGGGTGTATAATATATTCTGAGAGACGTATTTTAAACAATTTTACTATTCCCCAACATAATGGAGAGAATAAATTTCCATTAACATAGAAATAAGAATTGGAATTTTGCTAAGAAATATTTTACTTCTACAGATACATTACTTTCCTTAAGCATTACTTCATTGTAATCGCACTCGATAAATTTAAGGCTCTACAGCGTTCTAGATATTTTGTATCAGGAATCTACGATAAGGTTATGAATAGGGTCAAATTAAGACATTGGAAATCAGAGAAATAACGTCTGGTTTCTATCTAAGTTTATTGTTGGTCATAAATTTATTCAAAATACAATCTTTTAATGATTTATTTCTCAAAATATGTCCTTTCAAAGAAGTTGTTACGAATGAAGAAACTGGGAGTTCTTTTTACACTTTATACAATTCTAAGATAATATTTTAAGAAAATAAATAGATAATAATGAAATAGTGCAAAAAGTAAAGGTTGTAAAAATACAAAAGCTAGCAAATTGTACATTAAAGAACATGGAAGAGCATAATGAAAAAGACTAAATATTTGTTTTTTTTAAATATAAAGTGTAAATATAGTGTAACATAAAATAGGAACAGAATGTTGTAAAGTAAAAATTATACGAATTCTCCAGTATATATTTTATTACTTTTTAAATTTTTATATAAATAATATTAAGTATTGTTTTACCAATTATATCTAAACACTTGGAACAGTCAATCCGTATTCTATTATGCTTTTTTTGTTAGTGGAAAGCAGATTTATTTAGAAGCCATTTTCCTGCAACACTGAGTTGAAAATTCTAAGCCACTTGTCAAGCAAAGCGAAATTTACCGAAACTGAATTGAACCCAGATACTATCTACATAGCAGAAGCTCAAGTTGAACTATTCTTCTGGAGTTATGAACCGCTCTAAGATTTATATAACCAGAGTAAAACTTAAAATAATACAGAGGAAAAATACAATTTCTAAAATTTAAGAAGTAACAGAAAGACATGTAGTTATATTTATTAAATTTCGTTTCTTACCTTTGTAGAGTGTGCGCCTTACTGGGTTTGACAAAATTAAAATCAGACCATGACGGGACTCTCGTATGTCAGCAACAGCTCTAAATCTACCATGGTTGCTGTCGTGGCGTACTGGTCTTCTGTTTGTTGCTGCTGTATGACTTCGGATGGGTCAGCGTAAGAATTAATTTACTGAATTTCATTAAAATTCTTTTAAATGCTTGAAAGCATATGTGAGTATTTTTATTAGTTACCACAAGTTTCTAGTGTTCTGGAGGGAAATATTAGGAAAGATAAACAACCTACGAATCTTACTACCCTTCTTAAAAATATTTAAAAATAAATCTGTGCATTAAAAATTAATATTACTACTTAGGCCAGTATTCTAAAATAATGTATAAATGGAACGTTTTAAAGTCTGATAACAATTGTATTTTCTTATTCTAAATTTATTCCTTATATTAAAGAAATCAGTATAAAGATATAACTTATGGATTTCCACTTTCTTAGCTTTAGAGTGAGAATTCAAAAGTTATTTTAATACTTTTCAATGCCTTTCAGCTATAGATACTTATAAACTGCTTGGGGTGTATAATATATTCTGAGAGACGTATTTTAAGCAATTTTACTATTCCCCACCATAATGGAGAGAATAAATTTCCATTAACATAGAAATAAGAATTGGAATTTTGCTAAGAAATATTTTACTTCTACAGATACATTACTTTCCTTAAGCATTACTTCATTGTAATCGCACTCGATAAATTTAAGGCTCTACAGCGTTCTAGATATTTTGTATCAAGATTCTACGATAAGGTTATGAATAGGGTCAAATTAAGACATTGGAAATCAGAGAAATAACGCCTGGTTTCTATCTAACTTTATTGTTGGTCATAAATTTATTCAAAATACAGTCTTAAACTGATTTCTTTCTCAAAATATATCCTTTCAAAGAAGTTGTTACGAATGAAGAAACTGATAGTTCCTTTTACATTTTTGAGCATTTCTAAGTGAATAAATAGACAGCAGTAAAATAATGCAAAACGTAAAAGTTGTAAAAATATTTAGGATCGCAATTAAAACATTAAAGAAAAAGGGAAAGCATAGTAAAGAAGACTAACTGATTTTAAGCATTTTTTTGTTTTAAAACAAACTGTATATAGGGTAATAGAAAATGGGAAAAGTATGTTCTAAGGTAAAAAAAAATACGTATGTGTATGAATGTTCTGCGAATGAATGTTACTTGAATGTAACTTGTGAATAACGCTGAAATATCAATGAAAATTGGTGACCTATTTGAATTTTGTTGCTGTTGATAAAATTAAATACAATATAAAGAACCAGGTATATAAAACGTACACGTTTATATATTAATGGCTATTTATTTTTCAATTTAAAACTACATAACTGATTTAAGGAATAAAAAGCTTTATGGGTGTGTAAATGCTTGCGCACCACTAAATGAGGATCACCGAGTTATATTTATCCCCCAGTGTGTGTGTCTCTATATATACATATAAATGTGTATTATATATAAATATATATACATGTATACATATATATATATATATATATATATATATATATATATATATATATATATATATATATATATATATATATATATATATATATATATATATATATATATATATATATATATATATATATATATATATATATATATATATATATATATATATATATATATATATATATATGTGTGTGTGTGTGTGTGTGTGTGTGTGTGTATACATAAATTGTACAATTTAAAAAATATAAAGAAGTATTTTCTACATATTTTTCTATAGAAATTATATTTGTAGATACAGTAATATAGGTTATTTACTAGAACAGGTATAAAATGGGATTTTGTGATGAGACGCATAACTCTTCTCATGAGTATCAAAGGTATATGCATAAATATAGCTTTCCAATTTCCTCCTCGTTATCAAGAGTTCGAATCTCCTTTGAATGCAATCAAATGACGCGTCACAGCGAGATATGTACCGGGGGACAAGACGTGTAATTTATTCCGATCAACTTATTTTAAGTAAGGGGAAGTTATCTTAGAAATGCTTCCTTAACGGCCTATCAGATTCAGGGAACTATAAATTTCCATAAACAAAGATATGCTAATTTGTGTAAGGTAGCAAGACGCTGCCGATAATGCGTATAATTTTGGAGAGTAATGTATGCCCAGCGAAAGAGTTTGCAGCGGTATTTAGTAACATGTCAGACACTGCACGGTGTTTTGTTTGGCGCTGTAGATTAGGGAAAATCCTTCGTCTTGTAAAGTATTTTTTTTCTGTTTAAAGAATGTTCATTTCATTATGTATAGAACAGGTGGTTTTGTTTAACTGTTTAATTCCTTATTTACATTGTAAAATTAATTTGAGAAATAAGAGGAATTTTTGCTTATTTCTACAGTAGGAATTAAGAAGTATCTAACATTGGCTCTTTAAATCTTTGTCTAAGTTTTAAAGGTTTGAGTTATGCTTGCGTGTAGAATATTAAAATAATAAACACTATTGTAAAGGAATAGTTTTATTAGCGTTTTCATAAAAGTCTTGTTTAAAGTATATCTTTAAAAGTACTAGCAATATTTTCGTATTATTGTTTAACTTTCAGAGCAATTCTAAAATGAATATAAATAATATTATTAAGAGTCTCAAATGACTTGGTGAAGATTAGTAAGTTTTAGAGAACAACGAGATGGTAATAAGTATAGGTACAATAAGTCTTCTAATAGTATTAATACCGCTAGGTTATAGTTTAGTAATAGTCTTAAATGTGTTTCATCAAACATCTTCTATGTATTTGGTCTTCATTTGCCAATAATAATTGTTTTTTGATATTTGTTTAACTTTTGGAGTAATTCTAAATTTCTTATACATAATGTTGTCAATAAGTTAACTAGAGACTTCGATTCTCGTTGATTACTGCACTGATTGGGAAGTTTTAGAGCAGCAAGAAAAGAGCAACAAGTATAAGTTTAAGATTTCTAATATTTTTAATACAAATAGGAACACACCTCTTAGTTCTAGTCAAATTCTGTTTCTCATTATTCAATACGTTTTTAAAGTTTTAGATTAAAAATATTAAAAAAATGTAGTATTAATGAATGAGATTTTTATAAATGATCTTAAACATGTTTTCTGAAATGTATTGCATGCAATTTGTTTTCAGTTGCTGATAATAATTTTTTATTTAATATTGTTTTAACAATATAAAACTTTTCAAGTGACTCTGAAATCACTGCACATAATGTTACAAGTATGTCACCTAGAGACTCAGATTCTCACACACATCTTGACTTGAAGACTGGTATGTTTTAAAGAACTAACGAAATTGCATAAAATAGATGCGTAAGATTTCTAATATTTTACACACCTTTAAGAAATCATATGCATGTTATTTCAAATTCAGTTTTTTGCCAAATACTGCGCTTGAAAAATTGTAGAAAATCAAAAAATGTAAAATGTTTAGAATTAAGGAACAAAATTTTGATAAATGCTTTTTCCACAGGCTATCAGATTCAGGAAGACATACAATAAAAACAAATATGTCATTTGTGGCAGGAAGCAAAAAGGTGTAATTGTGTATGTTTTAGCAGAGTAATACATACTTGTGAAACATTATGTACTGGTATTTAGTAAAATGTCAGATATTATGGATGATTTTGTTTCATAAGTTTGATTAACGTAGATAATTATACTTTGTTTTTTTATTAAAGATTGGCTGTTTTGGGATATATAGAATGCATAGAAAAGTTCTCTATAATTACTAATCTAAGACTGCCGAGGATTTGTGAATAACAAATCGATAGTAAATTTTGTAGTTCTGTTAAGAGTACATCTGTACCTCCGTTGAATCTCTATGCTTACTGTTATATGTTCCTTCTTTAAGTTACAGAGATGTACTTACGATTATATCTGAACCTTAAGAAAACATGTGTACATTTTGAAGACCTGAAATCGTGAGAACCTGATTTTCTGAATCCGTTTCTCACAAATTAAGGCTGTTAACAAATATTGACATAATCAAAAATGAAACAAGCAGGAGAATTAAGTATTAAAGTTACGAAAGCCTCCTTTATAAGGCTATAAAATCTAAGGATGCTATTTTGATAATGCGGACATTTAGATAATTTCAGAGAGTAATACATGTCCTTTAAACAGTTCATGGTGGTATTTAGTAAAACGTCAGATACTAAACAATATTTTATATGTCACTGTAGATTAGAATAAATACCTATTTCTTGTAATTTCATTTTTACTACTGACAGAGTACTTGTTTTTGTATTTATAATCATATTTGCAAATTTAACCTCTTTTACTTAATTATTAAAATAAATATCTGATACAGTTACAATATATGACTTTTGTATACTCCTATGAAATTATATACATAGTTTTATTTTGACTGCAAGGTTCGTCTTCAGAATTATAAGCTTTAAAATCCCCCATGAATGTTAGCAAAAAAATTTATCCTTAATTAATCTTTTTGAAATTTTTCCATGAACAGCAGGGTAGTAACATAATATTTGAATTTGATAATATCTTGATGCATTAATATAATTTAATATCGATACTATGTAACAGCATATGATATTATCAAGTGTGCTTACATTAAATACTTTTTGACTCGGTTTGGTTCATCATTCAGTTCTGTTTTGCAACACGAGAACAAGTGGAAACAGGAGTACTCTTTGAATCTAATTCTGAATAGTCAAATCACCCACGCAAGCAGCGAGATTCAAAACTACGGTTTCTGATACCGAAAAACAGAACTATACCTATTATATCATCGTTCAGTTTTAAGTGAAAAGGTCAAAAGGTGTCTTGAGTAGCTTTAAAACAAAACTCACTGCATATAATGTATATAATATAAATGTAAATATTGTGATGTATTACCCAACATATTTTCATAGGCTACAGTCACAAGCATTTAACGACTAATACACTTATCAAATAATTAGCAAATAGTCAACAGACATTGAATTATTTATTTTAGGAGCTTTTATTATTCTATATAATATCACTCTGCTGCAAACAGTACTACTTTAATTTTTACTTCCTAATAGTTCTTAAAATAGTACTTAAAATAGCAATTAATGTATCATTTTTATCTTAACTTTACTTGTACTATACATACTGCTGTAATTTTCTATATTGTATTTCACTAATTTTTAACATATATTTTTTTTATTTTGGTGCTCAATATCAAAGATTATTATGCACATACTGTAATCATTATTAAATTAATGAATGCTATTTTTTAAATTACCTTAAAATCTATTTTTGACAGTAAAAATTATTTAGTTAATGAATACAAAAGCAGCATCTGAAATATAAAAAAAAACTTATTGTTGCTATAGTTACATAATTCGAATGATATACGTTTTCAATTTTTAAAAGTGACCACTAAACATGATAAAAATATCTGCTTTGGTATGTAATTCATCTCTCCATAAACTAAAATGAAGATAAAATAA
>CM063505.1:77888082-77890582 GCA_032207245.1 Pardosa pseudoannulata
GCATAGATATGAGTTTTTATAAAATCTATATAGTAAAACAAAGATTTTACCAATGTATAAGTCCATTGAAAATTATTTATTTCTAGTAATATATGTGATATTTAAAAACAAAATTACAGATGTATTATTCAATAACTGGTTTAAGTATAAGCCTTGAAAAACAGCACAAAACTACATTAAAATTTGTTATTAAATGTAGATCTTACGGATATATCTTCCGAAGAACTTACTTTTAACAGATATCTTACTCTCTGAAGATAAATTCTTTTAACTTGTTACACGAATTTCTGTTTACCAATGCAGTTTGAGCCGAAAAAGGTAAGTTGTTCCCGGGGGTCAAGTTAAGAAAATGGAAACTCATTTCTCCATAAACCACTTTAAATGCGGTTGCAAAGAAGAGAAAGGTCAAAATCACCCCTCTGTATAAAAAGGAGGTACAGCGTGAAAGGTACAGTAAATGGGAGCTTTCGAAGTCTCCTAATTTATAGACGTCAAATAATCCATGGATTTCCCCGCAATCCATTCATTATGATTTATCAAAAGAGCAACGTAGTTTGGAATAATGAGGTGAATTTATTCATGTATTCAAATAGAATGCGCGTGTCATAAGGAATCGCTATTTAGTAAACTGAAAGGTGAATTTGTTGGCTATTGTTAGGTTAAAATTTATATAGCTTGTGCAATATTTTTCTAGGAAAGTAAAGCAAAATATTTTTGAAATAAATTTAGACATACATTTTATATTTAAAATTAAAAAATTTTCGTAACAATTTAAATTCGGAACAATCTAATATATATGTATATATATATATATATATATAGATATATATATATATATATATATATATATATATATATATATATATATATAACACATATATAACATATATAACATATATATATATATATATATATATATATATATATACAACACACACCTCACACACACACATATATATATATATATATATATATATAATATATATATATATATATATATATATATATATATACATATACATTATTGAGCTTTCTCATGTGTAGCATGTGTGTGTGTGTGTGCGTGCGTGACTCTTATGTTTGAATGTAAAAAGGAACAGCTTCAGCAATTGGAGAATTAATCATCTAACAAGAAATCAATCGCCTCTTAAACCCGATTTTTCCTTATATGTTGTAAGAGTGACTGTGTGTTAACTGTATATTTTCTTTTCCTTACGGTAAAAAGTCACTAGTCCGAAAAATTAATATTATATTAATAAAGATCCTTTAATTCCAAATAAAGGTGTCTTCTTTTTCAGTGTCTTAGAACTTATCAATCATCTCTGATTATAAAATCTTAATGATGCACAATGTGCACGCTGTGATGCGAAAAAATATAATTCATGGAATTTTTGTCTTCAATAAGATGCACCAGTATTTATAGTAGTCCATTCTATGTGAATGTTGCTTTATTTCATTGTGTGCCTTCTATTTATCTTCAAGTTAACACTCAACTGCCACCAGAATTATTCAAAGAAAAATATGACTAAATCCCTAAGCAGTTGTCCTTGTCTATTTAAATGAACTCCCTCTATTACAGGATACTAGGGTTAATCTGAAAAACATGTGCTACATCAATCTTATTATTTACCAATAATTCTAAATCAATCCTCGAGTTGGCATGTACAGGAATTTTTCTTCTGCAATATTACCCTGTAATAGTGCGTAGATATCGATTAAAAGTTTTATATACCGTACAAAGAGTAAATCAATAAATGATATTTATCAAAACTGTATTTCCGCTTTATTATTGAAACAAATCATTGAAATTTTAAAAGAAAACAATATAATTTTAGAATTTTTAATTACAATAATATTATATATACATACTTATCAACTTATAAAGATACACTTTAATTTTTTCTTTATTAATAATGTAATTTATTTTATATGGAAAAAACACAGGGACATGATAATCGCATAATGTTACAAGAATCTAAGATAGTTTTTGAGAAATTCAAATTATTGGGGATAGAAAATTTTTTCCTTAAAATAATTGATTATTCAAATGAGCAAAAAGACACCTGATTTTAATTGTGCCCTTTACTTTGAGAGCTGAATCTTCTACTTGGTTTTATATATATATATATATATATATATATATATATATATATATATATATATATATATATATATATATATATATATATATATATATATATATATATATATATATATATATATATATATATATATATAACCGTATATATATATATATATATATTAAAAATATATATATATATATATATATATATATATAATATATATATCAAAGCATATACTAAAACAATGATCATTACATGGATTAATAATATAATTAGAATTATAAAAGATAATTAAATATTAATGCATGAATGGGGTCAAAATATATGACGAATATTAACTTTAGTAAAGTAAAGAGATTGACGGATATCTTAGAACTTCGCTTAATGTACAGAACATTGGCTATCTTCGTTAGTGC
>CM063505.1:77893082-77898082 GCA_032207245.1 Pardosa pseudoannulata
ATATATATATATATATACATTTGTATAGAAGCATACATTATAAAGTGGCTTTTCACACATTTTTAGACCATGTATATTGTAGTCATAAAACTAAATCATATTAAATTCTTCTGTTTGAAGTGTTCTATTTGGTAGTAGTTATTCTGAATAATCTTGAGACACCGAAATTTCAAGGATAATAATTCCTTTTGAAGTATGATGAGAGGTATTCTATCTCATTCCTCCTGAACACTTTTCCAGATTCCTGTAAGGGTTGTGGGATGATGTTTGACAATGCAGATTTTAAAATTCAGAAAGAACAAAATTCCATAGGTTCATAGAGAGATTTAGTAGGGATATTAGAGTAGCGTATAGCCTTACCGATTTTTTGTTCCATTTCTTTTAGGAAATTTACAGTGGATTTTGATGTGTGGCTGCTAGCTTTGTCTTCATGTTGTTCTATAGATTAATGGCACTGCGGATAAAGCGATTGTGTTTATTTAGAAATATTGGTGATGAAATATGTTTTTGATAGTATTTGGAGTTAATCTTGACATTCTTTCAACTCTCTTTATTTTTAACTTGCCATTATATAAAAAAACCTGTAACAATCCTGAATCAATAAAATCCTGTATCAAAGAAATAATGAGTTTTTATTTCTCGCCCTTCGATTTTTGACTAATTCCTCTTTGAAATAATCACCCGTTTTCAGAACAATGCTTATAAAACCTACTTTTATAAGTATTAAGAAGTGAAAAAAATGTTGTGGTAATTTGTACCACTTCTCAATGTTAGTTTTTTTATAAATATAACGCAGATAATAGTCCAACTTTAATATGTTTTCTACATTAATATATGCTTTTTCCTATGTGAATCCCCGTGTTACAAAAAGTAAACCATAACAGTCCAAACCAAACCTATGTGAAGAGATTTCTTTCATTCGTTTCCAGACTTCCAGAATTGGCCTCTGAAGTAGTCCATTGAATTTTAATGAATAGGATAATGACGGTCAAACTATTTTTTCTTTATATAAACTAAAATGCATTTTAAATGAAAGAATGAAGTTTATAAAAGTTTATTAAAAGAAATCCGAATCAAATTCTCCTAGTTTCTTATTAAAGTTAGCTATAGAGTTAACCCATATTTAAACAGAATCTCAAATTTCAAGTTATATATTTTTAAGTATATTTGTACAGGAGAAGATAAAAAAAACTGTACTACATAACCACTCAGTACGAATTCTCTAGATAAAACGCTTTTGCCTGAAGTCACGCTGCTTTTTTAGATTGCTTAAGTGCAAATAAGAAAAAAAAGAATGCATTTTTGTAGGAAGTAATAAGAATCGATGCCTGAAGATAAAGAATATTTGTATTTTTCCATAAGTTCTTTTTCTAAACAATAGTTGAGTGTGAAAAAAATTGACTGTCATTCACAGATATTTCGGTGACACGGGGGAGAAACTACCGAAAATATAAGATCTTAGCAATCTCGAAATGATATTTTATAGGGCGAGTGGAAAGAGATTTATTTTTACATATGTTTAAAAAGAAGCTTCAAATATTCAATATCATTGAAAATTCTAAATCTTTTGTTCCTAAATATTCTTATTTCTAGGAACATGCTCAAGGGTTCTCTTTTCTTAAAATTTTGAAATATTCAACTTTCGTGAAAAAGTATGTACGAATCAATGGTTATTTTGTATAATTAAAAACACTTTTTAATAACAAATCCCTGAATGTAATGAACTCTAGAATAGAATGGATGAAATGAATTATAGAAAATATACTTTAAACGATATATTTATACTCACTTTAATCCATTTTTGATCTTTCATATTTGCCGAAACGCTTAATCTTAAACTATTTCACGCATTGCTACGCAATTTATCAGTACATAGAATCGTTTAATTTAAACATTTCAGCACCAAAAGACAAAAATTATACATTATCAAATAATTCAAGTATACTATATTTCATATAGTATTAGCAGCTATTTTTTATTGTATCAGGACTATTGAATTGATATATTTTAGTTTCAAGCTAACATTAATAGAATATAAATTATATGACATATGATAATTTTCATTGATAATTTAAAATAATACATTAACTGCAATTACTAATATCGTATTAACTACAATTTTTTTTATCATATCAGGACTATTGAATTAAAATATTGTCACGAAGATTTTAATGAACACACCGTTTAACTTAACAGACGAATTTATTGAAGCTAAGTAGCAACTCACAACTTTACAAGATTGAGAAGTTGCCTACAACTAGTGGGTATCAGCTTTTATACCCGAACAGAATGTTCGAGAAATAACTAATTTACATAATAAAGAAAGATTTAGAACGTTCGATAACATAAGGCAACAGTAAAAAACATTTTTAAATTAAAAATCGGTACTTTGGACCAATCTGAATGGCTAGCATCGAACCCACAAACTTCAAGTTTGGATCTCGTGCTTTGACCATCCGGCCACTGAGCTCGTTGACGTAGCTTCTTTATGCGGCTATATTTTAGGTTCAAGCTAACGTTAATAGAATATAAATTATATCACATGTGATAATTTGCATTGACAATTTAAAATAATACATTAACTACAATTACTAATATCATATAACAACAATTTTTTATCGTGTCAGGACTATTGAATTAATATATTTATTTTCAAGCTAGCATTAATACAATATAAATTATATCACATGGTATAATTTGCATTTACAATACAAAATAAAGTTACAATCGTGTACGGTAGCACACATTAAAAATTTTACTCTTAACTAATTATATATAATTTTCATTAATTTTCAATAATTCCCGATTAATTCCGGCGTATTCAATAACATTTTTCCAAAGCTCGATGATTTTGTTTTATATTTAATTTTAAAATGAATGTATGCATTTAATTCATATATTTAGAGGTAAAACAAGAATAAAAATGTTAAAATTTCTTCTTGAATCATTTTAATGTTAAAGAAATATGTTAGAATTATATATTTAAAATAATATTTGGTTATCTATTACATTATTATTAATCACAATTTATATTTTCCCAGTAGGCTAATCAAAAAAATATTCATAAATATATATTGTGTAATATAATGAATATATTGTGTAATTATTTTCCAAAACACAAAAACAAAAAAATAGAAAGTGTATTGGAAATCTACTCAAAGTTTTTATAAATTTAGAAACCATTCAAAAAAGAACTATTTAATTTTGGAGGAATAGTCTTAATTGAAGTAATCAGTAAAATTTACCGTGTTTTCATTAAAAAAGATGATCATGTACACATCTTAAAGTTGTGTAAAAAGTTAGATGATAGTTATTATTCATTTGTTGTATACAATTCATCAATTTAAAGCAAAAATAAATGAAAACGAAAACACTCATTGATATTAAGATATAATAAAATATTATTAACATAACTTTTAATTACTATACACATATTGAGTTTTCAAATCACATATAAATTTGTAAAATCCTTGCATTTAAATTTTTACTGAATATTTAAAATTACTTCAATTAATCTCAAAAGTATCAAGGGCAGCAAAATATCTTAAATACCCCTTATTCCATTTGTAATTTTATGAGAGAATTCAGTAAATGTACAAACTAAATATTACCTGTAGTATTATTTGTTGTGGTATAATTTATGCTTTATATACAGCCAATTTTATAGCAACATTTTTTTTTATATTTCTGAGACATCTTCATTTTCCCCAGTCTGTTGAATCGCGATGTAATCCGAACGTAGTACATTACTTAAGACAATGATAATTTTATTTATATCAAGTGAAATACCATGATAAGTTACGCTCATATATGCTGATGCTCCCAATATTGAATTACTTATGGCAGCACTTAAAGCCGCGGGGAAAACATGCTTCAAGAATTATTGCATATTCCTACGAAAAATCGGAAAAAAAATCAAATTACTTCCAGTCATAAAACAGTCGATACTGAGAGGAAACTTGCGTGAAAACTACTCAATAAAGAAAACACAAATAAAACATGAATTTTAAATGCGGGCTTCACTGTTATCGATCTAATGTGTTTCATTTCCTAGAAAAAAATTCCAGGCATACTTAGATTGCTTGCTTTATTTTGAAATCCGGTGAATATTTGAGAGAAGTTGAAACACGGTAAAATAAGCATATGTTAAAACAAACATATTAATAAAGTTACAATAATAAGATAGCATTAAAAGCTCGATAAGTTTTTATTGTTTACTGTTGTAATATAATTAAACTTTTTATACGATTATTCATTATAAATAGTTAAAAATTAATATATTTGACCCGCTTTAGCTCAAGTTACAAGCTCAGGAAATTTTTAATTCTCCAGGAATTGAGTCTGGGTATGGGTAAGTATTCGGTTGGGGAAAAAGAAATAAATTATTTTTTTCGGTAGATTGCTGTAGTGGTCGAAATCTCTTAAAGCATCAATCAAACAATTTCAAATTTATGCTCATTTTCAAGGTGACATTTCAAACTAAAATTATTTTTTACTGTATTTTGTTTGGTCTATTCAATTATAAGTTACAGCGTGTTCAAAATGGAAGTCAACAAAGAGAAAATTCCGTACATTTTACAGTTTTTCTTTGATAAAGGCGAAAATGCAAACCAGGCTTAAATTGTGAATGGTGTTTATGGTACCGATACTGTAACAGCTAATTACGTGCAATTTTGGTTTCGTCGATTGCGTTCAGGCATTTTTGATGTTAAAGACGTATCTCTCACAGGCAGGCCCGTCGTCAAAAGTGACGGTAAAATCCCCGAATTAATCCAAGTTGACTGGCATGTTAGTAGTTGTAGCATTGCCCAGGAGCTAAAGATCGACCATAAAACAGTTTTAAACCATTTGAGCAAAGCTTGATTCCAAAAAAAGCTCGATGTTTCGGCTCGATGATTGCCACAACAATTAACAACCAAACACATGATGGATCGAATTTCCGTCTTGGAAGTCTTGGCCAAAAGAAATGAAATCGACCGATTTCTTAAACGGATGATAAC
>CM063505.1:77903082-77905582 GCA_032207245.1 Pardosa pseudoannulata
TTTATAGTCTATCAGGTACAGTTAGAGACAATAAGATAGACTTTCTATTTCGTTTTCATGGATTTAGCGTGAGCAGATACATAGCCATAGAGGGATTAAGAGGAACAGGAATAGCTTTAGTCTCCAGGACTTGGTTAGCTCCATATGCTTGGCACAACGAGGCTCTAATATCTTAAGTTTTAAAATGACATCTTAAAACAAGAAAAGAATTAAAATTAACTGTAAAACTATAGTCTCATATTATTTCATAACGGACATGGTGATGAGGATATTAAGACCTGAATTTGATTTAAGGTATTAAAAAGCCGCTCCCCTTTCTAAACTGTTCATCAAGGAGGTTTTCCATATCCTTATTGTTGTTGCAAACGATGTAATTAATTAGTTTGTTTACACATTTTTAATATTTCTGAAAACAGGCTCACTCAATAACACAAATCTGGCGTTACATACCAGGAAACGCTCTTAAATGATCTGAGTGTTTTGTTTTTGATTGTCTGCAGTCTTTGAGTTATAAGTGTCAAATACTGATCCCCCAACAAGGACTGTGTACAACAAAATTGGCCTAAAATTCCTTTTGTAAATTAAATATTTATAAGCTATATGATAGACGAAAAGTATTCCTACGTACTTTAAACACTCCTGTTGCATAGTTTATTTTTTAATACCTGCATACTTAAAATACCCAAATTTTAGACTTACCTTTTAAAGAGAGCTGTTCTAATACATACAATGACAAGCGGCGGTAAACACGTATAACTAATGAAAATAACTTCATTTTTTTAGGGTGAAAGTTTGATCCTCCATTATTCACTTCAATATTCCAAAATATTACCGTGGATCTAAATTACCATGATGAGATTAGAATCTCGATCAGAATGCTTCTGGTATCAATGAGACCTCGTTCATCATCTGGAATACCAATGTATACATTATCTCCAACTTTCTGTACTGGTATTTTTACATTTGCAACTTCGCATCTTTAGCTTTAAATTTAGCAAAAGTTGTCAATCTCGTTTTGCCGATTTAATGATTACTACGTAGTAGTCTGTAATTATTTTCCTTTCCATATATTTCATTTGTTTTGTTTCATTTGTTCGCCATTCAAGCAGGGATATTTTTGTCACAGGATGTACATGAAAGCGCGAAACTACACTAATTTTCTCACAGTACACACAATATTTCCTCGTTATTACTGTTAAGTAACCAGTCTGGTATTTATTATTGTTTTACATCTACTGCAGCAGTTTCATTTCTTTATTCAGCCCTTGAATTTATTTCATCCTCTATCACGTGTTCGCAAGGAGTTCTATCAGGACTTAATTTTCAAAAACTTCTTACAGTTGAGATACTTAGGCAAACTTCTGCTTAGCAGAGAAATCTGGCATCACAAGACAGCTTCTAAATACTTTGCAAAAAAATTAGTTTTTCCTAAATGAAGTATGAAGAGATGAAATGGATTTAGACTTTCAGCTCAATGTTGGTGTTTCTGCTTATGTGTGTGTAAAGGAATATTTTTATGCATTTGAAATGAAATTTGTCTTTATGCCTCGCTCTGAAAAGTTAATAAAATTGTACATACGAAAGAAAGAAATCAGACTTCAAAAAGTCATCAACAAAACGTTTAATTCACTTATTGTTACTCTTTGCAACATTTGATGAATACTCTATTGCATCGATAACTCAAGCAACCTTGGATATCTAATATTAAATAACAAATTTCATAATTAATATAGATTTTTTGAAACCAAAAAAATAAATTCTAAACTTTTCATAAAACTTTTAAGCGAAAAACGTTTGACGTCAGTCACTACGGTTTATATGTAGGGATATAAAATGTGCAGATAAAAGTAAAGCTTGGAACCGATTCATCTGTGGAAGAGAAATAATAACCCAGACTTCTGGAGGAAAAGAAATACTAAGAGAAAGGGATATCTACAAAACGAAAAGATCAAATCCAAAGAACTTTATAGACATGATTTTTATCAAGATGGAAAAAAGCTATCAGATAGAATTCAGGGAAACTAGTTTTTCTTGATTTTGAAAACTGGGGATAATAAGTTTTAAGCGAGAGCGTTTTGTTATTTCATAATAAAATTCAATTCAATATTTCATACGAGTCCTAGGGTGCTTATTTTTAGTAATTTTGAAAATGTGGAATGAATAATACTAAATAGCTTTTTCTTGTCTTAAAAAAATTAATTGAGAGTTTAATTCATCAAGTACATTTGAACGCTGCAAAGGCGTAAAAAATCGACAATGTCTATAAACATAATGCACTATAAAATGTAAGATTTATGCATGGATTTTTATTATATAGCTCTGTATATAAAATGTGTGTGACTGCTTCCGTGTGAGTGTGTGCATTTATCTTTAAATAACGTTGGACGTAAACAGTCCGTCCTAAAACACTTAAAAATGGTGTATGGATTCTGTGACACCGGGTAAAATTTCTGAAGCCACTTTTTTAAACCAGGTATACAAACACCCAGGTAAACATGAT
>CM063505.1:77910582-77915582 GCA_032207245.1 Pardosa pseudoannulata
ATTCAGAAAAGATCTAACAATTGAAAAGCTGTCATTTTGTGCAGAACGGGGAGCAATCTACATTGAATGTATCTTTTATCGCTTTCAAACTTCACTCAATTTCGAAAGATAAACTAGAGATCACAGAAACAATAGAGATCAAAGAAACTACAAATATAGCACTTCAACGAACGGAAGAAGATAATAGATTTCTTCAGACTTTACCTTAGAAAGCCGTAGAGACTTTTGCAAGCGTAGCAAAAGGGACAGCAGAGAATGACATTTCTTGGAAAATTGTGTTTACAGCATGATTCTAGTTTTCATCTGTTCGTA
Organism: Pardosa pseudoannulata; assembly: GCA_032207245.1. NCBI lineage: Eukaryota > Metazoa > Arthropoda > Arachnida > Araneae > Lycosidae > Pardosa > Pardosa pseudoannulata. The sequence goes on from CM063505.1 coordinate 77,910,895, forward strand.
ATATATTAAAAGGTTTAGGTAAAAACTGAACAATTAATTTTTCTGTATTTCTAATACTTTTTTTGCAAAATTTACGTTTTTGAATCTATATAGAAGTGTTTAATTATATTGTTTTATTTATGTAAGTAATAATAAACTGAAAAATGTAAGAGTTACAAGGTCTTTTGAAAGTTTAAGATTCACATTAGTTTTTACTAATTTGTCAGCTACAGCTTATTGAAATGCATATTTTAATAGTTAAAGAAAACTTTTATTTTAAGATATTTAAAATTGTAAATATTGTCAAAATAATAAATTTTATTTTCTATTACTGACATTTCACATTAAAAAAATTAATTAATTTACTTTGAAAATATATTATATGGCAAATAACATGTCATGATATCCTTTGCAAATTTAAGTTTTAAATGATAGAATGAACAGTTAAAATGAAGTAATATAAAAATATTCTAAGAACATAGAGAAGTATTTTGTTGTTTATTTAAAACTTAAATTTGGTTTTTTACATTATAAACTCAAATAAAAAAATTTTTGACATTTAAAATAGAAAACTTAATTAAATCTTGGAATTACCAGTGTGAATAACTTTAAAACCATAACTATTAAAAAAAAATCACAAATATATATACTTTATGAACGAGAATTTCTGTTAAATAAAAAAAATTAATATGTGAAATCTTTTCTCTTGGTGATAACATATTTAATTAGGATTTTTTAAAGACAGTCTGTAAGTTTTTTGTGGTCATTTTCGGATAATTCTACTTCTCAGTTGAGAGTGATTATGTAATTTTAACAGAAAACACTGTATTTGTATAAATGATCTTTTTGAGAAAGCTACGTGTGATTCAGAAGTATTCTCCTTGTTTCCGGATTGTTTTCTACTTTATTCTTCGCATTCTCACCGTCTTGTTTCTTCTAAGTGGATAGGTTTCCACAGTTGTGACCTTAGAATCTGTTCCGGTAGTAAGTCTATGGTTATCTAGGACCCCTCTAATAAGCTAGAAATATTTTTGAAGTCGATATTTGCAGGATAAACTCACTTATATCAACACCCACACTCAAACGATCTATTCAGATATACAAAGTTTCATATATTTCAACAAAACTGTCAATGATTCCTGTTCAATGCTATTTTCAGCATCAATTTTCTCGTGATCTAGTTTCAGGTTTCTGGAGAGTTCCTTTACTGTTTTAGCTCCATTATTTTTAAGTTTACTAACCCTCTGGACATCTAGGAAAGCCTTGATGAGGATAATCATTTACAGTTTAAATGACTTTGAAAAATTTATATACATACAAAAGTAGTTTCTTAGTAATTTCAACATAAGAAAAGGATGACTTCCGGGTAAACAAATTAAACAACACTCTGCTAAACAATAGAAAACGAAGAATCCCGTAAATTTGGATGTCGGAATATAATGATTTTTCTTTATATTGGTTTCGACATCGAACCAAAGGAGCTGAATGTGAAATCCAATAAAACGAATAATAAAAGAGCCAAGAAAATTTCATTTGTCAAAAAATTTGAAATTTTTCTAAAACAAGACTTTCTGGAATACAAAGTGATGAGACTAAAATACTTTCAAATTTGAGGATATCATATTGAATCAAACTGAAGTTACTCAACTAGATCAATAATGAATCAAAAATATGATATTAAAATGAAGAATTGTGACAAAGTTAATACGTTCCCTTAATTTTAGGCTAGATATTTCTGAGCATCTACTATTAATCCCAATGTTTTCTATTTTCGTCAGCAATTTTCCTTACATATTGCTTAAATATTCTTTGTGTTGAATGTCAGGTGATTATGCACATGAAGGTTTTGTACCAACATTATAAAAGAATGTTGGACCCCATCTATAAACCGATTGCCTATACACACCTTTCCGATATTACTGACTTATTGTTTCGTTAAATCGTGGAGACCAAAGATTAATAGAGTCTAATACTAAATGAAGTTGGTACTCTAAATAAAAATATTTTTGAACTGTTAAAACCATTTTGTTTTTGTGATAAGACAGATCACAGTTTGCTTTTTATGAACATCAGCCATTTTGATATTCTCTTATTGGCAACCTCCAACTATAAAATTGACTAGTCAGAGAAAAGCCCACCATCTATGTCAAAAAATTAAGTAAACTGTTATTTTACTTAAACAAAAAGAGCGGTTACTATTTCATTTTTATTTCAGGGAAATTTAAAATTCGTTTAATAATTTATACTTCTTCTGTACTATTGGACTGAAAATTTATTAAACGTTGACGTTATCACAATAAAAGTTTTATTAATTAGAAACTGTCTCTATTAGATGAACTAAGCTAATCTTGGACATTGATTTTTTTTTCAATCGATCTTCATTAAACGCTTGTTTTAATAACCTTCTAACGATATTCTTTTATGTTTCTTTTCCTTATCGTCTTTAAACTAAGCCTTGCACTGGCGGATATTAATGTTTGGACAATGGTTTAGAAAAGACTTTGGATGCCGCTTTTTTTTCTCTTTACGTTTCGGAGAAACAGAAAGAAACTGAAAAGGCTAATGAAAACGAGGGATAATATTTTTTGTGTGTCTGTTCGAAAGAAGTATGATGCAAACAGATTTCCAAGAGCAAATATTTGTTTTAGGGAGATTATAGGGTTTGGAGATACTGCTTTATTACGATGATAGTAAAGTATAGATTGAGAAATATTCTGTGACTGAATATATTACTAGATGTCATTTCGTCAGTCCTTGCAAATTTGAGTTTTCTGAAATAAGTTATAAGTAATATATTTCTTTTTGTGTCACTTCTCCGTACACCGTAGATGGATACACACAAAAAATCATGCAAACACACACGCACACACATATTTGTACACAGTATATAAACATGAACATATATATAAACACACACGCACACACATATATATACACAGTATACACACATGAACATATATATACACACACATACACATACATATATGCACACATATATGCAAACAATACAAACACACGCACTTTGTGTGTGTGTGTGTTTTGCTCTGTTCTCACGCAGTTGTAAAAACCGCAACCTCTGTTTTGTGACCTGTCCTAAAATTTTTTCTCTTTTAGTTCGTTTGTTTTTTAAGAAATAAGAAAGCTCTGCACAATTTTATTTGTAAAGTAACTCAAACAATAATTTTTCAACTATAAAATTTCACTTTCCTTCATTCTAACATTATGAAAATTGAGATAAATGGAGAGTTGATAAATGGAAGCCTACTTTGTCAGCGAAAACAAGTTTATTTCAGTAGTAGTCCCTAAAATTCCTCTTGTATGCAAATACAAAAGGTTTACCAAATCAACACATTTTGTCACCTGCTGTTAAATACTGCATCAAAATTAAGTAAAACCGTTTACTTAAGACTCTGTATTATACGGAGGCAGCTGTCGAAGAAATCGAGCCAAAATATACCTCGCACAATCCATGTGTGAAAGGGTGCTTGTTATTTGGTAGTAACAACCTAAATATGTATGTAATATGATTGATATGTATGATCGATGATTAGATTCATGATTAAGTTGACTATACCACCTCAGATTATTATTTGATTTCCTCTTCCCGGATATTAGAATAATACTATTTTTACTGTAGGACCGCTATTCACCGACACCTACTACTTAAAGCTGATACAGAAAATCTACGAACATCCAGGACCTGAGCGAAATTCCAACTCTCTTAATCTGATACTGAACACCAGTTAATTAACACTCCGACTGGAACACATCGAAATAAAAGCTCCAAAAAATTCACTAAAGTTTTACTGTGTCAGTGGCCAAAGCTTTCTATGATTTTTTACTTCACCTTTAGTCGACTAGAATGGAATACAGGAAATCCACCCTCGTTATTGTCCCTTTACTTCAAGTTATAAATAGATATTATAGATTGTTAATTTTTAATACACATAAAGTTCGTCAGGTCTCGCAGATCATCCCATAATAAATAATAGATTGTAAAAGTACAAGTTAAAATATTGTTTGAGAGACTTATTTATATTTTTTACGAAAGTCTTCCAAGATATTTAAGTGGTGCAAGTAGAGATGCATCTGGTACCGCAACGAAATACTTCGAAACACAGATTTACAAACCTATGATAAGCTATCAGCATCTTTGTACCTCAAGAGGTAGGGGTGCATCCCTCAATAAATGTTAGTCAAAGAGGGGTGCAGTTCCTAAACAATCGACCTGATCCTCCTACCGCAAAATTCCATGGGGGAGACCACTGGCAGAAAGGTACATTACATCCATTTTCGGAGTGTTTTTGGAGGTCGAAAATTTTACTGACAACCGCTTTGAACATCATCGGTTTGGCGGAAATTTACGTGCGAACCGCTTAGAGGGTTAATGAAGATAGTGTAATTTCGATTTGGAAGTAATATACTTTGGTATAAATAGGCAACGTAAATTTGTAGTAATGGTTTCCAATTTGAATAAAGAATTTTGGTTAGCATCTGAACAAATTACTTCTGATCTATATATATATATATATATATATATATATATATATATATATATATATATATAATATATATATATATATATATATATATATATATATATATATATATATTATATATATATATATATATAAATATATATATATAATATATATATATATATATATATATCTATATATATATATATATATATATATATATATACATAT